>CM059201.1:5644584-6030658 GCA_030323885.1 Branchipolynoe longqiensis
ATGGGGTGATGGGATAGGAGTTGATGGGATGCGGGGATATGGGGTATGAGGATATGGTTTGCTTGTTTGCAAAATCTAAGGTCATATCAGGATGAAGGGGGATGTGAGGGTGGGGTGGAGATGAAGGTTGGTGGATGTGGGTGGGAGGGGCGGTGTGGAGGTGAGTAGTGTCTGGGGGGGGGGGGGTGCTCAGGCAGGCCTAGTTAGGTGGGGGTTCTGCCAGAGCAGTACTTTACACCATAAACACCAAACCCGGACGGCGCCCAGGCACCACTTGGGTGACACGAGACCCGTCAGCACTGATTATACACAGGCGCCACCTGACGGACAGCCGGCGCATTGAGCGCAACGCGCATTACGGATGGAGGTGTGTGGGGGGGGGGGGCGGGATGGGTTGGTTGGTGGGTTGTTGGAATTTTACGTCCTGGCAATATTTATGGTCATATCATGAACGACACTGACTTGTGACTGACAGTACACCTTTACCGAGCACACACGCTGCTCTAGAAGTCACTATGCACCTTTAACGAGAACACACACACACCGCTCTAGAAGCTACTATGCACCTTTAACGAGCACACACACGCGCTGCTCTAGAAGCCAATATGCACCTTCAACAAGCACACACACACCGCTCTAGAAGCCACTATGCACCTTTAACGAGCACACACACGCCGCTCTAGAAGCCACTATGCACCTTTAATGAGCACACACACACCGCTCTAGAAGCCACTATGCACCTTTAATGAGCACACACACACCGCTCTAGAAGCCACTATACACCTTTAACGAGCACACACACGCCGCTCTAGAAGCCACTATGCACCTTTAACAAGCACACACACACCGCTCTAGAAGCCACTATGCACCTTTAATGAGCACACACAGACACCGCTCTAGAAGCCACTATCCACCTTTAATGAGCACACAGACACCGCTCTAGAAGCCACTATGCACCTTTAACAAGCACACACACGCCGCTCTAGAAGCCACTATGCACCTTTAATGAGCACACAGACACCGCTCTAGAAGCCACTATGCACCTTTAACAAGCACACACACACCGCTCTAGAAGCCACTATGCACCTTTAATGAGCACACACACACCGCTCTAGAAGCCACTATGCACCTTTAATGAGCACACACACGCCGCTCTAGAAGCCACTAGGCACCTTTAACAGACATGCACGGCACTCTAGAAGCGAATCCTTCTTGTTGCCCTCAGCTTTAGGTGGCGCTGGTTCCTGCGATGTCAGTGAACCTCATTACTGCCCGTCCATCACGCCGGCATGTTCTGATCCGGACTGTCTTTTCGCTGGTCGCCCACCGCTTGTCATCCAGTTCCCTCTTTGACCCCCCCCCCCCGCATCTCACCCAGGGGAGGGCAAAGGTGACCCGCCACCACTCGGTCCGGATAACCAAGTTGCGAAAGTGTGTACTTTCTTTTATGCATTGGCTACATTTGTCGATTAGAGGGACCGTACTCATGTGAAGATATGGAATGAAAGGCTATTTCAAGGCTTTTCAAGGCTTTTCAAGGATGTTTTTGATAGGAATTGAAGACTATTTTCATTCGGATTTCAGGGGGGAAATAACAATGGTGAAATGCCGATTTCGGCCTAATTTAGATCAGTGGGGACAATTTAATGGAATTCAAGGCTTTTCTACCGAAAATAGGTTAAATTCAAGGCTTTTCACGGCCGTGACATGGGACAAATGAAGGTCAAGACTTTTCAAGACTTTCCAGGTCCCGTATGGACGCTGCGATTAAGCACAACAAATTAAAAACACGCATAATTTGGCTTCCTCATTCCACCAGCTGTCCACTGCTCCTTGCCCTATCCTAGTAATGCCAAGTGCCAGGCTAAGTCGCGACAAGTAAAAATTGTTACATCATTGTTTTGACTCCACCAATGTTCAATCATGAGCAATTGAATCCCACGACCTGTCACATTGGAAGCAAGCGCTAAACTCATTCAGCCATCCTGTCTTCACAAATGATTTCCAACAATACGGCTAATAACATTGTAAAATATTCCGATAAAACGCATTGGTGGGGAATTCAAATGGTCTATAAAGGAGTACAAATGGTCTATTAATGTAAATGATGTATAGGGCTAGGTGCATGAATGTATTTATGTAGTTGCTGATGATTCTTTACTTATGGTCAATAGTCATTGTGTATTAGGTAGATAGTGTGAATGAGGCACTAGTGATAGTGTGTAAGGAGCCCCAAGAGCTCTACTCACTACCCCTTCCCCCCCACCCCCCCCCCCCCCCCCCCCCCCCCCCCCCCCCCCCCCCCCCCCCCCCCCGAACTGTTAGTCACGGATCACCACACACACAGAGCTCAGGCATGTGGAGGCCAAGCAGCCACATCGCATGGTGGTGGTGGGTAGATCACAGTACCCATGGTGACCCAAGAATGCTTACTGTTCATTGGTGGAACTAGAAATGCTTGTTGCTGATTGGAGATAATGGTCGGGTGGTATGCCATACCAGATCCATGTACCACTATATAATAATAAACCTGAGGGTACAAGCTCTCACTTTACTTTCATTCTTTATACTCTTCCTTTCTCTTCTTGCCTGTGTTGATTTCATATAGCCTGCCTACACAACCCACAGATGCCAGCCGTCGACTTTACAACATGTTGGAAATGCTGGTTCTCACCCGATCTCTGAAGTTAAGCACCATTGAGCTCATCAGTACTTCAGGGTCCGCACACATGTGAAGATATGGAAATCTCAATTCCAAGGCTTTTGACAGGAATTCAAGACTATTTTCATTTGGATTTAGTCCGAAATCGCCAGTCCCAATGGAAATTTCAGACCAATTTAGATCAGTGGGGACAGTTTAATGGACAGCAAATTAGTTAAAGCTGCATAGTGCGATGAAGCATAACATTTTCAATACGAGAACATTCACCTAGATTTTATTCTACATATCTAACTTAGATATTGGTGCACTTATTAAACATTTGTTGCCACACAGAAGGGCATACTGAGTCAATTTAACGGAACCTGTTACTGCATAAGCCTATGGTGAGAGTTTTGGTATGCTTGCCAAAACTAATTTAGGATGGTTGCACTTCAAATATCTCAAAAGTTAGCCATTCAAAATGAAAGTTACTTCAACCTAAAGTAAGGTAGGTTATAACAACCAATTAAATATATTTATCTCAGAAAAATGGCCGAAATTCAAAACCATCGGACTACGCAACTTTAAATTCAAGTCTTGTCATGGTTTTGAAATGGGGCAAATGAAGCTCAAGGCTTTTCAAGACTTTCCAAGCCCCGTACGGACCACCAGATGGCAAGACAGGTCAATACCAACCTCTACTGTTCTCTTCTACCCTTAGCACCAGTATATCTATAACACACTCCATCTCACCACCCGGCCCTCTTATTATATACTCGTCACTCTCCTCCTTTCCCCTCTCTCCCCATCCACACTGCCTCTGCCTCTGCCTCTACTCCCCTCTCACCTGTCCTGCTCCCTCTCCCTCTGCCATTACTCTCTCCCTGTCTCTCTCTCTCTGTTGATCTGTCTGTACTATTCATTTCCGGGTCATCCTACCTCTCCCTATGCCTGTCCTGCTCCCTCTCCCTCTACTCCTAATCTCCACCTGCCTGTCCTCCTAGCTCTCCCTCTGCCCCTACTCTCCCTCTGCTTGTCCTGCTCCCTTTCCCTCTACATCTACTCTCGCTCGGCCTGACCTGCTCCCTCTGCCGCTACTCTCCCTCTTCCGGTCTTGCTACCTCTGCCCCTACTCTCTGTCTGCCCTTGCCCTCTGCCCCAAATCTCCATATGTCTGTCCTGCTAGCTAGCTCTCCATCTGTCCCTACTCTCCCTTTGCCTGTCCTGCTAGCTGTCCCATACCTCCATCTGCCTGTCCTGCTAGCTCTTCCTCTGTCCCTAATATCCATCTGCCTGTCCTGCTAGCTCTCCATCTGCCCCATACCTCCATCTGCCTGTCCTGCTAGCTCTCCCTCTGTCCCTAATATCCATCTGCCTGTCCTGCTGGCTCTCCATCTGCCCCATACCTCCATCTACCTGTCCTGCTCCCTCTCCCTCATCTCTCCCCCTGCCTCTGCCGCTACTCTTCCTCGGTCTGCCTTCTCCCTCTTCCTCCAATCTCCATCTGCCTGTCCTGCGAGCTCTCCATCAGCCCCATACCTCCATCTGCCTGCCCTGCACCCTATCTCACTCTCTGCCCCTACTCTCCTTCTGCCTGTCCTGCTCCCCCTGCCCTTGCCGCTAATCTCCCTCTGTCTGCCCTCTCCCTTCCAATCTACACCTGCCTGTCCTGCTAGCTCTCCATCTGCCCCTAATCTCTGCCTCTCCGACCCCTTCTCTCTCTCTGACCCTACTCTCCCGCTGCCTGCCCCCCCCCCCCCCCCCCCGATGCCTCTCACTATTTAACTAACATTCAAATTTAGCAAAATTGGTGGGAGGGTGGGTGGGCGCAGAAGAAAAAAAGAATACTGTTGAACGTAGCCTACCTTCGCCACAAAGCCCTCACACGCTGTTTGATAAAAATGGCCAGCCTCGTTATGGAATCAGGCCATGAGCATCTCTGCCCAACACTTCTGATGGCTTGTTGGCATGTCTCATCCTTGTCACCCCTAATACACTTCTCAGGTTCATGCGGTGCGTTCGTAAATGACGTCATCACGCCACATTTTAGAACTTCTATGGACCCTACCAGACGTGGTGGCCAAATCGGTAGAGCGCAGGCTTCCTGCCGGGAGTTCGATTCGCGGTACATCCAAACCAATGACTTACAAAATTGATACTTGTCGCTTCCTATCCTGGTGCTTGGCATTAATAGGATAGGGCAATGACTGGTTAGCTCAGTGTCAGGATAATGTGACTGAGTAGGATATCAGGCCATGGTGCCATGACAGCGGCCTGATTTCCCAGTGGCTCAGCACTATAAAGTCGCCATAAGTGCACACTGTCACAAGTCGGTCCCTGTCCTAATATAACCTGAGATGTTGCTAGGACAACAAACAACAAACAAACAAAAACCACTGTACAATAACAACCCCAACGGCACTGTCACTGTGTCAGTGTCAACGCAAATTCCTCAGTAAGATGCTTACTGTCACGCCATCTGTCACTGCCTCCACTGTCACTTAGCCTACTTAGATGAGAGTCCAGACACTGAGTGGTGGTATTGATGCGCATATTACACCTATGGGAACACCGTATGATAGCACGGGTGCATGATGGTAGGCGCTGTCATCGTGAAACATAAGGCAAAGACAGGTGAGTGTGGTAATAAGAATTGACAGTGGCGTCACTGCTTAAAGTTGCATAGTCCGATGGTTTTGAGTTTTTGTCATTTTCTGAGAAAAGTATGTTAGGTTGCGATCTACCTTGCTCTTGTTTGAAGTCACTTTTATTTTAAATGGTTACCGTTTGAGATATTTGAAGTGGAACCATGCCAAATTAATTTTGGCAAGCACACCAAAAAGCTGACATCCTAGGTTTCTGCGGTAGCAGGTTTGATTAAATTGCTTCAGTATTCCCTTATATGTGCTAACATAATGTTTAATAAGTGCACCAATATCTAAGTTAGATATGTAGAATAGCATTTAGATATTTGTTTTGGTTTTGAAAATTTGATATTTTCATCAGACTATGCAGCTTTAACAAACCCCATAACATGAATAAGAATTGACAGCGGCAACAATGCTCACCCAATCCCATAACATGAATAAGAATTGACAGCGGCTACAATGCTCAACCATTCCAATAACATGAATAAGAATTGACAGCGGTGATAATGCTCAACCAATCCCATAACATGAATAAGAATTGACAGCGGTGACAATGCTCAACCAACCCCATAACATGAATAAGAATTGACAGCGGCGACAATGATCAACCAATCCCATAACATGAATAAGAATTGACAGCGGCGACAATGCTCAACCAATCCCATAACATAAATAAGAATTGACAGCAGCAACAATGCTCAACCAACCCCATAACATGAATAAGAATTGACAGCGGCGACAATGCTCAACCAATCCCATAACATGAATAAGAATTGACAGCGGCAACAATGCTCAACCAATCCCATAACATGAATAAGAATTGACAGCGGCGACAATGCTCAACCAACTCCATAACCTGAATAAGAATTTACACCGGCGACAATGCTCAACCAATCCCATAACATGAATAAGAATTGACACCGACCCGCTCTCTGGCGGCAGAGGAAGAAGTGATGTTCGACATGCATGTTCTGTACAAAAGGTCTTATAGAGGATTTTCACCATCAATCTACCCTGTAATGGGAGTGGGTAGAACTAAGTTACAGCCTGCTCTGTGGAAAGGTCTTAAATATGAGTTCCACCAGCAGTCTGCCCTCTGACGGCAAGAACTTATTGTAAAGTTGTTGCCTGGCACCTGTAGTTTGTGTAGGCAGGCTATATGAAATCAATACAGGCAAGGAGAGAAAGGAAGAGTATAAAGAGTGAAAGTAGAGGGAGAGCTTGCACCCTCAGGTTTATTATTATATAGTGGTACATGGATCTGATATGGCATACCACCTGACCATTATCTCCAATCAGCAACAAGCATTTCTAGTTCCACCAATGAACAGTAAGCATTCCTGTGTCACCATGGCTATTGTGATCTACCCACCACCACCATGTGGTGTGGCTGCTTGGCCTGCACCTGCCTTGCAGTGTGTGTGTGTGGTGATCCGTGAATAACAGTTGGGGGGGAGGGGGTAGTGAGTAGAGTTCTTGAGCTCCTTACACACTAACAGTAGTGCCCCTTTCATCTAATACACAATGACTATTGGCTACAAGTAAAGAGTCACCAGCAACTACATAAATACATTCATGAACCTGGCCCTATACACCATTTACATTAATAGACCATTTGTATTCTTTAATAGACCATTTCACATTCCCCACCAATGCGTTTTATCGAAATATTTTACATTATGTTGAGGATAGTATCTCATTTTGCAGCAAACTATGTGGAAAAAATCTTCTAGGAGTTCCACCATCAACCTGCCCCCTTGTGGCAGTGGGAAGAACTAATGGTGTTGGCTGGTTGTTGGAGTTTTACGTCCTGGCAACATCTAAGGTCATATCAGGACGTTACAGACTTCCACACTGGAAGCCTGCGCTCTACCCATTCGGCCACCGCGTCCGGTGACGTTGGTAGCAGCTCACTGCGCATGCGCCGAAGAAAAGAGTTGTTTGTTTGTTGTTGTTTAATGTCCTAGCAACATCTAAGGTCATATCTGGATGGGTGCCGACTTGTGACAGTGCGCACTCATGGCCACTCTATAGTGCTGCCCCACTGGGATATCAGGCCGGCAGCACCATGACCTGATATCCCACTCAGCCACATTATCCTGACACTGAGCGAACCAGTCCTTGCCCTATCCTAGTAATGCCGAGTGCGAGGCTAGGAAGTGACAAGTATCAATTTTTAAGTCATTGGTTTAACTCGACCAGGGTTCGGACCCACAATCTCATGGGTTCGGAGCCCCCGATCTCCCAAAACAGGGGACGGACACTCAACTCATTCGGCCACCCTGTCTAGTGCTGAAGAAAAGATCTATAGGAAGATGCGTAGTGGATAGTGGAGGATGGTAATGCAGCCCCTTGGCATCCATGTTGAATGAGAGCGCGACATTCTTGTCTGTGAATAGACTGCTTGCGCACAAGCCAGGTGTCATGCGAATGGGTCACATTATGCAAATGTCCGAATACAAAGGGCCATGTTGACAGGATGGCGTCTTCATTTTCAACGAACCACATCAAGAACTACATTAAAACCTCCCTATCCGACTATCTCCACAGATCGAGCACTCACCTATATCGATCGCTTTATTTAGGTCCCAAATGATCACCCCTACAATACCATTGTAATGATGAAAAAACTCCCTAAGCTGACCACCTCCCTAAATGGACCATTTAAAGTCGGTCCCATGGTCGGTCGTTTATACCCCTGTCACACTACGACGTAACGAGCCAACGTGAGGCTAACGTGGTCATTTTTCGTTATGACGTTGGGTTACGTTATGATGACGTCAGAATGACGTTAGAATGACGTCGAGCTACGTCACATTACATCGTGTTATGTCAAGGTTTTGGACATGTTCAAAACTTTCAACGTAGGTCGAACGTAAGGGTTTACGTTCGCCGTACGTTCTGTTCACGTTCAGTGAACGTCAATGACGTTAAACGGACGGTATTCCAACGGTGCTCACTACGTTCAACTACATTCCACTACGTTGACCCACATTAAACCGAGTGCAAATGCCCACGGGGCGTAATGGGAATGTCAGGAGAACGTCAGGAGAACGTGCATTCAACGTACGTTCAACGTCTCATGACGTATGTAACATCACGTAACATTCTTCTGGCGATGGAATAACGTTCATAACGTTCAGTTAGCGTAATGACGTTGTCCTCTCTCGTTGAATGACGGTATCACTACGCTTTACCGACGTTACGCTCTCGTCCACTACGCTGCATCCACATTCAAGTTGTGCCCAAATTTGCATACTACGCTGAGAAGTTCAATGTTCTTCACGTTCTCCCTACGCTGACGTCATTACGTCGTAGTATGACAGGGCCATAAGAGAGGTTTTACTGTAGTTCAGCTTTTGTCTTCACAACCCGCTACACATTACGCACTGATTGGGGGGCTTAGGTCCTAGTGACGATTGAGGTGATGGCGATTGTGCCTTCTGTGTAGCAGGTCCCACTTTATGGAATAGAGTCCCAGAAGGTCAGGAAATCAGCATCTTTTGGTAATTTTAATTCATGATTAAGGAGCTGTTTAAGATATCTTTTTTCTTAAATATATATATATTGTATTACTAAGCTATTAAAAACAGATGGGCACAAGGCATGATTAGTTTGGACTGAGTATCTCACTCTGGCTGGTCACAAAAGACCTACCTTCCTAGCCTGGTGCTAGGATAGGGCACGGACTGGTCAGCTCGGTGTCAGGATAATGTGGCTGAGTGGGATATCAGGTCATGGTACAGGCGGCCTGGTCCCCACGTAGGGGCAACACTATAAAGTCACCATGAGTGCACACTGTCACAAGTCAGTACCCATCCTGATATGACCTTAGATGTTGCCAGGATGTAAAACTCCAACAACCACCAACCAACAAAGGTCGCCATGCCAGTGCACTTCCTGTCACAAGTCACTACGCTTCCTGATGCAGGGATGAAAGTGGTCTCTGGGAAAAAAAGCGGAAATGCTGATATTTTCCCATGGGCTTAGCATTGTCAGGGAATCGCTGAAAATTCCCGGAAGTTGGGTTTCATACATATTGGTATACGCTGATAGTGCTGCGCCATTTGAAGCATGTATACGATGCTAGTGCTGTGGCGTTTGCATCAGATATTGGTATACGCTGATAGTGCTGTGGCGTTAGAAGCATGTATTAGTAGTATATGCTGATAGTGCTGCGCTGTGAAGGCATTAGTAGTATACGCTGCTAGTGCTGTGGCGTTTGCACAACATATTAGTATATGCTGATGGTGCTGCAGCGTGAAACAACTTATTGGTTGGTTGGTTGTTGGAGTTTTACATCCTGGCAACATCTAAGGTCATATCAGGACGGAACTTATTAGTATACACTTATAGCTACAGGAAAAATCCCTGAAATCCGCGAAATCGCGGAGATCTTTCATCCCTGCTGATGCTAAGACATAAAACCCCATCAAACAAACCCCAATTACACAAAGCGCACCAGTGCCACCAGCGCCGCCTCATCACCAATGTGGCTAGTCTCCCTGCAGACAATCAGCATAAACAGCAATGCGGGGCGCTTTCGACAGAGTTTGGCAATAAAACAGAATAACACCAAATTACATTACGGCTGCTGACTATTCAATTGGATCACCTTTCGAGCTGTCAATATTATTGATGCCCGGGCATGAAATAATTCTGGAACTTTTTTGCCACAACCTTTGATTGCGCTACTAAATTGTTTATCGATTAGAGGCGCACATGCGTATATACATACAGAATCATTGATGGCGCACCATGTTTAGGACGGTGCCAGCAAATTGATCACCCATGCTCACATATATACACATACGCACATAAATTAATGTGAAGACTGCCTACCTCTGTGTTGAAGAAATTAGTTGAAAAGGAAGAAGAACTCACCTGAAAAATAAAGATAATTATACATAAATATTAAAACATTAACAGATTAGAGTCGACAATTAAAATCAGATCAAGAATTAAATCCTAGAAATAGAGCGCGCCAGATTAGGTAGCGATCAGCATTAATTGTAGAAGTACAATAAAACCTCTCTAAATCGTCCATCTGGCCAAAACCATCTTGCAAGGCACAGTGAAAAGGGGGATGAAAACAAGGCGGACAAAGGAAGAGGTGGGAAGACAACATCAGGGAATGGACAGACCTGGAGTTTGGCAAGTCCCAGAGGGCAGCGCAGAACAGGGAAAACTGGAGAAAACTGGTTGCAATTCCATCTCTGGTACCCCAACAATCGTTGTGACTAAGCGATTGATGATGATGATGATGATGATGGTGATGATGATGACAATGGGTGCATCAGGAAATATATATGTGGCTTTGAATGTCGGGAGGTGTGTGTGTCTTGGAATTGTGCCACAACATGGTTAACAGCCCACAACATACCCCTCAATACACTGCGTCAACAGGGCTGATGCAAAACCAGCAACTTGCATATACCCTGGGTGTTAGGACTGCTAGCAGCATTAATCGACCAGTTAACGCTAGGCATTACGAGTGGTGTTCTCTGTGGCGGAGTGGTTAGAGTATCTGACTTTTTCTAGGTCGGACTCCTAATCTGAAGGTCGGTGGTTCGATTCCCTGTGCCCCCACCTCTGCCAATTTGGATTTCCACCGCTGTGTATAACTTACAGCGTCATCAAAGGCCAGTTGCTCTCATACCATGTCTATATGGTGTGGGAGGTTAAAAATCCCTTGGGTCGGTAAAAGTGTAGACTCTGGCTTTCTATCAACAAACTGTGTAATGGTGAAAACAAGTCTATTCAGACTTATCCATGATAGGCAGTATAAATCTTCAAGAACGAGTTACCCCCCTGTCTGATTGCCGTTCAATATGAACACTTTCTGTGCACTACTTACACTGCAGCACAATGCCTGCTAACACTAACCAACTGCCTATACTACTTACATTCCACAACAACGCAAGGCCCCAAGATTGATTACGGTTTTACAGCCTCGGAACATTTAAGGTCATAACACGATTGTCATTCATGGCAGCTGTATGGGACTCTAACCCTTGGGAATCGCATTACAAGTAAAATGGCCCAATATCCCTCTCACTCACTGTATCCTGAGTCTGAACCAACCAGCTCTTGCCCTTCCCTAACACAAAGGCCGTAATCGATTAACACGACCCGGGCGACTCGGGTCACCCGAGTCGTCAGAATTTCAAATCGAACACCGCGAGTGGAGTCAACAAAAACATGTGCCGTGTGCAAAACGACCCGACGCCAGTAACCCACCTCTTGGCTGGGGTTTGCTAGGAACGCCTGAGCTGGTACCTGTACGATAACAGCCACCACTAGAAGTTGTTTTAATGCTTTTTTTTAAATAACCCAGATTGTCAGCTTATACGATCCTAAAATACTTTAAATCCTATTTTGCTGTACTTATATTGGTTATTAAAATAAATAATTAGGTTTTAGATTAAGCCACCATTTTTTCCACCCTGAGCACGGAGAAGCGTATTCGTTTATTAAACCCTAGTCTGTAGGATGTGTGCATGTGCCAAAAAGTGGCTCGGGTGACCAGAGTCGATTAATCGATTACGCCCAAAGTGACAGGCACGGCATTGATTGGCAAGTATTAGTCTTCTCTTTAATTTGACTTCGGCAGGGCTCGATTCTGAGAGACCTACTGATGGCTCCATTTTCTCTCAATTTCGGTGATAATGAAAATAAATTGAGCAGACAGAATGGGTTTTTGGGGGATTCCTTTTTAAATGAATTGATTTACCCTGCTCATAGCGGATAACACTTCTTTTAACCGCTGGGCAGCACTCATCCAATTTCATTTAAATCTTTAGAATGTTGTCTTGGTAATAATTTAGGTTTTCTTACTTCTTGTTTATGGCGTGTAACTGTAGATTGCAAACAGTAAAGGTTGAAGGAGGTGAGTGGCCACTTCCCATGTGGCAGATCGTGTTTGTTTGTTGTTTTACATCCTAGCAACATCTAAGGTCACATCAGGACAGGTACCGACTTGTGACAGTGCGTGACTTCATAGTGCTGCCCCACTGGGAAATCAGGTCATGGTGCTGGCGGACAATCATGGCGAGTCAAATCAAAGTTTGTTTTGTTTGTTTGTTGTTGTCTTACGTCCTAGTAATATCTAAAGTCATATCAGGACAGGTATCGACTTCTGACAGAGCGCACCCATGTCGACTTTATAGTGCTGCCCCAGTCGGAAATCAGCCGCCAACACCATGCCCCGATATCCCACTCAGTCACATTATCCTGACACTGAGCCAACCAGTCCTTGTGCCTATCCTAATAATGCTGAACACCAGGCTACCAAGCGATCAGTATAAATGTTTAAGTCACTGGTTTGACTCGACCAGGGTTCGAACACGCGAACCCATGGGTTCAGATCCCCCGATCTCCTAAAACAGGAGATGGACGCTCAACCCATTCGGCCATCTGGTCCATCAAAGCAAATGACTTACAGAGTTATACTTGTTGCTCAGAACTGTAGCTGCGGGAGGGGTGGAGACAGGGGCATCTCGAGCCACCCAGCTTTTCCCCCATTAAAATATAGGCATAGTATTATACCACTAGACTGTGGCTCCCCCACCTTTAACACTGGTTCTCCCATAATTAATGATCTGGTTTCGATACTTTTAACATCGTTGGACCCTATTTAGTACTTTTAACACTGTGGCCTCCCCAACTTTTGAAACTTGCAGTGCGAGGGGGCAGGGGGGGGGGGAGGGTGGAGTGAGGACGGAGCAATTATGGGGGATGGGGGGGCAGCAACTGAGAGTCATTGTGATAGGTCACGTGACACTGGCGCAACCTGGACTGCGTTGACGGGGCAGACCTAGGGCGTTTCACCTTGTGTTTGTTAGGCAAGCTTGTGCTTGTCACGAAGCTTGTGCTTGTCAGGCAAGCTTGTGCTTGTCAGGCAAGCTTGTGCTTGTCAGGCAAGCTTGTGCTTGTCAGGCAAGCTTGTGCTTGTCAGGCAAGCATGTGCTTGTCAGGCAAGCTGGTGATTGTCAGGCAAGCTTTGTTTGCCAGGCAAGCTTGTGCTTGCCAGACAAGCTTGGGTTTGCCAGGCAACCTTGTGTTTCTCAGGAAACCTTGTGCTTCTCAGGGAACCTTGTGTTTCTCAGACAACACTGTGTTTCTCAGGCAACCCTGTGTTTCTCAGGCAACCTGTGCATCGACGCAGCATTGAAATCGCTCCCATAATGCCTTGCGCGGAGCTCTGTAGCCGTCAACCTGTCCCCGCCGAGCGCCCAGGAGACCCATGGATCATTGATAAAGCAGCAAAGTAGATCAAGCCGAAACAAAGGACTTTATATTTTAAACTTTGATCATTGCAAATTGCTTCTGCACTAAGTTACACCACAGGGAGGGAGGTACATGATGCTGGTTACTGGGCTCGTATAATGTCCCAACCACAATTCTTTTAAATTTGTGCGCGTTAGTTGATTAAGCAGGGGGAAATTTCAATCGCTGACAATCGATCTTCCTCATTCCACTGCACATTTTTAAGTCATTCATTTGTCTCGGCCAGGGATCGAATCTAGGATGGAAGACGGACGCTTAACTCATTCGGTCCATCATTCCTGCTGTGAACGCCAAGGGTATTGTTGACAGTGTAGTATTCTGAACTGATCTCTCAGGTAAGGAGCCACATAGGTAGGCGTGGATACAATGATTGCATCAGGGCGCCTAGATGGTCTAATTGTTGGGATGCTAACCCTGGAATAGGAAGGAATGTGTGCTTGAATCCTGCTCTAGGTGAAATAGCTCCCTTTTGCATCACCCGCGCAACATTATTATTATGGTGTTCTCTGTGGCGGAGTGGTTAGAGTGTCTTGATTTTTTCTAGGTCAGACTCCTAATCTGAAGTTTGGTGGTCCGATTCCCCCTGCCATCCCTCTGCCAATGTGGATTTCCACCGCTGTGTATAACTGACAGCATCATCAAAGACCAGTTGCTCTCATACCATGTCTATGTTGTGTGGGAGGTTAAAAATCCCTTGGGTCGGTAAAAGTGTAGGCTCGGTCGGGCTTTCTATCGACCAATTGTCTAATGGTGAAAACAAGCCTATTCAGACTTATCCATTATAATTTATAGGCAGTATAAATCTTCAAGAAAAGAAAACATTATTATAACTTACTTAACTCCAATAAATAAGACAGACATAAATATCATTGAGATCACGTTTATTTTGGTTAAGACTCTTCTTTCTGAACTGGTTCTGCCAACCACTTCCGCCGGAAGTGCACCTGCAACCAGTGCCCCGAGCAGCTCACGAGGCAACATACCCGAGATGAAAACAGCGCCTTCGCACAACCCACACAAACCAAACCAAACCCTTCGCACATGATTTATCCAGAGCGTAAGTGTCTCCAAATCCAAGTGCACTGCGTGAAAGCAAAGCATCATGGGACCAGTCAAAAAGGACTTTACGCGCGGTAACTCCCAGAATGCTTCGCGCCGACACAAATTATGGCAGCCCACTTCTCACACGAGAAGTGCCCTCACTCTCCAACCGGAGGTTCTTAGCTTTAAAAAAATAAAAACAGCTGGTCACAATCGCCTCCTTCAACTGCTCATTGCTCACTCTCCAGCCGTCTGTTTTGAAAGGCTGACTCTGGATGATGGGGATGAGCTGCTGGATAGCTGCATAGGAATTGCTCGCCTCTTATCGCAGTCTTATAACGTAGTGCCCTGCTCAGCCTACTTTGTAGGCTAAAGACTGGCCTTCATTAACACTTGATGGTGACGCAGTGGCTTTCGCATCGACACAGCACTGGTGGCCTAACCAGGATATGTGTTGGTGGCCGAATGCGTTGAGCGCCTGCCTCTCGTTTTGGTAGGTCATGGGATTTGAACCCTGGTCGAGTCAAAGCAATGACTTCAGAAATGGATATTTGTCGCTACTTAGCCTGGCCTTCAGCATTACTAGGATAGGATAAGGCAAGGAGCAGTGGAATGAGGAAGACCAATTGCTCGCGATTGAAAATTTCCCTGCTTAATCAAGTAATGTTGAAAATAAAAATTCAATAAAAAAAAGGGGCGGTTGTATCACCAACCGACTTAACTTATTTACAATTATCAGGACTGTTCAGAATTTGCATAATCTGTTTATTTAGGACCCCATCAAGGCTGGAGGTGTCTGTAAGAAGTTGTGAGTAGTAATGTCAGCCCTAATGACCCATTGCATCTGTTAGAGTGACACAGGCCAGGGAATGTTTACAAGGCTTTCTCAATCAAATAGCATTGAAACAGGTTCAGAGTCATTGATTACTGACTACAGAGAAAGGATTTACAGAAATAGTTTATCACCGTAGAATTATTATTGTTCATCAGTTCAAAAGTGTTTATGGTATGTCGGAAGCTATGTAAATATTCCTGGTGATATGTTGTATTTTATTTTTCATATCTTATTGATGTAATTACTTTAGGTCGGAACCAATGGCCATATTCATGGTGAGATGTTGTAATTTATTTTGAATATCTTATTTATTTAATTACTTTTTTGTTTAAATCTCGACTATTATCATTCAACCGAGAAGTAAAAGACAATCGGCTGAAAAATATTGAATGATTTAAAATTATTTGTTTATGCAAGAGTAAAAGTTTGTTGGATGGTTGTTGAAGTTTTACGTCCTGGCAACATCTAAGGTCATATCAGGATGGGGAGTAAACAAGTACATAATGGATAGCTCAGGCGATAGTGTACACCTGTTAAGGTGTCAAGTCATCAGCTCGATCCTGTTCAGTGGACACATTTGTAGTTTGGGCTATTTTCAGTTCCAACCAGTGGTCCACAACTCGTTCATCAAAGGCTACGGTACGTGCTGTCCTGTCTGTAGGAAGGTGCATATACAAGACCCCTTCCTGCTTATCGGAAAGAATAGTCTAGGAGGTGGAGGGAGAGAGGGAGAGGGGAGCGGAGGGGAGAGGGGAGGAGCGAGGAGGGGAGGGATGAGAGGGGAAGGGAGGATAGGGGAAGGGAGGAGAGGGGAAGGGAGGAGAGGGAGCGGAGGAGAAGGGGAGGAGAGGGAGGGGATGGGGGAGGAGGGGAAGAAGGGGAGTGGGGAGGGAGGGGAGGGGATGGGGGGAGGGTAGAGGATGGGGGAAGGGAGAGGATGGGGGGAGGGGAAGGGAGGGAGGGGAGAGGATGGAATGGAGGGGAGGGGGAGGGGAGAGGAGGGAGGGGAAGGAGGAGGGAGGGAGGGGCGTGGAAAAAGGAGGGCAACGGCGTTGAATGGAGGGTAGGGGAGCGGAGGTGAGGGGGACGAGCGGAGGGGAGGGGGGGAGGGAGGGGAGGGAGGGAGGGGAGGGGAGGGGGAGGGGGAGGGCACGGGCGGTGAGGGAGGGGAGGGGAGGGGAGAGGAGGGCACGGACGGTGAGGGAGGGGAGGGGAGGTGCTATAGGGGTGTAGGGGTAGCTCATGCCCTGGAGCTATTGTTGCATGGGCTAGATTGCGGTTGCTTGGTGCAATGGCACCAGGACTAGCAAATACCCAACATTATTGGGGGTTGTACAAATACTATCACAAACTGAATCGTGGTTTTTGGGGTGTTTTCTTTAATCAGTTGTTTTCCTGTATTTGTTAGCAAAAGGTACATATCCTGCAAATACAATATATTAAAAGGTAATGTTGTTATATGTGACTTGCAGGTTTGGTCAGTACATGTTGCTTTGGATGCAGTCTTGCTATAACGTATAAGACCAAAATAGCCGGTTGGGATTAGTAACACAACCGCCCGCTAGGAGGAGCGGTGGAGGTACTTAGGGATAGGGATAATGCACTATGATTGCCTTCCAGGGCTTCTGATAATGGGAGAACCATCAGCATTTTATATATATATATATATATATATATATATATATATATATATATATATATATATGAAGTGGGCGAGACTACTCGACATATATATATATATATATATACAGGTATACACTTATATATATATACATACACAGATATATATATGCATATAATATATAAATAATATACGCATATGTATAATATACACACAGATATAACCATTCGGTTCAATAAATACAGATACACACTTATATATATATATATATACACAGATATATACATATAATATATAAATTATATATGCATATGTATATATACACACAGATATACGCATACGGTTCTATAAGTACTTATATACACATATATATCTAACATCTGATATGTATAATCAATTACAATCAAATGTTTAGCTTTTACCGAATTTGATGTTTTCATCTGACTATTTAGCATTAAGCTTGGGACTTTGTTAGAATGTTAGGTCCTGGTTACAATTACTAACATCTAAGGTCATATCAGGACAGGTACCGACTTGTGACAGTATGCACTCATGGTGGTTTTATAGTGCTGCCCCACTGCGAAATCAGGCCACCAGCAGGATGACCCAATATCCGACTCAATCGCATTATCCTTACACTGAGCTAACCGGTTCTTGCCTTATCCTATTAATGTCGAGCGACAAGGTAGGAAGCGACAAGTGACAATTAGTAAGTCATTGGTTTGACTCGACCATGAAGTTAACGCTTGATCTCCCACGTGGGAGGCTTGCGCTCTACAGATTTGGACACTGCATCCAGTCTAGGATAGCTGAATCAGCTGCTTTCATGCTCAGTGGTCGTCAAGCCCACAGGAGGGGTTCGCCGGGGGAGGGGGGGGGGGCGGGTGTGGGGGGGTAATGTTACGAGTGCGATGCTTCAAGAGATAGCTGATTGTTGCCTGAAAGAAGCCTCCCTCGGCGCGCGCCGCATGTTCCAATAGATAAGGGACCAGTGTAGTGTTTGGAGGGCTGGAGCCATTAACTTGATTAAGGTCTCAACACGCTGTCTAGATTAGCACCCAACCTCCTTAGAAGTAATAGAACTCTGGTCGAGTCAAACTGGTCGAGGTTTGATACTTGTCATTTCCTAGCCAGGCGCTCGGCATTAATAGGATAGGGCAAGGACTGGTTGGCTCAGTGTCAAGATAATGTGACTGAGTGGGAATTTGGGTCATGGTGCTGGTGGTTTGGTCTCTCAGTGGGGCAGCACTATAAAGTCGCCATGAGTGTGCACTGTCACAAGTTGGTACCGGTCCTGATACTCTAGGACACGGGGTCTGTAACTGATGCTGTAATGGTGCGGTCAATACATGGATTGATTGATTGGTGGAGATTTAATGCTGTGTCAGCAGTAAAGGCCAGATTCACAGCAAACAGTTAGGTTATTCTCATTCTGGTTTTGAAAAAATAAGTGTCAAACACATTGCCTCTATGCGTACAGTAAAACCTCTCTAACCGACCATCTCCACAGATCGACAACTCCGCTATATCGATCGCTTTATTTGGGTCCCAAACGGTCGCCCATACAATACCATTGTAATTTTTTTTTTTAACTCCCTAAACCGACCATATCCTTAAATGGACTATTTATAGTCGATCCCATGGTCGGTCAATTTAGAGAGGTTTTACTGTATTTGCATAGATACACACGAAATTCTGAAACGATCAAAATGTGTGTCAAATGACAGCGACATTTATTTCAAAGATAATGCGTGCCTTGCGTTTGACTCAAACACACACCACTGCCATTCCAGGGCAAGTGTCCGAACCATTAGTGTACCTAGGCTCCCTGATACCTACTCCTATCTATGTGGCTCCTTGCCTGTGCGGTCAGGGCAGACTACTACATTACCATTATACTTCATAGAGAGATTGATTGGTTAGTGATGGTTTAACGCCCTTTATACACTGTTATATATATATAATATATATATATATATATCATCATCATCATCATCATGCTGTCGGTCGCGATGCGACAAAGACTGCTCTCATTACTTGACTGCCGCTCTCCATTTAGCTCTCTGCTGTAAGAGTGATGTCCATGAGTCGGTCTTAATGTCTCTCAGCTTCAGGTTTTGCGGTTGTACATTTCATGAAAACTGCCTGCAAAAGTGTTGAAGTGCTGCTGGCTTTTGCAAGTTACCAGCGGCACTCTCTCGGGGAGCAAATAGAGGTTTCACACCGGCAAGAATATGTCCAGACAGGCGCAAAATTATTTGTCCCTGCAGTGGCTGGTCGGGAGATGTTGGGAGTTCCATACATCAACCGCCCTTGATGCTGCCACAGTGACATATATACACATACATATATACCTATACATATATATATATCTACATATATAGAGAGAGAGAGCGCGAGAGAGAATGAGAGAGAGAGCGCGAGAGAGAGAGAGTGAGAGAGAGATATTAAAGCCCAAGTCACACCTCACCGGATTGGGGTACCGGATAGAAAACGGACACTGTCTGGTGAAATACGGCAATGTACGGTTTATATACGGTTGGCATCCGGCATGTCCGTTCTGTGTCCGGTGGTGACCGGTGTGTATGGTAGCAAGTTTTGAACATGCACAAAACTTGTACCGGACACTGCCGGACTGAGGTGTACGGTTGGTGTCCGTTTTAAGTCTGTTTAGTCCATTTTGTCCGGTTCATGTCCGTTACCCATCCGTTACGTCTCCGGTTTGCTTCCTGTAGAGTCTGTTGAGGGTGCTGCGGGAATTCGGTCCGTCTGTTTTTGGTGCATCCGTGATCAGTCCGGTAGGTGTCCGGTTGGTATCTGGTTGGTGTCTGGTTGGTGTCCGGTTGGTGTCCAGTCCGTCCGTTTGACATTCGGGCTTCACCCATCGGTTGACCGTTGCTTGTCCGTTGTTATCCGGTGTCGTCCGGTTATCGTCCGTTTATCGTCCGGTGGCTATTCATTAATGTACGTTCCTTGTCCATTGAAAGTGCAACATTTTGACACATTTCGGTACATTTCGAAACCGAATACCACCGGACTAGGCAATTCTTTGTCCGGTTGTGTCCGTTGCTCAACCCGGTAAGGTGTGACTGGGCCTTAAGATAGGAAGCACACATGACTAGCTATCGATGACATCGGACAATTCTTGCCCATTGGGCGCAATTAATTGAATTGTGTGTGATTTGGCGTAGATGACTTAGCGTGGAATGACAAGTGAGACCACCTTCCACCCGTCTCATCTAAGAACCCCCCCCCCCTGCCCCGCCGCCACACCCCACAGGAATCATGGCCTCACTTCCTGTCAAACTGACGACCCAAGCAAACTTACCACCCACTCACCCAGCTACGTATTATTTCATATTTTCTTTTCACCTGAGGGCTTGTCTCGGGTCTCTTCCTTCCGTCTTATCAATCATCAGGGTCATAAACAATCTCTTTTTACCACCATCTTGTTCTTACGCTGAATGATATGTCTACTGTTTGATTCTTTAAAAAAATCACATGAATGTTGCTCTTCAGCTAAGTTGATCCAAACATGGAGCTGACCTATTCTCCACACATCTCTCAGTTGGATATTTGGTTATGAACCAGAATAAAATTGCAATAAAATTTTCAGTATCTGTTATTTTTTCTGAGATAAATATAATATATTGATCATTGCTCGCGGGCACAAAAGACATGGAAGCTGAAGTGGGAAAAAGAGCATGACTTTATTTCGGGTGCAGTCCCCGGGCGGCATTACATGTGAGTCATTGTGATGGCTGGGAAGTCCTGGGCGAAGGCCAAGCACAGATGATAACATATATGAGTGTGAGATGGGAGATGCGACATATATGGCCAAATAGCAATGACATAATCATCATTTACCTAAGAACATCATAGCAGTTTAGGTTTTGAGATATTTGAAGTTCTAACGTGTCAAATTTGTTTTGGCAAGCATGCCAGTAACAGGTTCTATTAAATTGATTCAGTATTCCCTTCTATGCAGAAACAAATGTTTAATAAGTGCATCAGTATCTAAGCTAGATATGTAGAATCAAATCTAGATAATTGCTTTGGTTTGGAAAATTTGATACTTCATCGGGCTATGCGGTTTTAACATCCCTACATATATCACCGGATGTGATGACAGAACCAATAGAGCGCAGCCTTCCTATGCGGAAGGTTGGGAGTTCAATTCCTGGTCGAGTCAAACCAATGACTCACAAAATTGGTACTTGTCACTTCCTAACCTGGTGCTTGGCATTAATAGGATAGGGCAAGGATTGGTTTGCTCAGTGTCAGCATAATGTGACAATGGGATATCGGGTCATGGTATTGGCAGCCTAATTTCCCAGTGGGGCAGCATTATAAAGTCACCATGAGTGTGCACTGTCACAAGTCGGTACCTGTCCTGATATGACCATAGATGTTGCCAGGATGTAAAACTCCAACAACCTACCGATTACACACGTCATGCCGTGACAGGGGTTCACAGTCCTTCCTGAGGGACCAGTGGAACGTTGAAACATCCGTATTCACTACCAGGGAGAAGAATATCAGCTATGATGTTACTCAGACCTGAAACCCCAATCAATCAATCAATCAATCAATTGAGGGTCGGTGTCAAGTGGGCGGTGGTGGGCGGGGTGGGCACGGTTATTGCCGCGGGGGAGGGCGGGAGGAGGGTGGGCAGGGCGGGAGGAGGGTGGGGGAGGGCGGGAGGAGGGTGGGGGGAGGGCGGGAGGAGGGCTGGGCTATTGCCGCCGGTGTTGGGTAGGAGGGTGGGCGGGGGAGGTCGGGGGGAGGGCGGAGGGTGGGGGTGGGCGCGGTTATTGCCGCGGGGGAGGGCGGGGGGACGGCGGGGGGACGGCGGAGGGAGGGCTGGGCTATTGCCGCCGGTGTCAGGTGGGCGGGGAGGGCGAGGGAGGGCGGGCGGGGGGAGGGCGAGGCTATTGCCGCTTGTGTCAGTCGTGTGCGGGCCGTGTGCACACACGTGTCCTACTTCCGCTGATCCGGTTGTGTAAACCGGCGCGGCCTGCCGGCTCTATCAGCCTAATCCCCCACACTGCACCGACTCACTCACACCGCGCCTAACACGCCGGCGTGGCCGCGCCCCGGCACCAGCGGCGTCCTACATGGCGGTGAGTGGTCGATAACTACTCACACGCCGGTAACCAGCTCGGCGTGTGTGACTGTGAGTGAAGTCGGCGAGTCATTTTCTGCAATAAAACACAGTAGCCTGCCCCTTTTGCTGCATTCAAACACAACCCCCAATAGCCGACGTCTACTTTTTAGTGCTGGGGGGGTCGTTAAATAAACAATCGAACACAGTGTCCCGCCCCATTGGCAAACAATCAAACACAGCTTCCCGCCCCGCCGAGCCCGTCACCTTTCACTCCACTCAAATTGTCGTCTGCCCCGCGTTGACTTTCACTTTGTGCCATGTTGATGGATTAGGTTTTTAATTTAAAACCCACCATAGGCATATTTACTTTTGATACCTGTGGGTAGATGTAGTGTAGTGTAGGGTAGGTGTAGTGTAGTGTAATGTAGGGTAGTGACCACCCCAAACGCATTGAGTCCTGATCAACGACTGGCGAGTTTATTGAGTTCATTCACCGGTCACATGCACTACTAACCAGACGCGATGACCAAATGAGTTGAGCGTCCTTCTCCCATTCTGGTAGATTGTGGGTTCGAACTCTGGTCGAGTCAAAGAAAGGACTTTAAAATTTATACTTGTTGCTTCCTAGCCTGGCGCTCGACATTATTAGGATAGGGCAAGGAGCAGTGGAATGAGGAAGACCAATCGTCCGTGATTGAAATTTCCCCTGCTTAATCAAGTAATGTACAAACAACAAAACCACACACAAAATGCAGTGTCACGTGACCACTCGGGTTCACGGCTAGGTCAGCTGACCCGACGTACCTTACATTTATCTAACAGTAGGAACCCCTGCTGGAGACCAAGCAATGACTTACAATATTTATATTCATGGCTACCTAAAATTCAAATTATTTCAGGTGAAGAAAAGATGCAAGAGGTCTAAAGGCCCTGTCACATTACGGCGTATGGTGGGAGCGTATGGCGGCGTAGCGGCATTACGTCATATACGTCGGCATACGCCGCATACGCTACTCATACGCTACTCATACGCTACTCATACGCTACTCATACGCCGCCAGTGCCGCAACATGCCGGCGTATGTGAAGCGTATGAGGCATACGCCGCCATACGCTTTCATAAATTCGTCCGTCCAATTTTTTTTGTGCATGCTCAAAAAAACACGACCTATGAGGGCGTATGGCCCATAATGTCAAAAAATGTCACAGCACGCTCCCATACGCTCCCATACGCTCCTCATACGCTCCTCGTACGCTCCTCATAGGTCCCCCATACGCTCAAACACACCCGAAAGTGGCACCAGCACGGCGTACGTAGGTTTTCAATACGCTCCCGCCATACGCCGTAATGTGACAGCCCCTTTAGTACAATCAGACAATTTGGTGTATTTACTGCCAGGCCTAAAGCTAGGATCCCCAAACACGTATGCCTTATGTCCATAGGTTCCAAATATAAATTTTAATTAAATTGAAAAAGTAAAATAAAGATAGTCCCTAATTTTAAGTCAGGTTGACTGATTCCTCTGCTTTTGTCACTGTTCCAAATTTGTATGGGAGTGCCTTCACTGAATAACTAGAGGACATTTCAAGCAGCCTCATGCGACTGCTACTCACCCTCGCCTAGTAATGCTGAGCGCCAGCCTAGGTAGCAACAAGTAGAAATGCTTAAGTCAGTGCTTTGACTCAGCCAGGGTTTGAACCCACCCTACCATAATGAATAATAATATAGTGTCGTGGGGGTGACGGAAATGGGAAATACCGCGCCTAGAGCGGGACTCGAACCAACATCTCTTTGCACTCCGGGCCAGTGTGCTAACCATTACACCACCTAGGCTCCCTGATATCACCACAGTACCCACGCCTACCTGTCTATGCGGCTCCTTGCCTGAGAGCTCAGTGCAGACCACTACACTCATCCCCCTGGAATTCTAAGTCTTTTAATGCTTACAATTACATACATTCAGACAATACACTAACACATACATACATAGGGTAGGTTCACCAACTATACAGCGCATAGCTTGTACAGGATCATGGTCAAATCAACCAGTGTCGTGGGGGTGATGAAAATGGGAAATATTGCACCTAGAGTGGGACTTGAACCCACATCTCTTTGCATTCCGGGCCAGTGTGCTAACCAGTTCACCACCTAGGCTCCCTGATATCACCATACTACCCACGCCTACCTATCTATGCAGCTCCTTGCCTCAGAGATCAGTGCAGACCACTACAATAATAATAATAATGTAAATTCAACAGACTACCCTCACTAACATAATAATAATAATAATGCAAATTCAACAGACTACCCTAGCTAACATAATAATAATAATAATAATAATAATAATGTAAATTTACCAGAGCATCTAATATCAGAAGCCATTCTAAGGCTACCTGTCTATGCGGCTCCTTGCCAATCAGGCAATAAAAATAATGAGATGACATATTTAACACTTGGAATTTTAATTTACAATAAAAAGCTACCTGATAGCTTTATTTGGGTTCCAAATGATGGCCGCTACAATACCATTGTAATGATGAAAAATCTCCCTAAAGAGCCTTTTAATATATACAGTAAAACCTCTCTAACCGACCACCTCCACAGATCGACCACTCCCCTATATCGATAGCTTTATTTGGGTCCCAAATGATCGCCGCTACAATACCATTGTATATTAATGATGAAAAATCTCCCTAAACCTACCACCTCCCTAAAGAGCCTTTTAATATATACAGTAAAACCTCTCTAACTGACCACCTCCACAGATCTACCACTCCCCTATATCGATCGCTTTATTTGGGTTTCAAATGATCGCCCATACAATCCCATTGTAATGATGAAAAAACTCCCTAAACCGACCACCTCCCTAAATGGACCATTTAAAGTCGGTCGATTTAAAGAGGTTTTACTGTATATATAAACCTAGCTACTAGAACCAGCGCAAGTCATCGCTACTCCCACTCACCCACCCACCCACCCACCCACTCACCCACCCACTCTCCTTCCCCCAGCACAGTCTCCGGGGAGAGATGGCGATCTATATATTAGCCGTAGCGCTCTATAACTCACGTGTTATCAGGGATGCTGGGGACCCCCGCTCCGCTGTCAGTGTAATACCCTTCTCGACAGGAACTCCAGCCGAGGGAAAGCCTCGGCCACCCGACACTAACAAATCAACTGTCACTTTATTCCTCATTTAAAATAAATTTAAATGTGTTTATTCCTGCTAATACTAATAGTGTGTTTCAAATATTATATATATATACAGTAAAACCTCTCTAAATCGACCAACCTTGGGACCAACTTTAAGTGGTCCATTTAGGGAGGTGATCGAATTAGGGAGTTAGAATATGGTTACAATGGTATTGTTGGGACCCTAATAAAGCGATCGATATAGGGGAGTGGATCTGTGGAGGTGGTCAGTTAGAGAGGTTTTACTGTATATGTATATGTATATATATATATATATATACATATATATATACATATATATATATATATATATATATATATACACTGTTTGTAGATATTGGGGGACAATTCGTTCTAGTGCTAACAAGTGGCGCCCCCAGTGGCATGGAGAGAAACTAACCAGAACATACAGTAGTAATACTAATACATGCATCAGATCGGCAACGAGGCCTAGCATGGAATCGTAGCTTATATTTATATTCATATAATGCATTAGACAGCACATATATCTATATGCATATATACGGTGACCTTTTGGTCAATTTCTGGTTGCACATCCTTGGTGTACTTTTGGCAGGTTGCCAGCATGTTGGACACTGCCCACCCTAAATTTGAGGGCCACATTTGAGTAAATAAACAATACCTATATTGTGTGACCCCCCGCCCCCCCCCCCCTCCATTATTGGACACGCCTAGTAGTACTCACTAGTAGTAGTACCATTCCGAGGAAACACCCACCAAATACCAAATGACGCAGATTTGTCTTTTGTCGGGGTTTTATGTCCTAGTAACATCTAAGATGATATCAGGACGGGTACCGACTTGTGACAGTGCACACTCATAATAACTTTATAGTGCTGTCCCACTGGAAGAACAGGCCACTGGCACCATGACACAATACTTCACTCCATCACATTATTCTGAAACGGAGCTAACCAGTCCCGGACATACTCCATACTTGACATACTATCTAGGCTAGATAGTAAGAAATATAATTTTGTAAGTCATCGATTTGACTCAGACAGCGTTCGAACCACTAATCTCATGCACAGGCAGTTAACTAATGATCCTAGCAATTGGGCCATCCCACTCCGTCTAGTAACATACTCACTCAATTACTTACCTCAGCTATACCGTAATAGCAGCACAGTTTTTGCAGCGACCCACCATTTCTTTTGGTAAATATAGTTTATTCATTGAATAAAGTCTTTTGTCAGCGCCGTGGCACTGGTCTTCCAGCCATGTGACAATACAGTTATTTACAATATATGTATATGTAGTCTGATATTGTCATCAGCAGCTAGCTCAAATCAGCTGAAATAACAATATCAAACATTCAAAGACTTACATATGGTATAGTTTGACAATTCACATAAAATAGCAGTTATATGTTGTATTCATACACACTTGATACATACATGTGTATTGATTAGACCTTTACATTACGGAGTGGTTAGGTGCATAGTTTCCCTTCATAGGTTTGTATGCCTACTATGTTGTGAATTGCAAAACTATCATGTTGTTGGAGTTAACATTTTGAGATGGAGTGTTAGTAGAATGGTTTGTTTATTCTGTTAGATAGAGTGTGGTTAGCTTGTAGGGTTATGCTTAAAAGGTTAATACCTCAGGTGTGTTTTTTGACCACATGAAGTAGTTTGAGTAAATAGGTTGTTAGTAATGATGGGATAAACAATGCTTGGAGGATTGTACGTTTCAGTACAGACTTTATTAAAGTACAGACTTTATTAGTGTCAATTTTATACAAAGACCCTATAATACCAAGAGGGCTCACTCAGCCTGTACTGTGTAATCAAAATGATCAAACCCACCACTTGGTGCGCTGGCTGCTCCCCCGGTTAAACAGATGCCATATTATATGTATAAATGTATATATGAATGTGAAAGATGTGTGACGAAGGTGATGACGATGATGACGCCGATGATGATGTGTGTTTGTTCATAGCAATTTCATATTGATGCGCATTCATACCCACCCGTCTCATGTAAAATATAATTGTATGTGTTTACATGTGAAACACCACCCAGCAGCTGGGTTGATCAAACCCACCACAAGGTACCATGGGAGAGATAGGGAGTGAGCCGTCCCAGTACCATAGGGCCCCCGGTCTGTAGCAACACCACCAGACTGATACACATTTTCCGAATTTGCTGGGCAAATAATTTGTACAGTGGATAACTTGGTTCGTTGGCAGCAGGTAATGGAGCGCGTGGGATGGTGGGAGGAGGTGAGGTGGCCATAGGTGCTTATAATAGATAGATAATTAAATATGGCGACCTCATCACTAAGCCTGTAGAAGGGCCTGATTGGCTTGGTGAATTCTTACCAGGTTCTTGAATTCTAGTTGTGTTTGTGCATGTCTAATTCTGACTGGGAGTTCATTCCATCTTAGCCCTAAACACTGAACTTATTATGGCTAACGCACTAACCCCCTTCACAATCTACTAATATGCCCTATCTAATTACGCGCTGATCTACCTATTTATGATGTAATGTAAATGGCTGGAAGACCAGTGCCTCGGCGCTGAAAAAAATTTATATTCTGATGAATAAACTGTTTTACCAACATAAAAAGATAATAAAGGCTGGTTGTTGCCCATGGGATGCTCTAGAAGAGCCTTAGGAGAGCACATACTAACTGGATACAATCTAGCAAAGCGACATCAAATCACACAAATTATGCCTGGTTCACAAATGCTGCGGTCGCCGTATGGCGCTGCGGTCTGCAGTATGTCTTGCGGTTTATGCAAATGTTACGGTGTTGTGGTCTGCGGTTTATATATTCACAAATCATACGTTCACCGCAAGGCGCTTTGTGGTTTGTGGCTAACTTTATACATGTCTTTAATATATAAAAATGTTGTAACTTTCTTAATATTGATCACACAAACATGTACCATATTGATATTCATTTTAAGACCTTTTCATTGATGTAAACAAAGGTGACCATATGATGTTGCAGCATGATTCCGGCCTGCGGCATTGTGACTTTCCAAAGTTAAGATAACTTCAATTTGAAAAAACGCAACCCCTTGTGGCGAGCAAAAAAACGTATGGTCACTATACAGTGACAGCAACCCACCTTGAGGTCGCCGTACGGTCTGGCCGATGTGGTGACGTATGGCCGCCGTAAACACGCCACAAGGCATTTGTGATCTAGGCATTAGATGTCGGAAATACTTGATATAGAACGCAAAGTTTTGGTAGAAAGACAACACCTTCAAACTGAGCCAGACGGCTGAATCTGTATTGATGCTAGCTGGCTTCCCACATGGGGAGTCACAGAGTCAAACCAACAGCTTACCAAATTGATATCTCTCCTTACCTAGCCAGGCGCTTAGCATTACTGGGAATGGGCAAGGACTGGTTTGCTCAGTATCACTATAATATGACTGAGTGGGATATCACTTTATTATCAGGTGATGGTTTTGGCAGCCCGCTATTCCAATTTTTTTATTGAAGATTTATACTGCCTATTATGGATAAGCCTGAATAGACTTGTTTTCACCATTATACAGTTTGTCGATAGAAAGCCCGAGCCTACACTTTTACCGACCCAAGGGATTTTTAACCTCCCACACCACATAGACATGGTATGAGAGCAACTGGCCTTTGATGACGCTGTAAGTTATACACAGCAGTGGAAATCCAAATTGGCAGAGCTGGGGGCACGGGGAATCGAACCACCGACCTTCAGATTAGGAGTCTGACCTAGAAAAAAGTCAGACACTCTAACCACTCCGCCACAGAGAACACCAATTGGGCAGCTCTATGAAGCCACCATGAGTGAACATAATCACAAGTAAGTAGTAGCCTGGCTAGGAAGCGACAAGTATCAAGTCTGACTCGACCAGGGATCGAACCCATGAACCCATTCGGCCATCCGGTCTGGCCCAAGTGTCTAGAACGGGAACTAATATAGCTATACTTTGCTACACAACCGTTAGGGACTGTGTGGGAAGAGTGTCTTTATTTATATTCCTATAATCTCAACATAGAGTACAAATATATAATTGTTGCAGCCACTGACACAGAGCACATGTACTTTGTACAATTCGGCCATCCCACTCCTTCTAGTAACATAGTCACTCAATTACTTACCTCAGCTATACCGTAATAGCAGCACAGTTTTTGCAGCGACCAACCATTTTTTTTGGTAAATATAGTTTATTCATTGAATAAAGTCTTTTGTCAGCGCCGTGGCACTGGTCTTCCAGCCATGTGACAATACAGTTATTTACAATATATGTATATGTAGTCTGATATTGTCATCAGCAGCTAGCTCAAATCAGCTGAAATAACAATATCAAACATTCAAAGACTTACATATGGTATAGTTTGACAATTCGCATAAAATAGCAGTTATATGTTGTATTCATACATACTTAGATACATGTGTATTGATCAGACCTTTACATTACTGAGTAGTCTTTGGAGTGAGCTTGGACGCCAAGTGGGGGCGCCACTCTCGGCATCAGGAATGTCATAAAATATGTATCCGTTAATTTATATTCGCATAAGTGTGGGTAGTGTGGTGATATCAGGGAGCCTAGGTGGTGTAATGGTTAGCACACTGACCCGGAATGCGAAGAGATGTGGGTTAGAGCCCTACTCTAGGCACAATATTTCCCATTTTCAACACCCCGACGACACTGGTTGCCGTGACCATGATCCTGTACAAGCTACGCGCTGTATAGATGTTGAACCTACCCTGTGTATGATGTATGAATGTGTAAGTGCATTGCTGTATATATATATCATATATATAATATATATATATCACAAATATGCCCTGAACAACTTCGTTAAAGCCTATACCAAAGCGACACGCATCTGGCTGAGTATTGGTTTGTAGTCTTTATTGTAGAGCGATAGGTAATGTGAGGCATTCGTTCAGATGTAGCCACTACGCAGCACTGCATCAATAGTTATTTATATACGACTATAACAACTGCACTGGCATGAACTGAGGGAGAATAAGAGGCGCAGCAGTGACACCACCACTGGAAGAGCGGGCATCCCTCCGGGTGGCGTTTTAGTCACAACTTTCCATTACTACCGGACAGGATGGCCTAATCAGTAGAGCACTCACTTAAATGTGGGCAATCATGGGATCAATCCTCGAGTGAGACTTACTAAAGTGAAACTTTTCACTAACTTGCCTTGGTGCTCGAGAAACTAGGACTGAGCAAAGAGCAATTTACATTTTAAGAGTGTTTATTATTTCCCTGATGCAGTCAGCTTGCCATCGCCTCTCTATGTGGGTTTTAAAAATTTTATTTCACTCTTTTTATTGCATTCATTGATTGAGCAGCGGCGACCAGACGGGATGGTCGAATGAGTTGAGCATCCTTCTCCTGTTTTAGGAGATCGAGCGATCATGGGTTTGTGGGTTCAAACTCTGGTCGAGTTAAACCAATGACTTAAATTGATACTTGTCGCTTCCTAGCCAGGCACTCGTCATTATTAGGATAGGGCAAGGACTTGTTGGCTGAGTGTCAGGATAATTTGACTGAGTGGGATATTAGGTCATGGTGCTGGTGGCCTGGTCTCCCAGTGGGGAAGCACTATAAAGTTGCCATGAGTGCGCACTGTCACAAGTTGGTACCCGTCCTGATATGACCTTAGATGTTGCTACGATGTAAAACAACAAACAAACAAAACTATGTAACCCACCACTCACCAAGCAGTCTGCCACATTGCACCTATGTAACCTGTCACTCACCAAGCAGAGTCTGCCACACTGCGTCGAGGCAAACCTTCATTCACCAATCAGTCTGTCACACTGTGTCTAGCCAAACCTTCACTCACCAAGCAGTCTGCCACACTGTGTCTAGGCAAACCTTCATTCACCAAGCAGTCTGCTACACTGTGTCTAGGCAAACCTTCATTCACTAAGCAGTCTGTCACACTGTGTCTAGGCAAACCTCCATTCACCAAGCAGTCTGTCACACTGTGTCTCGGCAAACCTTCACTCACCAAGCAGTCTGCCACACTGTGTCTAGGCAAACCTTCACTCACCAAGCAGTCTGTCACACTGTGTCTAGGCAAACCTTCATTCACCAAGCAGTCTGCCACAGTGTGTCTACGCAAACCTTCACTCACCAAGCAGTCTGTCACACTGCATCCAGATCAACATTCATCATCAAGTAAACTATTATGCATCACTGTCAACCTTCACTCACCAATCAGTTTCCAACGCTGGATCCAAGTAATCATTCACTCTCCAAACATGTATATAATCATTCACTCAGCAAGCAGAGTGTCAAAGTGCTCCTATATAACCCTTCACTCACCAAGCAGAATCAGTCACACTGCTCCTATATGACCCTTCACTCACCAAGCAGAGTCTGTCACACTGCTCCTATATGACCCTTCACTCACCATGCAGAGTCTGTCACACTGCTCCTATATGACCCTTCACTCACCAAGCAGATTCAGCCACACTGCTCCTATATGATCCTTCACTCACCAAGCAGTTTCAGCCACACTGCTCCTATATGACCCCTCACTCACCACGCAGATTCAGTCATACTTCTCCTATATGACCCTTCACTCACCAAGCAGTCAGCCACACTGCTCCTATATAACCCTTCACTCCACTCACCAAGCACAGTCAGTCACACTGCTCCTATATGACCCTTCACTCACCAAGCAGATTCAGCCACACTGCTCCTATATAATCCTTCACTCACCAAGCACAGTCAGCCACACTGCTCCTATATGACCATTGACTCACCAAGCAGAGTCTATCACACTGCTCCTATATGACCCTTCACTAACCAAGCAGATTCAGCCACACTGCTCCTATATGAACCTTCACTCACCAAGCAGAGTCTGTCACACTGCTCCTATATGACCCCTCACTCACCAAGCACAGTCAGCCACACTGCTCCTATATGACCCTTCGCTCACCAAGCAGGAGTCTGCCACACTGCTCCTATGCAAACCTGCACTCACCAAGCACAGTCTATGCCGGCGCTCCACACTTCAGTGTCCGCGCTGTCTGCCGGTAGCGGCGACCCCGGTAGAGTATCACGCTAATTAGGTCGCCTTGATTGGGTAGGGGCAGGCCAATTATGGTGCAATTTCCTAAAGGAGCGCCTATAAGCTTGGCGGCATGACAGGGGCGCGGATTTATGAGCACGGTGATGGAGTGGGGAGCAGAAGGCCGTGCTGGCAGGATGGATGGTGGGAGGGGGGGGAGGGGGGGGGGGATGTGCCGCCGGGTGGTGGGGGAGGGTGGATGGGTGGGTGGTGGTGGCGGTGGTAGTAGTAGTGGTGGTGATCGTGGGGAATGTGCCGGGTTGTGGGGGAGGGTGGATGTGTGGGTGGCGGTGGTGGTGGTGGTGGGTGGCTGGGTGACAGATGGTGGGGGTGGGGGTGGAGGAGGGGAGGGGGTGGAGGAGGTGGAGGAGGGGAGGAGGTGGAGGTGGGGGCTGAGAAGACGTGGGGTTGTAGGGATAGGATGGGTTAGTGATTAGGGTGGGTTTGTTTTTAGCAACTGTAGATATTGGGGAAATGTGTATATTATATCGCGGAGAGAACGAGGTGGGGCAGAAGAAGTCAACATGAGGGATGGAACTCAAGAAGAGTAAGTAGCCTCCACTTAACTGTCTCACAGGTAACAATCGCACAGTGTAGTCTTCACTTTACTGTCTTTCAGGTAACAATCGTACAGTGTAGTCTTCACTTTACTGTCTTACAGGTAACAATCGTACAGTGTATTCTTCACTTTACTGTCTTACAGGTAACAATTGTACAACATAGCCTCCACTTTACTGTCTTATGGGGAACAATCGTACAGTGTAGCCTCCACTTGACAGTCTTACAGGTAACAATCGTACAGTGTAGCCTCCACTTTACTGTCTCACGTGTAACAATCGTACAGTGTAGCCTCCACTTTACTGTCTCACAAGTAACAATCATACAGTGTAGCCTCCACTTTACTGTCTTACAGGTAACAATCGTACAGTGTAGCCTCCAATTTACTGTCTTACAGGTAACAATCATACAGTGTAGCCTCCACTTTACTGTCTTACAGGTAACAATCGTACAGTGTAGCCTTCACTTTACTGTCTCACAGGTAACAATCGTACAGTGTAGCCTCCACTTTACTGTCTTACAGGTAACAATCGTACAGTGTAGCCTCCACTTTACTGTCTTACAGGTAACAATCATACAGTGTAGCCTCCGCTTTACTGTCTTACGGGTAACAATTGTACAGTGTAGCCTCCACTTGACTGTCTCACGGGTAACAATCGTACAGTGTAGCCTCCAATTTACTGTCTTACAGGTAACAATCGTACACTGTAGCCTCCACTTTACTGTCTCACGGGTAACAATCGTACAGTGTAGCCTCCACTTTACTGTCTTACAGGTAACAATCGTACAGTGTAGCCTCCACTTTACTGTCTCACGGGTAACAATCGGACAGTGTAGCCTCCACTTTACTGTCTTACAGGTAACAATCGTACAGTGTAGCTCACTTTACTGTCTTACAGTAACAATCATACAGTGTAGCCTCCACTTTACTGTCTTACAGGTACAATCGTACAGTGTAGCTCCACTTTACTGTCTCACGAGTAACAATCGTACAGTGTGCCTCCACTTTACTGTCTTACAGGTAACAATCGTACAGTGTAGCCTCCACTTTACTGTCTTACAGGTAACAATCGTACAGTGTAGCCTCCACTTTACTGTCTCACGGGTAACAATCGGACAGTGTAGCCTCCACTTTACTGTCTTACAGGTAACAATCGTACAGTGTAGCCTCCACTTTACTGTCTTACAGGTAACAATCATACAGTGTAGCCTCCACTTTACTGTCTTACAGGTAACAATCGTACAGTGTAGCCTTCACTTTACTGTCTCATGGGTAACAATTGTACAGTGTAGCCTCCACTTTACTGTCTTACAGGTAACAATCGTACAGTGTAGCCTCCACTTTACTGTCTTACAGGTAACAATCATACAGTGTAGCCTCCACTTTACTGTCTTACAGGTAACAATCGTACAGTGTAGCCTTCACTTTACTGTCTCATGGGTAACAATTGTACAGTGTAGCCTCCACTTTACTGTCTTACAGGTAACAATCGTACAGTGTAGCCTCCACTTTACTGTCTTACAGGTAACAATCATACAGTGTAGCCTCCACTTTACTGTCTTACAGGTAACAATCGTACAGTGTAGCCTTCACTTTACTGTCTCACGGGTAACCATCATATAGTGTAGTCTTCACTTTACTGTCTCACAGCTAACAATCGTACAGTGTAGCCTCCGCTTTACTGTCTTGCTTTTAACAGTCGCACAGTGTAGCCTCCACTTTATGGACTGAATGTAGCGTGGGTTATATTTGTATTTGTTTATTTGTTTATTTGTTTATTTGTTATTTGTTAGGGAATTAAATTCTATCAACATCTAACATCATATCAGAATGGATGCAAATTTATGACAGTATGCCCTTTATATTGCCACCCCATTGGAAGACAACACCACCATCATAATGACCCAATATCCTACTCAGCAACATTAGCATTATCTTGACACTGAGCAAACCAGCCCTTGCCATATCCTATTAATGCCAACCACCAGGCTAAATAGCAACAAGTGTACATTTTGTAAGTCGTTGGTTTGACTCGGCTGGAGCTCAAACCTACGATCTCCCAAATAGCAAAGCTCTCTGATGTTGAGTTCCATATTGACTGACAGAAAAACCGAGCCGCCAACGGGGGCGGGCGGGCGGGGGGGGGGATGTGGAGGTCCAAGGTCATGCTGTCATCACATCCTATTTATGTGCTATATAAACACATTATATTAATATTATTAACGGAATGCCGATAGCATCTTGTCCACCGAACGCTACGATCGCCCAATCCACTGACGGCAGTGGCCTGGGTGACTTGGGTGTGTGCACACGGAGGCAAACCCACCACGAGCAGCCACCGAGCCGCCACGAGCACCACTATCACTAACACTCCCGGTGGAAATGTTGACCAGAAGAAATAAACGGCAGGCTAGAATTGTTGGCCAGCCAGAGGTAACGTTCTCAACCAATATTTGTGTCTGTGTTACGTGTTACGGAGTGTCAAATAATATCCAGGGGTGACTTTCAGTACAAACGTGCATGCTCCATGACACACAGGTCTGTCGCGTCATGCTACAGCAACGCGCCCTACATCCACATTCGCCTACAGCATCACTCAATGCGTCTCACCACCCATCACTCCGCACTGTCAAATCTTCACACACCAAGCCTATAATCTCCCCTCGGCCGAGAGTAAGGACAGGCCGACTGCCTCCCAGCAAGTCGTAAAAGGTGAAAAACGAGGAACTGGTAACTTAACTACTAGCAACATGGAATACTGCTGGATAACGACAGACCAAATTGTCTTTTAAGTATAACAAATACAATTTTTTTTTTTAAAGCAGCATCTCATAAAAATTGTTTAATAAAAGATAAAAAATCCCCATCCTAATATGACCGTAAACTGCTAGGATGTAAAGCAAAAACAAACAAACCTAAACCATATAATCAGTCCTCAAGACACCTGTCTAAAGCTGCATAGTCCAATGGTTTTGAGTTTCTATTATTTTCTGAGAGTTTTTGTCATTTTCTGAGATAAATATATTAGGTTGTTCATTATAATCTACCTTACTTTAGTTTGAAGTAACTTATATTTCAAATGGCTAACCTTTGGGATATTTAAAGTGCATTCTCTGTGGCAGAGTGGTTAGAATGTCTAACTTTTTTCTAGGTCAGACTCCTAATCTGAGGGTCGGCGGTTCGATTCCCCATGCCCCCAGCTCTGCCAATTTGGATTTCCACTGCTGTGTATAACTTACAGCGTCATCAAAGGCCGGTTGCTCTCATACCATGTCTATGTGGTGTGGGAGGTTAAAAATCCCTTGGGTCGGTAAAAGTGTAGGCTCGGGCTTTCTATCGACCAGCAGTGGAGTGGGGAAGACCAGTCGTCTGTGACTGGGATTTCCCCTGCTTGGGACAACTAATGTACAAAAAAAAAAAGAGAGACAAATAAGTGTTCACACTTCCTGTCTACCATTCGCTATATTCGCTATAAACATGCTAAATTAATTTTGGCAAGCATGCCAAAACTCTGACACCATAGGCTTCTGCAGTAACAGATTCTATTAAGTTACCTCAATAGTCCCTTATATGTGGCGACAAATGTTTAATAAGTGCACCAGTATCTAAATTAGATATGTAGAATCAAATCAAGATAATTGTTTTGGTTTGGAAAATTTGATGCTTTTATCGGACTATGCAGCTTTAAGTTAACTTTTTCTGATGAATGTAATTTCTAAAAAATCCTGCAGCTTTTATTTAACCAAAGTGTAAATATGTCTTGTTGGTTGCAAATGCTTGCGTTGTGTTTGATTTGGCAGGAATGACACACACACACACAGCCCTCCTACCCTGCCCGCCCGCTGTGCCCTGCACACTTCTTCAGGTGGACGGATGAGTTTATCTGTGTCCACCCGATTGGCTAGCGGCTTTTTCACACCTTCCCTACCGATGCCTTCAGCCCACCGATTTCCAACCACTTTCCAGTTAACTGGCGATGCGCAAACTTTCCTATCACCCACTCTATTAGATTACTTTATATTTATTCGGGCTGGAGACGGAATGGCTGAATGAGTTAAGCGTCCGTCTCCCATTTTTGATAGATCGTGGGATTCGAACCGGTTCAACCCCTGGTCAAGTAAAACCAATTACTTGAACAAATTTATACTTGTTGCTTCCTAGCCAGGCGCTCGCCATTATTAGGATAGGGCAAGGCCTGGTTCGCTCAGTGTCAGGAAAATGTGACTGAGTGGAATATTAGGTCATCATGGTGCTAGCAGTTTGGTCTCCCAGTGCCCAGTGTGGCATCACTATAAAGTCACCATGAATGTCCAGTCACAAGTCGGTACCTGTCCTGATATGACATTAGATGTTGCCAGGACGTAAAACTCCAACAACCAACCAACTGTGTTAGGCGCAGAACCTAAATACCCTCCACACATGCAATCAACACTGTCACTGTCAAGGTAGCCACATCTTCTAGAGGACAATCTCCAAGCACAGTAAGCGTGGCAACGCAGGCCACCGGGGGGGGGGTGCACTCTTCCATTCCAGGCATCGCTCTCCAAGCAGAGCTTCAGCATCATCACCGCATCCGGTCTGTGCTGGGAGAGCATGCCTACCTACTTCCGGCCGGTTGTGCCTTTGATGGTGCTGACCCCTAGTGGCGAGTACTGCGGTGATGTTTTCTAGTCCCTTATAGAAGCCCGCCAGGGGGCGGTTCCAATTGGCTCATATCACGCGAGCAGCACCTAGCGGCTTATCTCCGAACTACATGCGCTGCCAATATCCGGTAATTACTTGCATATATATATATAGCCAGCCCTGTGCTGAGGCTGAATCAATAGCAATAGTGTGCATGCGCACAGTGCGCCCATCCTGATGTGACCTTATATGTTACTAGGACATAAAACTCCAACAAATAACACCAAGTATAACTTAGTCACTTAGTGTGGGAGTGACAGAAGTATAAATATACAAATAAATCAGTAGAGTGCTTGCTTCCTCCTCAGGAGGTCGTGGGTTCAATCTCTGGCGAGTCAAACCGAAGAGACAACTGACGACGGTTTGTGCCTAGACTAGCGTTCGCCATTACTAGAATAGGGCTAGAACTGGAATGAGGAAATGCAATTGTGATTAGAATTCTTCCTACCCCCCCCCCCTCCCCCCACACACACCTCTCCTACACAATCAAGAAACATAGAATACCAAACAACTCTCCCCATCTAGATAAATTAGAAACCAAGCTAGACCGAACTGAGAATAGCAACTTATAAACACTAGAATCTACAACCAGATTATCCTGACACTGAGCCAACCACTCCTTGCCCTATCCTAATAAGGCCGAGCGCCTGGCTAGGAAGTGACAAGTATAAATTTTGTTTAATCATTGGATTGACTCAACCAGTGTTCGAACCCACAAACCCATGGGTTCGGATCCCCTGATCTCCCAAAACAGGAGACGGATGCTCAACTCATTCGGCGATCCCGTCTGGTCTAGTCTAGTCTAGGTGTTGATGAAGAGGAAGCAAACATTTAATTTCATTTTTGTTATTGCGCAGGCTTTCGCCTTAAATTATATGCGCATCAAAACCAATTCAGACACACCAATCAACACTTTCAAAATCTTCTAAATTCAAATATCACTTTGTGAGGATGAGCTGCACTTGTGTTATTCAATTTATCAGGGCGATAATTTCACAATTTCGGTTGTCAGCTCAGGAAACTCCATGAATCTTGTCTGTATGTGTGTGTTCAGACTCCCCCCCCCCCCCCTCCCACCTCCCCAACTTCCCCTCTCTCACCACCCTTCCCCACGTAAATACTTCTATTTAGCTATGAGATCTCGTCCTTGTCGAAGAGAGTCCTGATTGGGTTCTTATTGGGGTGTTACACTCTAGCAACAAATGGGGCATAGCAGGACGATTTTCACCGGATGCAGTGACCTTATCGGTAGAGCAGTCACAGGCTTGCCTTGCAGAAGGTTGGGAGTTCGAATCCCAGCCGAATCAAACCGATGACTTATGAAATTGATACTTGTCACTACCTAGCCTGGCCCTTGCCATTAATTAATAGGATAGGACAAGGACTGGTTAGCACAGTGTCAGGGAGCACTATAAAGCCGCCGTGAGTACGCACTATCACAAGTGGCTACCCATCCGTATCTGACCTTAGATATTGCTAGGATGTAAAACAACAAACAAACAAACAAACAACCAGGACGATTTAGCGATAGTTGGTTGGTTGTTGGAGTTTTACGTCCTTGAAACATCTAAGGTCATTTAGCTATGTGTGACACAGTGGGCACTCATGGCAGCTTAGTTGAAGTAGAACCAATGGTATGCCTACTGTACGCGTCTACACCTACGTCACAGGCAGGAAGGAGCGGGACGTAGCTCAGGCGGTAGAGTGTCCACCTGTTGTTTGTTTTTGGGGAGTTTTCAGTCGCATTGGTGCGCTGAAGGCTGCAAATCTGCAGCACTGAATGGGCACCGCTGCAAGCAGTCCCATGTGGTCGGAAGGAAAACGGCAGCCTAAGAGCCCAAGCACAGTCCTCTGAGAGGGCCGGGTGATGCTGGGTGGTTGGTGTAGTTTTACGCCCCAGTAAGACCCTGCTCCATACCAGGACGTGCACCGACTTGTGTCAGGGCACACTCATGGTGACTTTATAGTGCTGCCCCACTGGGAAATCAGGCCGCCAGCACTATGACCTGATGTGCCATGTGCCATCGGCCTGATTTTCCAGTGGGGCAGCACTATAAAGTCACCATGAGTGCACGCTGTCACAAGTCGGTGCACGTCCTGGTATGGTGTAAGGTCTTACGGTGTAGGTGTGGGTCATCAGATCGATCCTGCTCAGTGGACACATTTGCAGTTTGGGCTATTTTCCGTTCCAACCAATGGTCCACAACTGGTTCATTAAAGGCTATGGTCTGTGGTATGCGATGTCCTGTCTGTGGGAAAGTACATATAAAAGACCCACTGTTGCTTATCGGAAAGAGTAGCCTATTTTACTTCAACAGGTTTCCTCTCAAGAAATATGTCAGAATGACCATATGCTTGATGTCCAATAGCCAATGATAAAAATCCATGTGCTCTAGAGGCGTCGTTAAATAAAACAAACTTTCACATGCAGGAAGGCACAATAATAGGTTACGTCCCCATCGATGTGCCTCCTAGCCTGAGAGGTCAGTGCAGACTACTTCACTAGTAATGTTGAATCCAAGCCAGGCAAGGTGGCAAGAAGTATTTGTTTGTTTGTTGTTATTTTAAGTCCTAGCAACATTTAAGGTAATATCAGGACGGGTACCAACTTGTGACAGTACGCGCTCATGTCGATTTTATAGTGCTGTCCCACTGGGAAATCAGGCTGCCGGCACCATGACCCGATATCCCACTCAGTCACATTATCCTGACACTGAGCTAACCAGTCCTTGCCCTATTCTAATAATGCCGAGCACCTGGCTAGGAAGCGACAAGTCCTAAATCTGATACATATAGTTTAAATAACAACAGCTCGGCCCTGATTCCTAAATCTGATACATTTAGTTTAAATAACAGCTCGGCACTGATTCCTAAATCTGATACATATAGTTTAAATAACAACAGCTTGGCACTGATTCCTAAATCTGATACATTTAGTTTAAATAACAACAGCTCAGCACTGATTCCTAAATCTGATACATTTAGTTTAAATAACAACAGCTCGGCACTGATTCCTAAATCTGATACATATAGTTTAAATAACAACAGCTCGGCACTGATTCCTAAATCTGATACATTTAGATCAAATAATAACAGCTCGGCACTGATTCCTAAATCTGATACATATAGTTTAAATCACAAGAGCTCGGCACTGATTCCTAAATCTGATACATATAGTTTAAATCACAAGAGCTTGACACTGATTCCTAAATCTGATACATTCAGTTTAAATAACAACAGCTCGGCACTGATTCCTAAATCTGATACACATAGTTTAAATAACAACAGCTCGGCACTGATTCCTAAATCTGATACATTTAGATCAAATAATAACAGCTCGGCACTGATTCCTAAATCTGATACATATAGTTTAAATAACAACAGCTCGGCACTGATTCCTAAATCTGATACATACAGTTTATACAGGAATAGCAAGACACTGATTCCTAAATCTGATACATTTAGTTTAAATAACAACAGCTCGGCACTGAGTGCTAAAATCTAATTCAATGACGGAATAGTCCGCAATAAGGACCTGCCACCTGTCAATCCTTCTGACCATCAAGGGCTAGCGTAGTCGAGAAATCACTTGCAAAATTCAAAAGATTGAAGTGGTAAAGACAAGTGTTAATACACTTAACCGCTATGAGCAGGGTAAATACAGTCATCACCAAAAAAAAAGAGAGAAAAAAGTACTTAGCTCCCCATGGAGAAACCAAAGTTAGCTATTACAAGGGAATTTCCTAGTAAATAGCCTCAATCACAAATTAAGACAATCCTGTCAAACACAAGAGACTGGCAGTCACGTACCTGGTGTAAAATACTTGAAGATTACAAATGATCAGTAGGGGATTAGGAGATTAGGAATCCCTGAGCAGGAAGTCTGCTCAGGCGCATGTAGAGGTGCGGGCGCAGGTGCATGCACAGACGCAGGTGCAGGCACCGAGGTCTGTAAGGGCCTCATGAAGTGAGGGAGCGGGTTTTATTGACAACGGTAATCTGGTTATTGGATGTCGCTTGTCATCATCCTGTTTGGTGCCTGCCGCCATTTTGAAAGCCAATTGGATGTCCTGATCTGCAAGAAACTGACAAGTTGTTTTTTTGTGTGAAGTATGGACATGCAGGTGACTGTAAACAGTTATCGGTGTGTTTATTGGGTCGTTCTCTGAAACTGGGGACCAAAGTGTGATATGGAGATCGAAGATTGATTGATTGATTGATTGATTGATTGATTGGTGGTTGCTTTACGCCGTGTCGGCAGCATAGGCCATATTCATGGCGAGAAATGTTTGTTTTTTGTTCAAACCATCGCTTTTACATGTAAAAGCAGTCAATCAATTATGTGCCAATAGACAATCATTAAATTAGAAAGCTCACAATCATATATTTGTGGTCAAGGGAAACAAATTCCCATAGAAAAAGAAAAGTTTTATTAATAATTGATAGAATTTATTTAGTAACCTATATGAGGTGCTACAGTCGATGGAGATCGAAAGTGAAAACGTTCCACATAATAGCAGAATTCATGTTTGTATGAAGGTTTGCATGTGGTGCATATGTCAGAGTTGATAATTAAAAAAAGCTATTTCACTTTTTGATTTTGATATTAGACAAATTGAGCAATAGGTTAAAATCAGTTGTGTAACATGGAAACATCCAGAACATCATTTTAACATACACAACAAATTCAAACAAGATTTTATTAATCTAAGCAAAAAAAAAAGATTATCTTATAAGAGAAAGGTTGGAAAGAAAATTGAAAAAAAAGTTTAGGTAAATGCATTATGCCAATGTGTAAATTGTATTTAATATATTCGAGGAAATGTATCAAAAGTACGCTCCTGTAATTTTGTGGTTAGAGAAAATCAGAAGAGTGTACACTTGATATAAATTGTGGAATAGACTAAATACATGTATTGTTGCCAACATGCTTAACACACAGAGGCAACAATAATTATGTGCTTTTCTACCTCCACCATCATTCAATATACCGTACATTGTTGGAAGAGAAGGTGAATGGCAGCAGAGGGAGAGGGACACCAAGAACATCATGGTTTACAAATATTTCACAGTGGACAGGCTTGAATTATTCACAATCTATCAGAACAGCACACCATCGGGACAAGTGGAGAACCATTGCATCCAACCCTCGACTAGAGGACGGAACTATTGATTGATTGAAAAAAAAAGAATTATCACCAGTGTAACCTGGAAATCAAATATGAGGTACCCAGTTTCAGAACGACTCATATCTTAGTTTGTTGTTGTTTTACGTCCTAGCAACATCTAAGGTCATATCAGGACGGGTACTGACTTGTGACAAGGCGCACTCATAACGACTATATAGTGCTGCCCCACCTGGAGACCAGCCCACCAGCACCATGACCTGATATCCCACTCAAGTCACATTATCCTGACACTGAGCCAACCAGTCCTTGCCCTATCCTATTAATGCCGAGCGCCTAGCTAGGTAGCGACAAGTATCAATTTTTAAGTCATTGGTATGACTCGACCAGGGTTCGAACCCACGATTCCACGATCTAGCAACACGGGAGACGGACGCTCTAACTCATTCGGCCATCCCATCTGGTCGCCATATCTTAGTGAATTATAGCCAGCCTATATATGTAGTCCTGAGGATGTTTTTTTTTTTTTTTTGGTCCATTAGTTGTTTAAGCAGGGGAAATTTCAGTCATAGACGACTGGTCTTCCTCATTCCACTGCTGGTCGATAGAAAGCCCGAGCCTACACTTTTACCGACCCAAGGGATTTTTAACCTCCCACACCACATAGACATGGTATGAGAGCAACCTGTTGCAACCTATCGGACGTCATGCCTGATTGATTGACAAATTGATTAATTGATTGATTGATTGTATGCCGGGTCGGCAGCAAAAGCCATATTCAGAGTATACAAGTCTAGACTGGGACTTGAACAAACACTTTTGGCATTCTTAGGTATGTGACCTCAGCATTAGACGACCTAGGGTACTTGTGACACTGTGTACTCATGGCTACTTCATAGCATTGTCAGATAATGTGACTGAGTAGGATACCATGACCTGATATCCCACTCAGTCACATTATCCTGACACTGAACCAACCAGTCCTTGCCCTATCCTAATAATGCCGAGCGCTTGGCGAGGAAGTGACAAGTATAACTTTTTAAGTCATTCGTTTGACTCGGTTGGAACCCACGAACCCATGGGACTGGATCCCCCTATCTCCCAAAACAGGAGACGCACGCTCAACTCATTCAGCCATCCAGTCGTGTTACTTCAGGATGAAGCTATCGGTTATGGCCCTGTCACACTACGATGCTTCTCGCCGGCGCGCCGTCAGCGCGCAAAATATCTTCTACGCGTCGAGACACGTCCAACTTTTCGGCGGTTTGGGGAAAAAGATCGGCATCAGCGCAGTGCATTGTTCGCGCGCGGCCAACGTTATTCATCGAGTGAGGAAAAAAAAAGAAGAAGTTTGGCGCGACCTGCTCATATGACCTTAGATGTTGGTAGGACATAAAACAACAAAGCAACCATTTGGCGCAACGTGTGGAGATGACCCTCATGCGTGCGCGGTGACTGCCTAGCATTCGCATAATGTTATTCCAGCGCTGTCGACGTCCTTCTGACGTCGCCATAATATCGCGGTTTTTTTACATGCTTAAAACATTGAGCGACCAACTACGCGCGCCGCCGTCCTCCGGCGACTGTCGACATCCAGGATAGTGTACCGATGTGTACCGACGTTCGCATAACGTCCCCCTAACGTCCCCCGACGTTTCGCCAAAAAATGACAAACGTCGACGCGCGTTGGAGAGAAACGTCATAGTGTGACAGGGGTATTAGAACTTGGTGTTGTTCAACTTCTACTTTTTGTTCACAGCAGCCAAAGCCTTTCGGAGGCTGCTTCTTTGACGAGATGTGACAGGCTATTAAAATCCACGTCATGTTGGAACAGGTATCATGACACAAGCTGTCTGAGGTTCACTCACAGGTCACCAGCATTCTACTTCCGCAACATCGGGCGTGTTGGCCCAATCGGTAGAGCGCCGGTGTGGCGGTTTCAGCGTGTTCCCGTGCTCAGACGTGTACCTCACTTCTGCGCATGCGTCAGAATCTAATAAACATGGCCGTAATCGATTAACACTACCCGGGCGACTCGGGTCATCCCAGTTGTCAGAATTTCAAATAGAACACGGCGAGTGTAGTCGACAAATATAAGTGCTGTGTGCAAAAAAAAGAATAACTTAGATTAATTAAATGGAAATATAGGTAAACTACTTTAAATCCTATTTTGCTGTATTTTTTATCGGTTATTAAAAAAAAAAAAAATTGTCCACCCGAGCGTGGAGAAGCGTATTCGATTATTCGACCCGAGTTTGTAGGATGTGCGCATGCGCCAATAAGTGTCTCGGGTGATCCAAGTTGATGCGAAATCCGCGCATGCGCAGAAGCAACGGGACACGTCCGAGCACGGGAACACGCTGAAACCGCCACACCGGCCTCGCTTGTGGACGGTTGGGAGTTTGGTTCCCGGTCGAGTCACACCAATGGACGTTGAAATTGATACTTATCACTTCCTACCAGACGGGATGGCCGAATGAGTTGAACATCTGTCTCCTGTTTTGGGAGATCGGGGGATCCGATCCCATGGGTTCGAACCCCGGTCGAGTCAAACCAATGACTTAAAAATTGATACCTGTCGCTTCCTAGCCAGGCGCTTGGTATTAATAGGATAGGGCAAGGACTGGTTAGCTCAGTGTCAGGATAATGTGACTGAGTGGGATATGACCTTAGATGTTGGTTGATGGAGTTTTACATCCTGGCAACATCTAAGGTCATCAGGATGGGTACCAACTTGTAACAGTGCGCACTCATGGTGACTTTATAGTGGGAAATCAGGTTGCTGGCACCATCTCCCGATATCCCACTCAGTCACATTATCCTGACACTGAGCTAACCAGTCCTCACTCCATCCTAGTAATGCCAAGTGCCAGGCTTGGCGGCGACAAGTATCATTTTTGTAAGTCATTGGTTTAACTCGGCCGGGTATTAAAACTGCTGACCTCCCGTATGGAGAGCCTACGCTCTTACTGATTCGGCCACCGCGTCCGGTTAGGCATGCTGGTAGACACAGCCCTTTAGGGACCTGGGCACCATTCTCCCCACCCCCTCCCTCTCTCCCTCCCACTCAACGCCCGCCCTCTACCGACGCGTCACCTAGCGGGAATCTCATACATTAATCAGGCCTGTCCCAACATGGGTGGCCGGTGTCGCAGTTTGAAAGGGAACCCGGTTTAAAATGGGGCTTTTCACAATGCGCATGCGCATGCATTTCTGCCTGATTGAGATTGTACCCATGTTTAATAAGCTTTTAAATTGTGAAGGCTCAGTCACACATTACCGGACTGGGGAAACGGATAGAAAACGGACACTGTCCAGTGAAATACGGCAATGTACAGTTTATATACAGTACGCATCTGGTGTGTCCGTTCTGTGTCTGGTGGTGTCCGGTGTGTACGGTGGCAAGTTTTGAACATGCACAAAACTTGTACTGGACACCACCAGACTGACTTGTATGCTTGGTGTCCGTTTTAAGTCCGTTTTGTCCGGTTCATGTCTGTTACCCATCCGTTATGTCTCCGGTTTGCTTCCTGCAAAGTCTGTTGACGGTCTTGCCGGAATTCGGTCAGTATATGTTTTTGGCATGTCCGTGAACAGTCTGGTATGTGTCCGTTTGACATTCGGTTGTCGTCCGGTGGATATTCGTTAATGTACGTTCCTTGTCCGTTTAGCGTCCATTTCGTCCGGCGGCCGTTGCAACATTTCGACACATTTTGATACCGAACACCACCGGACTAGAAAATTCTTTGTCCGGTTTATGTCCGTTGCTCAATCCGAGGAGAGGACAATATATACTAGCAAGCATAAAATATTCACTACAGTGATTCCTAAAGGAATCCTTGCTTGTCTCGCCCTACATTTCCAGAGAACTCCTCCACAGACAGAAGCGACCCAGAAATTTAGACAAGATTTTGGGCTTGCCATTCGACTTTGATGCACGCGCATTGCGAAAAGCCCCGTTTTAAACCAAGAAGTACCCTTTCAAACTGTGAGACCTGGGCACACGTAGCACCTTTCCCGACGACCACACATTACAGGCGACACCAAGCGACGTGAAAGATTCCTTTTGGCGCATGCACAATGAAGGGCCAACTGGCGTGAGTTCTCGTGAGGAGACGCTGGTGTCAGGCTAGTACTTCCGGTTGTCCCCTATTTTCTCCCGCCTCCTGCCGCTTGGTGTGCGCCTTCTGGCGGGGAGGCGGGGAACTAAGCAACATGGCACGTGAATGTGCGCAGAATGAGGGACGATAATACAAGTCACACACAGGCAGCCGTCCGAGGAATGCGTGGGAAAGCCTACCCATGGCACAGCCCCTCCTCTTGTCACCTTGGTAACCAAATGAAGCAGTTGTCTCATGGAGAAGGAGGTTACACTCAAGAATACGGGATGGTCGAATGACCCGTTTTGGTAGGTCATGGGATTCGATTTGTTTGTTTGTTTGTTTGTTTGTTTGTTTAACAACCCCCAGCACAAAAAGTAAACATCGGCTATTGGGGTTGTCATGGGATTCGAACTCCTTGGTTCGAACCCTGGTTGACTCAAACCGATGACCTAAGAATTTATACTTGTCGCTACCTGATGTTTTGTTTGGCATTACTAGGATAGGGCAAGGAGCAGTGGAATGAGGAAGACCAATTGTCCGCGATTAAAAATTCCCTTGCTTAATCAAATAATGTTAATCTGCTGTTTATTTTCTCCTCAGTTCGTTTTGGTAGATCGTGGGATTCGAACCCATGGGTTCTAACCCTGGTCGAGTCAAACCGATGCTTAAAAATTGATACTTGTCGCATCCTAGCCTGGCACTCGGCATTATTGGGGTAGGGCAAGGACTGGTTGGCTCAGTGTCAGGATAATGTGACTGAGTGAGATATCAGGTCCTGGTGCTGGTGGCCTGGTCACCAAGTGGGGCAGTACTTTAAAGTCGCCATAAGTGAGCACCGTCACAAGTCAGTCCCCGTCCTGATATGACCTTAGATGTGGCTAGGACGTAAAACAACAACCAACAAAACAACATACAGTACAGTACCCATAGAAACTTGTATAAAATATTCATCCCACCCACAGTAGGGTGCAACGTAGTTACTCCCCAATCACTGTCTCTCTGACAGGACTACCAGGGCCGCGTTCAGGGTCCATCTCGGAGGTGCCGCGGAGACGTCTCGGCGATGCTTTTTGGCCTAATACCGTTCAGAGTGCGTCTCAGTGATTTCTCGGAGACGCCTCTCTTTTCAGACTGGAGATGAAAAGCACCTCGAAAATGGCCGCTGCATTCAGTGCTTTCAGCCAATTACAGCGCAGCTTGTCCATTGCAAATGGCCACCGCCTATGGGGGGGGGGCCATTTTCGAGGCAACCAACTGCTTTTGTCGTTCAGACTGGCGTGACGTCATGCCCATCGCCGAGGCACCTCCGAGACGGAGCCTGAACGGGGCCCAGACATCACTATAGAACAAGTGTCGGAATGCTGGGCTATGGACATAACCACATGAATTTGTAATTTAATATGCTAAATATATTATTCAAACACTCACCATGTAGATTAAATGACGGTAAAGCTGGTCAGAACATGCAGTGGTTGACATTTTATTTGTATGCATTCTCTCCCATTTTAGCAATTCTAGATATACAGTATAACCCCGTTAAACCAAACTTGAAGGGACCCTAGAAATTTGTTTGGATTAACCGATCATTGGTCTAACCGAGCTTTGACTTTGACTTCGCTTTGGCAAAAACGGGGTGCATTATGAAGGTACAATGTATGTGGACACTATGATTATTGTTTTTTATGTATATACAGTTTAGCCCCATTAAACCAACCTCGGTTAAATCAAACGATCGGTTAATCAAAACTTTTTTCGGCGACCTGGCAAAAATACTACCATTTATCATATAAAAAAGTCTCAGATGACCTTAAAACCACATGAAAGTTTGGTTTAACTGTACCGGAAGTGGCCTGGGGACGACAATTTTGTTTGGATTAACCGATCCTTTGGATTAACCGACTTTGATTTAACCAACTTTTTTATATGATATTTGACTAGAGTAACAAGGACCACACAAAAAACAATAGACCTTGCTTTCACTAATATCAAGTACTGTACAAAATTGGGTGTATTGAACTACAATATAAGCGACCATAAACCAATATATATAATAAAGAAAAAGCGCAGAAATGACAAAAGAACCACCATCTACTGGGGCCGCACCTACAGGAATTGTAACTTCAATGATCTAGCAGCCACTTTGAGGGAAAACAATACAGCAGAACTACTATCAGAGGAAGATCCAAACAAATGCTGGGACATGATAAAAGAAATGATTGCCAATGCTGCAAACAAACACTGTCCCCTGGTTAGACTTGACATAAGAAACAAAACAGCTGGTTATTTGAACAATGAACTCCTAGAATTACAACAGGACAGAGATTATTTCATTCGGAAATCAGATATAACAAGAGACCCTGGGGATCAATTTATAGCTGAATGTATGGTCAGGAAGGCCAGAAACGAGGTGCGAAAAACCAAGTCTAGGCACTGTTTAGACCAGATAAATAAGTATAAGCAAAATCCTAAGAGACTCTGGCATGAACTGCAACAAATTAACCCGGAAGCAAAATCCATTATCAGCAATCTTAGTTATGAGGACAACGGGGAGAGAATACTAGATAGCCTCCTGGCAGAAGAGATTAACAACTACTTTATTGATGTAGGTGAGAATCTTGCCAGAAAGTTTGACTAGGCTGTAGATAGTCAGGACACCTACACGGTCACCACCAATGATCAGACGTATGATTTGACTGAGATAACACAGGAGCAAATCCTCAGAAAGGTCAATGCTTCATCAGCATATAAGTCATCTGGCATTAAAGATATCAGCTCAGCCCTAATGAAGGTTTCAATTACTGCACTTATAAATGAATTTACTCACCTGTATAACCTAGTGGTCAACACTGGTATTTTTCCGGAAAGCTGGAAACTAGCTACAGTTTCACCCATCCCAAAGACCAATAACCCAAGATACTGTAGTGAGCTGCGCCCAATATCTATTCTCCCTCTTCCTGGCAAAATCATAGAACAAATAATACATGATGAGATAAAAACATTTTTAGAGTCTTCAAAATACCTAACCACCCTACAAAATGGATTTAGAAAAGACAGATCAACAACTAGGGCATTGGCCTCTCTTATGGATGAGTTATTGACCAACATGGACAAAGGTGAACTTACAATTGCAGTATACCTCGACTTCAAAAAAGCTTTCGATACAATTGACCATAGAATACTATTGCAGAAAATCCAGAAGGCAGGATTGGGGAAGAAAACCTGTACATTGATGGCCAACTACTTAACTAATAGGAAACAATACACAAAACTTAATGACACTGAGTCAACCATCAGGACAATTAAAACTGGAGTTCCGCAGGGTTCAACCCTGGGCCCCCTTCTGTTTTTAATCTTTATAAATGATTTACCCCAAGTATCAGAGGATGCAACATTCACATTATTTGCAGACGATGCAGCACTCACAGTACACAATAAAGATTTCCAAATAGCAACCGATCAGGTTCGGACAGTGGTGACCAGGGTCAACCTGTGGTGTAGTGAAAACAAACTATCCCTTAACACCAATAAAACTGAGTTTGTCATTTATGGCACCAAAGTAAGGAAGGCAAGGGCACAACCCATAACACTGCAAATTGGCGGAAATCAAATTAAGGAGGCAAGTGCATACAGGTACTTAGGAACAGTGATTGAATCTACCTTAAATGGGAATCAACAGCTGGCTAGACTAACTCAATCATTGGCACTAAAAATGACTACAATCAGGAAGATGCGGAGCTTCATAAGCGAAAACACTGCCCTACTGCTGTATAAATCAACAGTTCTACCAATAATAGACCATAATGATATAATTTATGGATTGCTCACAAAGCAGCAACTGACTAAGCTACAAAGGATCCAAAACCGGGCGTTAAGAACAATTTATTGGGGCAAAACACTAAGTGTACAGGAAATGCATGACAAAGCAAACCTAGATTACCTAATGGTTAGAAGAGATTCACATCTCCTATCACTTATGTAAAGAAGAGCCAGAGATACCCAATATATAGAAAACACAAAAAGGAATACTAGACGGGCTGATTCCACTCTACTCAAAGTCCCCAAGCCTTCGACAAACAAACTAATTAAAGCACCAATTTACAAAGGCAGCATGATGTGGAACAACCTACCAACCAGAACCAGGGCAGCGTCCTCTTACCTAGAATTTAAAAACTCACTAAGAGTACATCGGATTGGGCAGGCCCTTATGCAGTTGCAGTAAAGTATGTTCCATGGCATCACCATAGCATCACCTGTTCCTCTGTTATCTCCAGTCAACCATATACGATGACAGAGACAGCCCAGGTAAAAATGTAAAATTTAAGACCTAAATGCACTGGGATTGGTCCCACTGCTTCACTGGTCACAGATGGTCCAGTGTATTATTAACAACCCCACCCCAACAACATAATTCATAAACTCACATAACTAGCTACATTAGAGTTACACTAGAATTTTCCAAACAAACCAACATTTATATACCGCTTGCCTAACTGCAACTGAACATTAAAACTTACTACAAGTTTACCAACTGAATACAGAAGATAACTTCTGCTTACATTCTAAATACTAAGTAAATACTCACATTGATCTGACTAATATTGATCTGGTTATATGACACTACTGTACCATATTGTTATGGAACTTTTGGGTTTCAGAATTTCATTGTGTTACATGGTGCAAATTGTCTATTCAACAAGTATTGTACACCTTAATCATATACCTTTTTGTGTAGTGGGAGAGAGAATTGAAAAATGGCTGGAAGACCAGTGCTTCGGCACTGACAAAAGACTTATTCAGTAGAATAAACATATTTACCACCAAAAAAAATAAAATAAAATAAATGGTAGTATTTTGCCGGGCCACCAAAAAAAGTTTGGATTAACCGATCGTTTGGTTTAACCGAGCTTGGTTTAACGGGGTTGTACTGTATATGCCAATATAAATGAACACTAGACTTAGGAACCAGCAGCTTGACATCTTGTTTATACCAAAGCAGTTGTTAGTAGATAACTATCTAAACAATCTATTCATCTTCTTTGATCGGGAAATCATGTTGGTTGGTTGGTTGTTGGAGTTTTACGTCCTGGCAACATCTAAGGTCATATCAGGACGGGTAGCAAATGGGCTATGAAATGCAATACCAAAACATTTAGCTTTTATTACCATAATTAGAGTGATGCATTCTCTTTAAAAGAGCATGGTCATTAACTATATGCAGCGTGAGACAGAAGGAGACTCAGAATGGCACAGAATGAGACTTCAGAATGAGACAAAATGAGATTTCAGAATTGAACAGAATAAGACTCCAGAATGGCACAAAATGAGGACTCAGAATGACACTAAATTGGGGTTCAATCAGAAAGGGCAGAATGAGATTCAGAATAGGAGAATGGGACAGAATGAGACTTTAGAATGAGACTTGAGAATGAGGCTTGATAATGAGACTTGAGAATGAGACTTGAGAATGAGACTTGATGAGACTTGAGAATGAGACTTGAGAATGAGACTTGAGAATGGAACTTGAGAATGAGACATGAGAATGAGACTTGAGAATGAGACTTGAGAATGAGACTTGAAACTTGAGAATGAGACTTGAGAATGAGACTTCAGGTTATAACTTCAAAATGAGACTACGAAAGGAGACGTCAGAATGGAACTTGAGAATGAGACTTGAGAATGAAACTTCAGGTTGTAATTTTAAAATGAGACTTCAGAAGGAGACTTGAGAATGGGACTTGAGAATGGAACTTGAGAATGAGACTTCAAAATGAGACTTCAGAATAGGACTTAAGAATGAGACTTCACTATGAGATAAAGTTAAATTTCAGAGGAATAGAACAGAGAATATACGTATTGGCAGACACAACGGGGCAGTTTGCTCAAGACAGCTGTCGTCCTGCTTGATGCGCTACTGGCTGGGGGTGAGAGGGGTGACCGGAGGGGGGAAGCAGACCAGATGAAAGCCGATAGCATGCCAGGGATGAAGGAAAGGGTGATGTTCCTTGGCACGAGGGCCCTACCTCAGCATAATCAAGTTCTACCAGCGATGACGGTCGATGCCTCCAGAGGGCGCCACAAGCGGTGGTCCACAGAGCCAGCTTGATAGTGGGTAAGGTGACTGGGTATTTTAGAAGCCACTTGCTGGCTCTGATATGGATAAAGTTGAGTTTGTTCGGTAGAAACTAGGAACTTGTAACCAGTTTTCCATTCCTCATTGGTTAGGCGTGACAAAAATAAATAATGTTTCAAGTCGTGCGACCGACACTGGAAAATATTGCTGATTGTAATTCATAAAGGAGCGATTTTAAAGCGGCGTATAATAAATGCATAATGTCACATACAATAATAATGTCAATATTATTAATTCCTTCCATAACAGAATAGACAACAGAAACGGAGACAAGTCAGATTTGTTTGGATCGAGCTTATAACTCTGGCTGGCCCTTAAGACCTACCGTTAATTATATTTAACTAAATCTTTGGCGAAATGGGCAGATAGCAGGTGGCTGAGGCACCCATGGAGGAAAGGAGGGGAATTAGGGGAGCTGCTTGGAAGCAAACCTCCCGGTCTCCAGGCCGCACCCCAACCTCCAGTAACCCATAGTAGAAAGGAGCATATCAAAAGGAAAGGTTACAAGAGCAATATCTGTTATAAGAACAATAATAAGACAGTAGAATTACATACATAATATTATTTGCATAAGTTCTTTATACCTCACGTAATAGAGCACCTTCGGTAGCAGGAGTCATTTTAAGGTTGGCTCAGGAGGGAGCGTGTCCGCCTGTGAAGGTGTCAGTCATCCTATCGATCCTCCTCAGTGGACCCATTTGCAGTTTGAGCTATTTTCTGTTCCAACCAGTGGTCCACAACTGGTTCATCAAAGGCTGTGGTATGTGCTGTCCTGTCTGTGCATATAAAAGACCCCTTGCTTCTTATCGCAAAGAGTAGCCTTTGTGGCGGCAGCGGGTTTCCTAAAAGAAAATATGTCGGAATGACCATATGTTTGACGTCCAATAGCCGATGATAAAAATCAATGTGCTCCGGAGGCGTCATTAAATAAAACAAACTTTATTTCCATGCACACAAATTATTTTGCGTGCTTTCACTTCAAATATCTCGGAACTCAGATATTTATGTTCAAAGTGAGTCCAATTAACAGCAGAGTCGGATATAATTCTCAATCTAACATATTTACCTCAAAAGTGTCAAAAACAGGAAAGCAATAGATTAGGCAACTTTAAAGTTTGTTTCTCTGGGGAATTGACACAATTCAACAGGGATTGGAACAGGTCACACCTAAAAAGGCTCGTCATTCATTGCCTGAAAGTTGGGAAGCTATTGATCAGTGGGAGGTTCTCATCCTTGTGTAAAATCTGCCAATATTTGAGACATTGGTTAAGGTGTGAACTATTCCATAATAAATTACAAATGGTCTATATAATTGTAAATGGTATGTACAACCGAAGGCATATAAGGTATATGTGGTGATCCATTACTGGTTTAGGATAGAAATTGTGCATAGATAGTGTGAGAGGGGCACTTCTTGAAATGTACAGAGTCTTTGGAGCTCTGCTCACATAGCCCCTCCCCCCAAGTGTTATTTATGGATCACTGCACACCAGACACAACATGGCACTGTAGTAAGACATAATCATGCCTTGGTTACAAGGATCTTGAATGTTCATTGGTTGATATAAGAATGCCTGTTGCTGATTGGAGGTTTCTGATCAGGTCTGAGCCACCATCTTGATTCTTGAAACTATAAATATAATAAAGAAGGGAGTCTAGCTCTCCTACTTTCAATCTATATCTGCTTTCCTTCCTTGCCTGTAGTGATTTCCTCTTAGCCTACCTACACAACTAAGACTGCCAGCCGAGGATTTTACACTTGTACATAGGAGTACATGTCATACGCAAGCCCCCAAAAGGCAGGAAACCGCCAATCGGCAGGAAATTCTCATCCCTGTATATAGGACTACATGTCATATGCAAGTTCCCAAAATTCGGGAAACCGCCAATCGGCAGGAAATTATCATCCCTGTATATAGGACTACATGTCATATGCAAGTTCCCAAAATTCGGGAAACCGCCAATCGGCAGGAAATTCTCATCCCTGTATATAGTACTGTAATGTCATATGCAAGTCCCCAAAATTTGGGAAACAGCCAATTGACGGGAAATTTGCATTGCTGTACATAGGACTACATGTCATATGTAAGTCCCCCAAAAGTCGGGAAACCGCTGATCGGTGGGAAATTCTCATGGACGTTGCAGGGAGAGGGGACTCAGAGGGGACTCAGAGGGGACAGCGTGACGTTGTTGTTGAAGATTTATACTGCCTATCATGGATAAGTCTGAATAGGCTTGTTTTCACCATAAGACAGTTTGTCGATAGAAAGCCCGAGCCTACACTTTTACCGACCCAAGGGATTTTTAACCTCCCACACCACATAGACATGGTATGAGAGCAACTGGCCTTTGATGACGCTGTAAGTTATACACAGCGGTGGAAATCCAAATTGGCAGAGCTGGGGGCACGGGGAATCGAACCACCGACCTTCAGATTAGGAGTCCGACCTAGAAAAAAGTCAGACACTCTAACCACTCCCCCACAGAGAACACCACTTACAGCCATGAGATGGAGCGTCATGGGAGGGGGAGGCGTTTAACACAGAAAGAAGTTCCCACAGGTCATCCCATATGTCACCATTAGGCACCGAGTATTCCATGCACACGCCAGTGCTTGCGCGTCAGTTCCCACGCCCATCATGTCCTCCTTTTTTTGTATTTATTTCATTTGTTGATTAAGTGGAGGAAATTTCAATCACAGACAATTTGTCTTCCTCATTCCACTGCTCCTTGCCTTATCCTAGTGATGATGCCCAGCACCAGGCTAGGTAGTGACAAGTATATAAAACATGGTTTGATTTGGCTGGTTTAATCCCATCACCTCAGGGAAGAGGGGGGGCCAACATATGTGGTGTTCTCTGTGGCGGAGTGTTTAGAATGTCTGACTTTTTTCTAGGTCAGTGGCTCGATTCCCTGTGCGCTTGCTTACCTCTGCCAATTTGGATTTCCACCGCTGTGTATAACTTACAGCGTCATCAAAGGCCAGTTGCTCTCATACCATGTCTATGTGGTGTGGGAGGTTAAAAATCCCATTGGTCGGTAAAAGTCTAGGCTCTGGCTTTCTATCGACAAACCGTCCAATGGTGAGAACAAGTCTATGTAGACTTATACATGATAGGCAGTATAAATCTTCCAAGAAAAAAGAAATAAAACAAATTTGCGCATTCGGGTTAGGTTCTGGGCAGTTACATGCAGAAGACAGTACTGAAATACAATGTTCCTATAACATCCTGGATATCCAACCCACGAGAAGGAAGTTGATTGGTTGGTTGTTGGAGTTTTACGTCCTGGCCACATCTAAGGTCATATCACGACGGGCACGGACTTGTGACAGTGCGCACTCAATGCGACTTTATAGTGCTGCCCCACTGGGAAATCAGGCCACCGGCACCATGATCTGATATCCCACTCAGGAGGTATCGGCTACAACGGGGGTTGAGAGGTGGGTTGGAGGTGGTTGGGAGGTGGTGTTGGTGGTGGAGGTTGGGTTGGAGTGGGGTGGGAGTGGTGGAGGTGGGTTGGGAGGTGGTTGGGAGGTGGGTTGGGAATGGGTTGGGAGGTGGAAAATTGGGAGGTGGGTTGGGAGGTGGGTTGGGAATGGATTGGGAGATGGATTGGGAGGTTGGGGTTGAGAGTGGGTTGGGAGGTGGGTTGGAGGTGGGTTGGGAGATGGGTTGGGAGGTGGGTTGGGAGGTGGGTTGGAGTGGTTGGGAAGGTGGTTGGGTGAGGGTGGGTTGGGGAGGGTGGGTTGGGAGGTGGGGGGGGAAGGTGGGTTGTGAGGTGGTTGGAGGTGGGGTGGAAGGTGGATTGGGAGGTGCACTGCGAGGTTGACTGGGGAGTGGGTGGAGGTGGGTTGGGAGGTGGGTTTGGGAGGTGGGGGGGAGATGGGTTGGGAGATGGGTTGGGAGGTGGGTTGGGAGGTTGGTTGAGGAGGTGGGTTGGGAGGTGGGGTGGGAGGGTGGGGTTGGGATGGTGGGTTGGGAGGTGGGTTGAGGTGGGTTGAGGGTGGGTTGGGAGGTGGGCTTGGGAGGTGGGTTGGGAAGGTTGGTTGGAGGTGGTTGGGAGGTGGGGAGGAAGGTGGGTTGAGAGGGTGGCTGGTGCTAAAGGTGTGGGAGGTGGTTGGGAGGTGGGGTTGGGAGGTGGGTTGGAGGTGGGTGGAATGTGGGTTGGGAGGTGGGTTGGGAGGATGGGTGGGAAGGTGGTTGGGAGGTGGGTTGGGAGGAGTGGGGTGGGAGGTGGTTGGAGATGGGGTGGAAGGTGGGTTGGTAGGTGGGTTGGGTGGTGGGTTGGGAGGTGGGTTGGGAGGTGGGTTGGGAGGTGGGTTGGGAGGTGGGTTGGAGGTGGAGTGGAATGTGGGTTGGGAGGTGGGTTGGGAGGTGGGTTGCGTGGTGGGTTGGGAGGTGGGTTGGAGGTGGGTTGGGAGGTGGGTTGGAGATGGGTTGGAGGTGGGTTGGGAGATTGGTTGGGAGGTGGGTTGGGAGGTGGGTTGGGAGGTGGCAGGTGCTAAAGGTGTGGCAGAATTGATGGCCCCAACACACGACAATCTGACAGTGAGATGTGGAGTTAATGGCAGGTGAAGGAGTGGTTGGCGGAGACGACTATTCAGATCTGGTTACAGGACTCGGGTTGCGGCTCGCACTCCCCGCACAGACCGCCGGGCACCGCATAACGAACTGTAAAGTCGACGGCTGGCAGATTCCGAGGGACACCAGTTTGCGAGGGACACATCGCTTCTGCACATGCGTCAAAATCGAACAGCATTGTCACTAACGTTATAAATTTAATATAATGTTTTTGGTAAAGATCTTTTCTATATGTATACCAAGCGATTTGGTTCTAGATGGTGTAATTTGAGAGATATTTGACTTCTTCTGTATTTTATGTATGAAGATGGCTCACGACCATTGACAATGCCTTGAGTTTGACGGTACGCGCAGTGCAAAACGTTAGTTTTATTCAAAATTAATAGAAATCAAGAACCCTAACCTTATCAATTTAATATAGTCTTTATGGTAAAGATGTTTTCTCTATGTCTACCAAGCGATTAGTTTCTAGATGGTGTAATTTGAGAGATATTTGACTTCTTCCGTATGAAGATTTGCTCAAGGCCGTTAACAATGCATTTCAATGGAAGTGTCCCTGGCAAACTGGTGTCCCTCGGAATCCGCATCAGCAGCTGTAGTTGTGTAGGCAGGCTAAATAGGAAATCACTACAGGCAAGAAGAAAGGTAGAGTATAAAGTGCACAGAAAGACAGAGAACTTTCACCCTCAGGTTTATTATTATATAGTGGTTGATAAATCCAAGATGGCTGTCACACCTGACCAGCTCCTCCAATCAACAGTAAGCATTCTCCAATCTACCAATGAACAGTCAGCATGCCTGTATCCATGTCTTGGTTGTTCATGGCTACAGTGTCCTGTTGTCTCTGGGTGTGCAGTGATCCGTAAATAACAGTTGGGGGCAGGGGGCGGTATGTGAGCAGAGCTGCTAAGGCTCTATCACACTAAGAATAGTGCCCCTCTCACACTATCTATTATAATACACAATGTCTATCTAAACTAAGTAAAGGATCACCAACACTACACAATACCATATGCATTTGGTCACATTACATCATTTACCTTTATAGACCATTTGTAATCTCGTATAGACCAGTCCACACTACCCGCCAATGTCTAATTATCGGGAAATTTTGCAGTAGGGCCAGGGCGCCTAATATTGTTGTTTGTTTGTTGTTTTATGTCCTAGCAACATCTAAGGTCATATCAGGACGGGTACCGACTTGTGCCAGTGACATATATACATACACACACAGGGTAGATTCAACAATCATACAGCGCATAGCTTACACAGGATCCTGGTCATGGCACCAATGCCGTAGGGGTGGTTTAAATAGGAAATATTATGCCAAGAGCAGGATTCGAACCCACACTTTTTTTCCATTCCAGGGCTAGCATCCTAACCATTAAGCTATCTAGCCTGGCCAGGCAGCGACAAACATCAGTGCCAGGTTTAGAAATAATGAAGCTGTATTGCCCCATTCAACCTTAAAATAAGGGCCATTTTGGTTAGAGGGCAACGAACAAAGATGCACCTCCCCCCACTCCCAAACACAGCCTTTGCACACAAACCCCAACAGCACGTCCCTACACATTTTCCTAAACGTTTCTTCAACTCAAGAATCAAGCCTTGCCATTAAAGATGACAAATTGACAGCAAACGCCGTCATCCAATATTTCCCTCCGGGTCCCTTTCCACCCGCTCAAAACGCACTGCGAATGTCGCAGACGCGCAACTAATGCGTCCCGACGGCGTCTCACCGCGTCTCAAAGGGTGGCGCCACCAGCGGAGTGTTTGGGAACAGACCAAACCGGAAGTCAGGGTGTTGGGGAGACGTAATGGTCCCCGACATGGATGACAAGTTGGAGAACTCCCTTTTGTCAAAACTCTCCCAGCACCAGCCGGGAGAACTCCCCTGTAAATACTCTCCCAGCACCAGCATGGAGATCCCCGCCCCTGTCAACACTCTCCCAGCACCAGCCTGGAGATCCACCACTGTCAACACTCTCCCATTACCAGGCTGGAGATCCCCCCCCCCCCCCACCGCTGTCAACACTCTCCCAGCACCCGCCTGGAGATCCTCACCTCTGTAAACACTCTCTCAGCACCAGGGTGGAGACCCCACCCCTGTCAACACTCTCCCAGCACCAATATGGAGACCCCACCCCTGTCAACACTCTCCCAGCACCAGTATGGAGACCCCACCCCCACTCTCAACACTCTCCCAGCACCAAGTTGCAGCCAGCACCTTCCTTGTCAGCAATATACCAGCACCAGCATACATACCAACATTCTCCAAGCACCAGACTGGAGTACTGTGCTTTTGATTCCTTGTAGAATATACTAAAATGGTGGGTGGTGGGCGACCCTCAGTGAGGCCTGGCTTTTCATCCTGCAGTCAGTTCATTGCTGGCAACTCAGGGAGAGCTTAATGTAATGTAGTCACACCACACCTGAGCCTGTCCATAGAGAAGCCAGCCCCACCCCACGACCCCCCACCTCCACCCCCACACCACCATCCTAACCCCCACAGCAACCTCCACCCCCCATAAAAAAAACACCCTCACAGCACCCTCCACCCCCACCGCAACATCACCCACCACCCTAACAGCAACCTCCACCCCCCATAAAACCCCCACCCCCACACCACCACCCCCACATCACCTCCACAGCAACCTCCACCCCCCCCCCATAAAACCCCCCCACCCTCACAGCACCCTCCACCCCCATCCTCACATCACCCACCACCCCAACAGCAACCTCCATCCCCATAAAACCCCCACCCCACACCACCCCCACATCAGCTTCAACATACACCGGAAGTTGGGGTTGGTGCCACTCCAGGCCGCGTCCTTGACAATAGACCTATACTTTAACTAACTTTCCCCCTTCTAACCACACTCGCCTCCTGATAACCAAACTTGGTACGGTTAATGAGATATATTTTTGTTACGCGCCTCCTAATAACCAAACTTGGTACGGTTAATGAGATATATTTTTGTTACGCGCCTCCTAATAACCAAACTTGGTACGGTTAATGAGATATATTTTTGCTACGCGCCTCCTGATAACCAAACTTGCTACGGTTAATTAGATATATTTTTGTTAATGGAAATTGCACGGAAATTGCCCAGCAAATATTTTACACGAGATAAAATACCACTTTGTGTATCACGACGATGTATGTGTATTCACCACCCGTCCGTCCTCACTTCTCCCGCCAGTAAGCTGAAGCTGTGACCCGACTTGCCGGGTCCCAGCTTCAGTGCTTCCTGAGAGACCAGCAGAATTACTAACGGACCGCGGCGCCACCAGCGGGAAACTGACGAACTACACTGCTGCTAGCGGACAGCGTCTTGTACACTGCCTCCATCTTGCCGACTTCACTGCAGCGTGCTGAGCCTTTCTGAATTCAATAAACTGCTAAAAGTGTAATCTGTCTTCCAAGTACCCCCCCCCCCCTACCACCAACCCCCCCAAAAAGAAGAACAATTGTGTGAATGTTAAAGCTCATTTCCTCAGTCATGAATTACATTTAAATCGAATACGAATAAAATTTGATGGAATAGGTCTGAACGCTGGGTGGGAGTTGGGGTGTGCATGGAGGTGGTTGTGGTTGTGGGTGTGGGTGTGGGTGTGGGTGTGGGTGTGGTGGTGGGTGTGGGTGAGGGTGTCATGGCCATCCATCGATTAGGATGAATCTCCCTGTAATCTCGTGAGAATTCACCTGCACAATGCCACACAGTCTTAATCATGGAGGTATCTGCATTTACATGGGCCTCTGTCTAGTCTCAGAGTAACAAAAACAACTTTACCCTTGAAGTTGCGTGATTTGCATCAAAGGCTGTGGTTTGTGCTGTCCTGTCTGTGGGAAAGTGCATATAAAAGACCCCTTGCTGCTTATCGCAAAGAGTAGCCTATGTGGCGACAGCGGGTTTCTCCAAAGAAATATGTCAGAATGACCATATGTTTGATGTCCAATAGCCGGTGATAAAAATCTATGTGCTCTAGAGGCGATGTTAAATTATAGAAGCTTTGTTTTGAGACGGAATGACTCAATGAGGAAGTGGATGTACAACAACAAAGTTTAATTACAAATCAAGTAGACAGATGCGTCCCGGTGTTGCGGTTTCCCAGGGACACCAGTTTGCCAGGGACACATTGCTTCTGCGCATGCGTCAAAATCGAACAGCATCATCACTAACCTTATAAATTTGATATAATGTTTTTGGTAAAGATGTTTTCTATATGTGTACCAAATGATTTGTTTCTAGGTGGTGTCGTTTTAGAGATATTTAACTTTTCCGGTATTTTATGTATGAAGATTGCTCACGGCCATTGACAATGCCTTGAGTTTGACGGTACGCGCAGTGCAAAACATTAGTTTTATTCAAAATTAATAGAAATCAAGAACCCTACCATAATCAATTTAATATAATCTTAATGGTAAAGATGTTTTCTATATGTGTACGAAGCGATTTGTTTATAGGTGGTGTACTTTTAGAGATATTTGACTTTTTCTGTATGAAGATTTGCTCATGGCCGTTGACAAGGCATTTGAATGGAATTGTCCCTGGCAAACTGGTGTCCCTCGGAATCCACAACACCGGCCCGCCTTGAGAATAACGCAGGTAAATCGTCTTATAATACAAATAGAGGGACGGGTGGGCGGAAGAAGCTGGAGGTGCGTCACTTTGCAGACATGCTGGGAAGTGGACAGCGGCGGAGCGCATTATGTAGGAGGGATAAACGCCAGGTGTGAAAACACTGAGCCAACACAGTTCATACAGGGCCGGTGCTCGGCCATCCACGAATGGTTCAGGTGAGGCGGGGGTTGGAGGAGGGTAGGGAGAGTCATTCTCTTCGAATCAAACAAAATGTTAACATTGCAACCAATCTGAAGAAAGCGTAAAATTGTCTAATCAATGCTGCTTGTTCCATGACCTGCTATCCCGCCCAGCCACATTGTACTGACACTCAGTAAAACAATCCTATTGTATGACTCGGCCGGTGATCGAACTGATGATCTCGTGTGTTTCTTTGTTGTTGTTTTACATTCTAGCAAGATCTAAGGTCATATCAGGACGAGTACCGACTTGTGACAGTGTGCACTCATGGCAACATTATAGTGATGCCCCACTGGGAGACCAGGATGCCAGCACCATGACCTGATATCCCACTCAGTCACAGAGCCAACCAATCCTTTCCCTATCCTAATAATGCCGAGCACCTGGCTAGGAAGCGACAAGTATAAATTTGTAAGTCATTGGTTTGACTCGACCAGGGTTCGACCCAACAAACCCATGGGTTTGGATCCCCCGATCTCCCAAAAACAGGAGGCGAACGCTCAACTCATTCGGCCATCCTGTCTGGTCACTGATGATCTCCATCGCTCGAGAAACATAGGCATCCATAGGAGTTTGCTAGATATTGGATAAGATTAGTCATGTATGGTGAATGAATATTGCATTGGGAGATTGTATCAAACTAAAACATCACAGCCAACCTACTCACCATGATTATATCAACACTGATAACAAGATATGGGGGGGGGGGGGGGGGGGTGTATAGCGTCCTTCATCTGAGCATGTGCACCGCCTCGAGGCAATAGCATCACGGACTAATCTGCAACAACACTGCAGACATAAAAATACCGTCTGCTGTCACTAATGTGACGTCACACCCGCCATTTATGTAGCTTTCACCTTTTTAATTTAAAGCTGCATAGTCCGATGAAAGCATCAATTTTGGTTAAACCCAAGCACTTATCTAGATTTGATTCTGGATATCAAAATTAGGTAGGGGTGTATTTATTAAGCATTTTGTTGCAGCATCGAAGGAACACTGAGTCAATTTAATAGAACCTGTCACAAATGAAGCCAATGGTGTCCAGCATTTCGGTGTGCATGCACACAGTAATTCTGAATGTTTTCAGGTCAAATACATCCAAATTTAAAATCAAAGTTACTTCTAACTAAACTAAGGCAGGTTATGGCAATCAACCAAATATATTTAGCATAACATGTTTGTCTGTTGTTGTTTTACGTCCTATAAACATCTAAAGTCATATCAGGACGGGTAACTACTTGCGACAGTGTCCACTCATGGCGCCTTTATACTGCTGCCCCACTGGGAAATCAGGCTGCCCGCACCATGAGCTAATATCCCACTCAGTCACATTATCCTGACACTGAGCGAACAAGTCCTTGCCCTACCCTAGTAATTCCAAGTGCCAGGCTAGGAAGCAACGAGTATCAATTACAAAGTCATTGGTTTGACTCGACATGAGTTCGAACCCACGATCTCATGGGTTCGGATCCCCCGATCTCCCAAAACAGGGTTAGGACACTCAACTCATTCGGCCACCCCGTCTGGTCTAATAGCATAACAAACACGGCAGGAATTCGAAATCATCGAAAATTATGAGGAGTTGCAGTAAGAAAATAAGGGCTTCGATAATTTTGTGTAAAAGAATAGTTGTAGTTAGTCACAGCAGACGAGAGAACAATGCTAATTAGGTCAGGTGACTTCTGCAGAGCTACCAACCAGTCACACTGTCAGAGACCAGATGGGATGGCGTCCCATGCAAGATGTCGTAAAGAAACCCTGGTCAAGTCAAACAAATGACTTGATACTTGCCACTCACTAGCGAGTCTGGCACCTGGCATCAATAGGATAGGGCAAGGAGCACGTGACAATGATTATGTGACAATGATTATGTCGCAAGGACTGTCACTTGGACTATGTCACATGGACTATGATGTCACATGGACTATGATGTCACATGGATTATGATGTCACATGGACTATACCACGAGGACTGTCACAAAGACTGCCACAAGGACTATATCAATATACTATTTTACTAGGACTATGTCACAAGGACTATGTCACAAGGACTATGTCACGAGGACTGTCACAAGGACTATGTCAGAAGGACTGTCACAAGGACTGTCACAAAGATTTCACAAGGACTATGTCAACGGACTATTTTACAAGCATTATGTCACAAGGACTGTGTCACAAGGACTGTGTCACAAGGACTATGTCACGGGGACTATGTCACAAGGACTATATCACAGGTACTATGTCACAAGGACTATGTCACAAGGACTATGTCATGTGGACTGTCTCACGAGGACTGTGTCACAAGGACTATGTCACAAGGACTATGTTACAAGGACTGTGCCACGAGGACTATGTCACAAGGACTATGTCACAAGGACTATGTCACAAGGACTATGTCACCAGCACTATGTCACAAGCACTATGTCACAGGGACTGTGTCACATGGACTGTGTCACATGGACCGTGTCACAAGGACTGTCACAAAGACTGTCACAAAGACTTCACAAGGACTATGTCAACGGACTATTTTACAAGGATTATGTCACAAGGACTGTGTCACAAGGACTGTGTCACAAGGACTGTGTCACAATGACTATGTCACAAGGACCATGTTACCAGGACTATGTCACAAGGGCTATGTCAGGGACTGTGTCACATGGACTGTGTCACAGGGACTGTGTCACAAGGACTGTGTCACAGGGACTGTGTCACAAGGACTGTATCACAATGCCTATGTCACAATGCCTATGTCACAAGGACTATGTCACAAGGACTGTGCTTTTGTGCCCTAATCTCACATCGGGCAATAAATGCTCAATCCTTTATCTGCAATGCTCCAAAATAATAGGACACTTCATCCACACATGTTATTAAATATGCTATTCTGATTCCACATGCCTCCGTGTGTGCGCGAGCGCGCGCGCGCACGCACGCACGCACGCACGCACGCACGCACGCACGCACGCACGCACGCACGCACGCACGCACGCACGCAATAACCCAGCCTTTATTAATCAGACAAGGCCTTCGCAATTAAAAATAATTACCTCCCTGTGGCAATTATCGCCCACTAGGGACAACAATCCTCCCAGGTGAATACCAAGCCTAGAAGTGCATTCAGAACTAGGCCGTGTGATGATCTGAGCACTCGACCGGTTAGTTCCTAATCCTTCCGCTCGCTCACTTTGTCGCTACGGCCGCCAACTCAGGGCCCGCCTCAGCGACCAATCACAGCCCCGCAGTCCATTCAGCGCAAGCCCCGGGCTATTTCCTGTAGGCTGTCGTCCAATGAGAATCTTCGATTCAATCAACACCAAGAAAAAACAATTAAAAATAACAATTTGTTTGTTGAGTTTTACCTCCCGGGAACATCAAAGGTCATGTAAAGATTGGTTGGTTAGTTGTTGGAGTTTTACATCCTGGCAACATCTAAGGTCATATCAGGACAGGGTCATAGCAAGATGGGTACCATATTGCGACAGTGCACACTCATGGCAACTTTATACTGCTGCCCCACTGGGAGACCCACGCAGCAGGCTTCAGGACCTGATTTCACATTCAGTCACATTATCCTGATATTAAGCTAACCAGTCCATATCCTATCCTAGTAATGCCAAAGGCCAGGCTAGGTAGTGTCATGTATCAATATTGTACTGGCTTTGACTTAGCCGAGATTCAAACTCCTGATCTTCCGTAGGAGAAGCCTGCGCTCTACCGATTTGGCCATCGCGCCCGGTTTTTAAATAACAAATACTGCATCCTTTGCAACAGAGGGAGCATGACGTAGCTCAGGCGGTAGAGTGTCCACCCATGAAGGTGTGGGTCATGCTATCGATCCTGCTCAGTGGACACATTTGCAGTTTGGGCTATTTTCCATTCCAGCCAGTGGTCAACAACTGGTTCAAATCAAAGGATGTGGTATGTGCTGTCCTGTCTGTGGGAAAGTGTATATAAAAGATCCCTTGCTGCTTATCGGAAAGAGTAGCCTATGTGGCGGAAGCAGGTTTCCTCCAAAGAAATATGTCAGAATGACTATATGTTTGACGTCCAATAGCCAATGATAAAAATGTATGTGCTCTAGAGGCATCACTAAATAAAACAAACTGTCCATCCCAACAGACTAATACACCCATAAAATGATCACTCCCTCAAGTGTAATTGAATGAGATAATATAGTTAGAACAAAGTGGTGTGTTATTGGAGTAAAAACTAAAGAGGGGCAGTGGGGCCGCCATTTAATTGTGGCAATCAATTCAGGTCGGATGATCGAATCAGTTGAACATACGCTTTCCATGTGGTAGGTCATGAGGTTCAAATCTTGACCGAGTCAAACCAAATAACTAAAAAATGTATACTTGTCCCTATCTAGGCTGGAATTTGGGAGTAGTAGGATAGGGCAGGGAACGGTGGAATGAGGAAGACACAATTGAAATTTCCCTTACTTAAAGCTGCATAGTCCGATCAAGCATCAAATTGTCAAAAACAAAACAGTTATCTAGAATTGATTCTACATATCTAATTTAGATACTGGTTCACTTATTAAGCATTTGTTGCCACCTAGAAGGGAATACCAAGCCAAGTCAGTAGAACCTGTTACTGCAGAAGCCTATGGAGTCAGAGTTTTGGCGTGCTTGCCAAAACTAATCTTACATGTTTGCACTTCAAATATCTCAGAAGTTAGCCATTTAAAATAAAAGTTACTTCAGACTAAAGTACGGTAGATTATAATGATCAACTTAGTATATTTATCTCAGAAAAATTACAGAAACTCAAAGCCATCGGACTATGCAACTTTAAACGATGCAAAAAAAAGGGGGTATATTAAAATGATCGTGGAATCGTAGGGAGCTTGTGTCAGGTACATGTGGTCTGAAATGGTGCATTTGGTGGGGCTGCCCTCTATGGAAGATCTTCTGATCAAAAAGAATCTCCGGTGGACTGGACACCTCATGAGGATGTCAGCAGACAGGCTACCAAAGCAGATCCTCTATTCTCAACTGTCTTGGTGGCTCACAGAAAGAGAGGGCGCCCCAGATCTCCGGTTTCAAAGATACCATCGAGAGAAACCTGAAGCTGAGTAGACATTAAGACCGACTCATGGACACAACTCTCACAGCAGAGAGCTAAATGGAGAGCGGCAGTCAAGTAATGAAAGCAGTCTTTGTCGCATCGCGACCGACAGCATGATGATGATGATGATGGTGTCTAGTCCGATGGTTTTGAGTTTCTGACATTTTCTGAGATAAATATAACAGGTTGATCCTAATAATATACCTTACTATAGCTTGAAGTAACTTTTATTTTAAACGGTTATCCTTTAAGATATTGAACATGCAACCATGCAAAATTAATTTAGGAAAGCATGCCAACAATTCTGACATCATACGCTTCTGCAAAAACAGATTGTAATAAATTGACTTTGTATTCTCTTATATGTGGCGACAAATGTTTGCTAAGTGCACCAGTATCTAAATTGGATATGTAGAATCAAATCTAGATAATTGTTTCGATCTTGACAAGTTTGTTTTCATCGGACTATGCAGCTTTAAATAATAAGCTATTTAAAGTTGACGGTGCAAAAATCAAATCATAATAACAAATTACGACGTCCATTTTTGTCCATAAGAAAAAAAATAACGTTTTGCAATTTTTTGCAGGGTCGGTCGCGCAACTGGAAAAAGTTTTTGTTGTTGTTAGGCCTAATTGCGGAAACCCATTAGAGGATAGATGCCGGCCTATTTTTGTGATGTTGTCATTTGATGCGATGCAGTAATCACAGCCTGGCGTGATGCCATATCGGCTGTCACACGTGGAGGCTCCCACTGCACACTCATCGGCCGCGGTGGTCAAATCGGTAAAGTGCAGGCCTCCTGAGCCGGAAAAAAAAGTTAGTTATATTTAACGACGCCTCTAGAGCACATTGATTTTTATCATCGGCTATTGGACGTCAACCATATGGTCATTCTGACATTTCTTTGGAGGAAACCCGCTGCCGCCATATAGGCTACTCTTTCTGATAAGCAGCAAGGGCTCTTTTATATGCACTTTCCCACAGACAGGACAGCACATACCACAGCCTTTGATGGACCAGTTGTGGACCACTGATGGGAATGGAAAATAGCCCATACCACAAATGGGTGCACTGAGCAGGATTCGATCGGATGACCGAAACTTTCACAGGTGGACACTCTACCGCCTGAGCTACGTCCAGCTCCCAGCCCTGAGTAGGATGCCTAAGGTTATGTGTACTAGCTGACACATGTATGTGTTTGGACCGTGTACGCTCCTGTTTTAGGGGGGGGGGCGGAGTAGGTCTATCTTTATTCTGTTGAATATAGTTCTTTTGTCGTCGCTGAAGCACTGGTCTTCCAGTCATTTGTTCAATTCCAGATCATTTACATGGCAAATTTATAGTTCTGTCCCACCGGGAGACCAGGCCGCCGACACAATGGTCTGATATCCCACTCAGTCACATTATCCTGATACTGAACAAACGAGTTATTGTTCTATCCCATTAATGCTCAGGCTAGGTAGCGACAAGTATACATTTTGTACGTCATCGGTCTGACTCAGTTGAGTTTCGAACCCACGACCTCCCACATGGGAAGCCAGCCAGCGTGTGATGGGATACCGGTTAGATAGAGAGAGAGAGAGAGAGAGAGAGAGAGAGAGAGAGAGAGAGAGAGAGAGAGAGAGAGAGAGAGCGGGTAGGGGAACTGGACTGTCAGAACCTTGGTGTAAAAATATACGGTCTTTCGGTCGTGATAGCCGAACTTCGAATCATATCAATATCTCGGGCGACGGAGTTGGGGACTATTGTTATGTAATAGTGTTGCAATGTGTGCCCACTTGCTGTGACATATAAATAACTATGTATTAATGTTACGACGCACGGTGACCGGGATTGCGGTATGATGTCCCGATATTAAGAAATGGTTACTAATTACAGAAATGGTCCATCCATGCACCAGGAAGAGTGCAAATGAAGAGGGGCATAGATTATTGTTTACTGTAACTGTATGACAACTACTTTTTACCACGGGACCGCTGGGTAATCACACCCAGCCATTCTGCATACATTAGGGACACCACCTGCCCTGGGGTTGAGTGACAGGTGCCCCCTCTTGGGCGCCACCCCTCCCAGGCTGCAGAGGTGTCTGATTGGCTGGCTGTGTGAGCCCAGTCACCCTTGTACTCCTTGCACTTGTTGAACAGACCACAGACACTCACTCTAGAGATACCAAAGGAAGCAGTTCACCACTGAGCTGTGTGTAACACCCATAGGACTTAGGTTCAATGGGCTGTAGGCACTGATTTTGACTGAACAAGCAGAAGCTATGTGGGTCTGTGCAGCAGGTTGTAAGTGAGTCAGGATGGCAGGTCACTAGTAGCTAAGCAAGAGTTGTAGCAATAAAGCTCAACCTTATCACTGTCAATCTTGCATGACTTGTCTCCCTTTCTTTCTTATGAGTTGTGTTTTGGTATTTAGTTGGGGGGGGGGGGGGGGGGGGGGGGGGGGAGGAGAGACTGGCAGACAGTTGCCAGGATCCTCCTGATAGTAGTGAGTATAAGAGGAGTAACTGCGACAGCCAGCAGTTATTCTTCAAGGAGATGGACGCTCAACTCATTCAGCCCCTCCCGTCTGGTGCCAGGCTTTACTCATAGCCTACCAAATCAACAGTGGATAAGTAATAACAATACAACTACTTCCTTCAGCATCATTGATTCATCGAAAGCCGAGAAACTCACCTGGAAATGAAACAGAACGAAGACACAATTAAAACACTAACATTTCTCCCAGACCGGAAGTGACGTCACCGCGCGCGGACGTGAAACTATATGAACAGTCACGTGATACAGGACGCGCTGACTGAACTTGCGCATTGCAGCTGTAAATGTCATGACATTCGGACGCCTTTCATTAGCCTGCATCACGTGATAACGTGTGCACAAATCTGGTAACCGCCTGGCGGCTTAAAGCTGCAAAATCATACGAAAGGATCAAACCTTCGAGACCAAAACACTTACGTGAATTTGATCCAACATTTGCAACTTCGATACTGATGGACTTATTTAAAGTTGCATAGTCCAATGAGTTTTGAGTTTCTGTCATTTTCTGAGATAAATATATCAGGTTAATCATTATAATGTACCCTACTTTGGTTTGCGGTAACCTATATTTGAATAGGCTAACTTTTGGAGATATTTGAAATGCAAACATGTCAAATTAGTTTTGGCAAGCATGCCAAAACTCAGACACCATAGGCTTTGGCAGTAATAGGTTCCATTAAATTGCCTCAGTACTTTCTTCTGTGTGGCAACAAATGCTTGATAAGTGCATCAGTATTTAAGTTAGATATGTAGAATCAAATCTAAATAATTGTTTTGGTTTTGAAAATGTGATGCGTCATCAAACTAGGCAGCTTTAAGCAGTTATCACAGTTTGGGGCGGGGCTCGTCTGCTCTGCTGCTATGTTCGAAAACAGGTCAACAGAAGGCCTGTGTCCAGCATTTCAGTGTGGACTCCCAAATTATTTTTACATGCTTTCATTTCAAATATTTCCTAAATGAAACCTTTAAAATAAAAGTGACTTTAAATTTATATTAAGTAGACTGCAATGATCAAGCTAATTTACTATCACAGTATCGTGGCCTGGTTAGCTCAGCGTCAGGATAATGTGACTGCATGGGATATCGGGTCATGGTGCCAGCGACCTGATTACCCAGTGGGGCAGCACCATAAAGTCGCCATTAGTGTGCACTGTCACAAGTCGGTACCCATCCTGATATGACCTTAGATGTTGCCAGGATGTAAAACTCCAACAACCAACCGACCATTAATTAATACATACAGTAAAACCTCCCTAACCGACCACCTCCACAGATCGACCACTCCCCTATATCGATCGCTTTATTGGGGTCCCAATAATACCATTGTAACCATATTCTAACTCCCTAAACCGACCACCTCCCTAAATGGACCACTTAAAGTCGATCCCAAGGTCGGTCGGTTTAGAGAGGTTTTATTTACTGTATATATATGCATTGCGATTACAGTAATCTGAGATCATTAATTCCCTTTGAGATTAAGGGGAGAACTTGAAGACTGATCTCCGTTACACACTTTATAAAATATGCCTTTGGACATCCAATACAGTCCCAGGCTTGCCGGGGATATGTTTATTTTTAATAAATATAAAATTGCCTGCGAAGGCAGTATGTGGCTGGGGACATAGAACCTAAACATGTGGAATTGAACTATTCACAGGAGATATATATAAATATATAGTATACAGCAAATCCACCTCCCTATATGGACCACTTAATCTCGGTCCCATGGTCGGTCGACTGAGATAGTAAAACCTCTCTAAATCGACCGACCATTGGACCGACTTCAAGTGGTCCATTTAGGGAGGTGGGAGGTTTAGGGAGTTGGAATATCCTTAAAATAGTATTGTTGCGACCCATATAAAGCGATCGATATAGGGGAGTGGTCGATCTGTGGAGGTGGTTGGTTAGAGAGGTTTTACTGTATATATATATATATATATATATATATACACTTCGTCTTCGCCAATAGGCGATTCAATATTCTTGCACAGGCCATCTTGTGTGCTGCCATTAAAGGTTCTTACCAATTTCCTGTGCAGCAATAGTGTCCAATCTTTGTTTTCAGGGCTATCCAATTGTTAAGCCCTTTCAATGATTTATGACCTCTGCGCATGCAGGCTGCATTGCCAGCAATGGTTGGCTGTATGGGTCGCCATCTTCTTTCACCACACATAATTCACTGATTAATGCAGAAACCGCATTGCAATTCCAACAGGGCGGCACCAGAGCAATAATAAGTTGGTTTGTTGGGGTTTTACAACCCAGCATACCGGGCGCGGTGGCCAAATCTGTAGAGCGCAGGCCTTGTGTGCAGAAGGTTAGGAGTTTGGTTCCCGGTCGAGTCAAACCAATGACTTAAAAATGTATACTTGTTGCTTCGTAGCCTGATGCTCGGCATGAATAGGATAGGGCAAGGACTGGTTAGCTCAGTGATAATGTGACCTTGAGTGGGATATCGGGTCAGGGTGTCGGTGGCTTGTTTTCCCAGTGGGGCAGCACTATAAAGTTGCCATGAGTGTGCACTGTCTCAAGTCGGTACGCGTCCTGATATGATCTTAGATGTTGCCAGGATGTAAAACTCCAAGAAACAAACAAACTACAACCCAGCAACAGCTAAGGTCATATCAAGATGGGGGTTGACTTGTGATACTGTGAATTCATGGTGATTTAATAGTCACTGGCACCATGACCCGATATCCCACTCAGTCACATTATTCTGATATTGAACTAACCAGTCATTAACCTATCCTACTGTCGTTGGGGGTGATTAAAATGGGAAATATTGCGCCTAGAGCGGGACTCGAACTCACATCTATGTGGGAGTGGAGGGGCAATGTTAAGGACAGTCCATAAATGTCAATGTTTGTCACAATCAAAACAATGTCAGGATTAGGTTTGACCCCATCTGCCCAGTCTCCTAATCCTGACATAAAAACATTGATAGAATGATAGTGATGTCGCAGCCTGGAAATCAATCCGAACATCACTTTTACATCCCCTCTTCCCCCGCACCTAATTCCCCAACATCACTTTTACACCCCTCTGGGCCCGCGACGTGCCTATCCCCGTCCTATGCCAGCGTGCTCGACGCAACCACACCCACAACCTAATTTCCCAACACAAATTTTAAAAGGAGATATTTATGGATCGTCCGTTAGTAGGAAAAGGATGGGCCAGGATTCACGTACAACTCGGACAGTTTCAGATCTTCGTAGAATGTTTTTGTTTGTTTGAGATTCATGTCCTGGCAACATCTAAGGTCATAGCAGGGTGGGTACCAACTTGGTTGGTTGGTTGCTTGTTGAAGTGTTATGTCCTGGCAACATCTAAGGTCATATGAGGACGAGTACCGACTTGTGAGTCGCCACGAGTGTGCACTGTCACAATGCGGTACACGTCCTGATATGACCTTATATGTTGCCTGGACGTAAAACTCCAACAAACAAACTACAACCCAGCAGCAGCTAAGGTCATATAAGTACGGGCGTTGACTTGTGATAGTGTCAATTCATGGCGATTTAATAGTCACTGGCACCATGACCCGATATCCCACTCAGTCACATTATCCTGATAATGAGCAGTCCAGTCCTTGCCCTATCCTATTAATACCGCGTGCCAGGCTAGGAACTGACATGCATAAACCTAGGAAATTATTGGTTTTGACTCGACTGGGGTTCGAACTCCTGACCTTCTGCACGGGGAGCTTGCTCCCTACCGATACGGCCACTGCCTTTGGCTCATGATTTATAGTGCTACCCTACTGGGATATGGTATCGTCAGCATCATCACCAGATATCCCATTCAGCCACATTATCCTGACATTGAGTCATCGCCCTATCCTATTAACACTAAGGAACCAGACTTGTAAAAATGTATAATTGTCGCTCTGTAATATGTTGCTAGGATGTAAAACAACAACAAACAAACAAACAAACGTAATCTACCACTCGCCACCATGAGGGTAGAACAAAGAGCAATGGAATGAGGAAGACGAATAGACTACATCACCATTCCAGCGGCGTGGTGCATTGTGGGATGTGTGGAAGCAAAACAAACCCGCAAGAAGCACATTGCACATGCTAATACACTGGGTGCAGCTATGAAATGTGCTACTTTCAGCTCATCTCAGCTCTTGTTTGAAAACATAGAATACCAACTAAAGAAATATATATAATAAATTAAGATATTGATATTTTATTAATCTTGTATCCAGCATTGCATTTACATCAATATAATCAGCACATCTTATGCCATGTGCATTTAGATTTAGACAAATCTGGGCACTCAGACTAGTGTTAGAGCCATAGCCAGTCAGTTTTACTTATTTTATTCATATCTTTATTGATATCCTATGGTTAATGACATATGTAGAACTAGAAAATGAGTAGGGTTAGTCAGATATTGGCTATATATTTCTCTGAAACAAGTGTCTGTTGACGCATTTGGCATTTTAATATTTAGAACAAGAATTAATAATGGTGATATGGATATCAGCCTTAAAGTGACTGATTGTTTTGTGTGGAATTGTATGTTTCTTAGCTCAAAATGTTTAACTATGGTTAGTTTTGTCTTAGATATATTCATCAGATCATTATATTGCATGTGTGCATACATGTTTATGCCAAATTGCTATGTATTTCTATTAATTTTGAATAAAATTGAAGTTTTGCCCTATGCGTATCGGCAAACTGAATGGTCGTATGCATTTGCTTTGCTGCCGTTTTCAGCGCATGCGCGCTCGGAACGGTGATCTCGTCTATTGCTGGGGATTGAAATTTCCCCCCTTTAAAGTTGCATAGTCTGATGGTTTTGAGTTTCTGTCATTTTCCGAGATAAATATATTAGGTTGATCGTTATCATCTACCTTACTTTACTTTGAAGTAAATTTTATTTGAAATGGCTTCTGATATAATATTTGAAGTGCAACCGTACAAAAATTAATTTCGGCAAGCACGCCAAAAGTCTGACACCATAGGCTTCTGCAGTAACAGGTTCTATTCAATTGGCTCAGTATTCCATTCTATGTGGCGACACATGTTTAATAAGTGCACCAGTATCGATGTCACGCATGTAGAATCAAATCTAGATAATGGTTTTGCTTTGGAAAATTTGATATTTTAATCGGATTATGAAGCTTTAATAACAAAATATTTTATAAAGAAAAAAAAGAAAAAAAGAAAAATATATATAAAAGAAATGGCACGGCGTTCTATGCGCTGATGACGCCTCTTTGGTGTCACACGTCTTATACGAATTGAGCAATAAAGCTGCCTGGATTTTGCCTTAGCGCCCGGTGCTCTAGAGTTGTGCTTATTTGTTGTTTTACATCATAGCTCCATCTAAGGTCATGTTGGTAGACCGTGGGATCGTGAGTTCGAACCATGGTCGAGTCAAACCAATGACTTAATAATTGATACCTGTCGTTCCCTAGCCAGGCGCTCGGCATTATTAGGACAGGACAGGGACTGGCTAGCTCAGTGTCAGGATAATGTGACTGAGTGGGATATCAGGTCATGGTGCTGGCGGCCTGGTCTCCCAGTGGGGCAGCACTATAAAGTCGCCAGCAGTGCGCACTGTCACAAGTCGGTACCCGTCCTTATATGACCTTAGATGTTGCAAGGACGTCAAACAACAACAAACAAACAAACAAACAATCTAAGGTCATAAGAGGGCGGGGTGCTCTAGAGAGGCGAGGCGGGGCTGTGGTGGACATAGGTGATGCTTTATGAGTATGCATCCAGCTTCTGACAGTCTGTGTGGGTCAGCAACCGAGGGACCCACACCACTAACCATTCACCAACCTAAACCATTCAACATTTTAATATAAATAAATATATATATATATATCAACATCATCTTGTTACTTCTGTGAAGTCTGTAACGTTGTAAGATGCTGCAGTGACGTAAGTTTTGTTCCCAGTGCAAGAGGAGCTTACGCTGAAATAATGTCACGAACAGAAATAAAATGGCCGACTTGCTAGTTAAAACCAAAAAAAAATTGTCTTATTGATACAGTATTTATTTTGCCCATAGCGATTAAGCTCCTTTGAGGGTGCTTGTTTTCGTCGCTGGACAACTATGAAGCTGGTTTGATATGTAGATTTTATATATTTTTTATGTTATGATTTGACAGTACTGGGCATGCGGCAAGGATAGCAAATCCACATGGAGGCGCCCTAAAGGTCAAGGTCAACCATGGCTCCACACACTCCCACCCGCACCATTGGTGTACCCCTTCCCTGACACTAAATCCCTCCCTGACACCTAGACAATCCCTGATATCCGGTCCCTCACTGACACCCAGACCATCCCTGATACCCGGTACATCCCTGCACCTGATCCCTCACTGACACCCGATCCCTACTTGACACTAAATCCCTTCTTGACACTCCCTGACACCTGGACCATCCCTGACACCCGATCTCTCCCTGACATCCAATTCCGCCCTGACACCCAGACCACCCCTGACACTGAATATTCCCACCCTGGCACATGGTCCCTTTCTGACCCGATATCCCTCCCTGACACCCGACCCGTCCCTGACACCATACCTGACACCCTATCCCTGCCTGACCCTTTCGCCCTCTCTGCACCCCCCCCCCCCCCCCTGACACTCGATCTGTCCCACAGTGCTCACATATAGATTTCTTAACGCTAACACCGCCCCAACTGCCAGACCACTGTGGCTCCTCAAGCAATTCCATCAAGCCTCTTTCTGGCTGTCGGGTCAATACTGTAACGCCTTGTAAAATATGTGGGAATTTCAGGGTGATTTTTATTTAGTGCTATGCAGCCAACAGGCTGCCGGGTACCAGCTAACTAGGTCACCTGACTGGTACCCGGCTGCATTGGTACTCTGTAACCAATAGGCTGCCGGCTACAAGCTAAGGTCACCTGACTGTTACCCGGATTTAAACAAATAAATAAGGGTGCAAGTCACATGTTCGTTCTCTTTCAACACGACCACCAGCCTGTCCAGACTATGTACATGTGCCTGTAGCAACTATGTTTAGATGAAAGAAACCATGTGAGTACAATATTGTCTTCTTGTGGACGTTTCAGACACTGAGCCTACCAGGATAGCAGAAGTAGATAAGGAATATAAAAAGAAACACAAACTTGTCAGCCCGCTGTCCTCTCACAAATAGGTCAGCAACCCTCATACATGTACACATACGCTGTATGCACAGCCATATGTGTGGCTCTGGAGGGCTCTTGTCTACAGGGCAGCGAACAACTTTCTGCTAAAATCTACTCTTTTTATGATTTATTGAAGCGCTACGTCTCACTGAGCTTCTTGTTTGTTGTTGTTTTATGTCCTAGCAACATATAAGGTCATATCAGGACGGGTACTGACTTGTGACAGTCCGCACTCATGGCGACTTTATAGTGCTGCCCCACTGGGAAACCAGGCCGCCAGCACCATGACCTGATATCCCACTCAGTCTCATTATCCTGACACTGAGCCAACCAGTACTTGCCCTTTCCTAATAATGCCGAGCGCCAGGCTAGGAAGCGACAACACCCAAAAAATTGAAATGCTGCATGGTCAATGTGGAGGTGTGTGGGGGGTAAGTGGAAATATACCCTGCAAGTGGCACTTTTTAGTCTTCATTTTAATTTTTATTTATTACATTCATTGATTAAGCGGGGAGGGGGGGCGGGGAAATTTCATTCGAGAAAAAAATGTAACCCTCAACGATTGTTTGAGTTGCACCGAGTATACACTTTCTACTCGGTGCTGCTCCCCATTTTTGCATCAACTACAGTGACTGGTGCTGTACATTATACAGCAGGAGCCACTCCCTTAATTCTACAGGATCGGTGCTTTAACTAATACAGCACTGATCAAACTTAGATTATATAGACTGTCAATTCCAAATAGTAAGATGGCTGGAAGACCACCGCTCCAGCGCTGACAAATGTCATATTCAGATGAATAAATACTTTACCCCAAAAAAAAAAAACAATTGGTCGTCTACATTCCACTTCTTGCCCTACTCTAGGGTAGGTAACAAGTATAAGTTTTTTAAGTCATTTGTTTGACGCGGCCCATTTTGTGTAGTATAATTTAATATGCCATTATTATTACCAATGGAGCAATGCTACCTGATAAGTTCCATCAGCTGCCACTATCAGGAACTGGCGCCATACTGCAACCTGAGCTTGCCACGGATCCAGTAAGCAAGGGGGCGCCACCCAGCTACTACCACCAAATTAAAAAAAATATTTTGTACAAACTGGAAAATGCAAATATTCTCAAAATGTGCTAAATTGCTTACACAACTGGTAGAGAGCCTTGAGCAGCAATGCTTCAAAGACTTTTACTGATGAATAAAAACAATTTACAGCAAAATGAAGAAAACACGCAGTGTCCTTACACTGGACTCCCAAGTACCGATTAGGTCACATGTGGAGGGTGCTTGGCAGGTAATGCAATCCCACACTCCCCATGCAATCACATCGATCAAGACACACATGTACCCATGTTAGCGGAGCGGCACCCAACTACACCGCCTGTCTCCAGTAATCTGCCACGGGCCCTCGCGAAAATTCCATGCTGAATGTTATATAATACAATATGCAAGAAAGTGGAGGTTTTTTTTGTGGCGCTGTTAAAAATGTTTAATGTTTTATTCGAATTTGTGTTTGTTTACAGTTTTTGGTTAAAACTGCATAGTCCGATGATAGCATCAAATTTTCGGAACCAATTTTCTTTTTTTTAGATTTGATTCTATATATCTAACTTCGATACTGATGTGATATATAATTTATTACTATAAATATAAAAGGGCGGAGCTTCTATCCTATATGGCTTTAGGATCCTTGCATTTAATGCTGCTATTTATTATTAACGTTCTATTTATTGTGCTATTTGCTGCGGGCCGGAACCCGCTGCGCTATCCTGGCGCCACCACCATTTAGGCAGATGCCAGCCAGAGCTTGTCAGGATCACATGAGCGCCAATTTTAACTTTTTCTGTAGGTAGGGCGGTTTATTGCTCAGCCAGATGGGCCTCGGTAAATAAAGGTAGGCTTCCACCACTCCTCGTCTTGGCTCTTTCTTGTCTCCTACGTCATAGCCCAATTTATACGCTTATTAAGCATTTACCGCTGCATAGAAAGGGAATATTTATTAAGTCAATTTAATAGAACCTATCACTGCTGAATCCTGGTGTAAGAATTTTGATGTGCATGCCAAAAGTAATTTTGAATGTTTTAACTTCAAATATCTCCAAAGTTAGTCATTCATAATAAAAATTACTTCAAAATCAAGTAAAGTAGATTGTAATAAGTCAACTCATGTATATGAGCCTGTCTCAAAAGGTGCTAACTCGTCGTTTTTTGTCCATAGTAACGATTGACACAAACCAGCACACTGAAAACACAAGGACATTTCCTTCAAATCAATATGTATTCTATTGGGATTATGAAACACCATGTAAAAAACAATTCAGTTCATCCTGAGCAAATGCATAAGTAGATAGTGCGTTGATCGTTACAATGGACAAAGTTTTGTCCCATATTGCTTAGCACCTTTTGAGACAGTCTCATCTATATAAAAAGAATGGCACAAACGCAAAACCACCGGACCTAGATACAATTTCACACCGTACTGCTGCAGTAGGGGTGCAAACCAACCCTATGTAAAAGCTGTCGAAAAAAACGGGTCAATGAAATGAGAGCCTAATTTCACAATGTAAGAAGCAACAATTATTCTTTACATCTGTTTTATTATTATCCCGCTACCTTTGAGTTGAAAAATATAATATAATATCTAGTTTAATAAGATTTAAAAGTGAAATCGATGGCATTCTATGGCCGCCATCTTGTCTTTTTGCATTCTCTCCCATTTCACCAACTCTGTGCCTATATAAATATCCATTTGATACTGGAGGCAGACATTCTACTCCCTGTTCCATACTAAAGCTATTTTGGCCCGTATTTAGACTACGTTGTCGTTCACCCGTGTACTACAAGTACCGGGTGAATCTTTTATCTACACCGGACCTTGCAACTTTAGGAAAGGGAAATTTAAATCAGACAAGGTATCTTCCATTCTACTACTGATGGCCCTACCTTAGCCGAGGTAGTGACAAATATAAATTTGTTTAAGCCATTCGTTTTACCCCATATGGATTTGAATCTAGGGTTCAAATCCCCCATAACCTGCCAAACGGGAAGTGGAAAGAAGATCTATTCTTCTAAATAATACATTTCTATCTTTCATTAAAAAACTTACATTAATTGGAGGAGACATTTCAATCATGGACAATTGCTCTTCTGCATTCCACTTCTCCTTGCCCTATCCTAATAATTCCGAGCACCAGGCTAGGTCGCCACAAGTATAATTTTTTAAGTCATTGGTTTGACGCGACGGGTTCTGAATCCCATGGTGTCGAGTGCCACGACGTGTCACACAGGATATAAGCAGTCAACTCACTCATTTAATGTTAGCGAAATATTCCCTATGGAATGTTATGTGTACTGCCATCAGAATTTTCCCGGGACGTTTTGGAGCACCAATGACATTCCCCACCCACCCACCCACCCCCTTTCATGCCCAGGACTCTCCAAGCAGAGTTTCAGTGGTAGCCATGCGGAGAATAGACTACCATAGACATAGGTCACTGGATCAGTGATTGGTGAGTGACCGGATACATTCTCAATTTTCTCTCCCATGATGTGCTCTTCTTAACAACTCACCGACCATTCTTTATTTGCAGTTGGCGAATAGAGGGGTTCGTAATTCCAGCAACGCAGTGCATTGTGGGATGTTGGGCGATAAAACAAACAGGCGCGAAGCAGTGAGTGTTGAAGCGGTGAGTGTTGAAGCAGTGAGTGTTGAAGGGGTGAGTGTTGAAGGGGTGAGTGTTGAAGCGATGAGTGTTGAGCAGTGAGTGTTAAAGCAGTGAGTGTTAAAGCAGTGAGTGTTGAAGCAGTGAGTGTTGAAGCAGTGAGTGTTGAAGTAGTGAGTGTTGAAGGGGTGAGTGTTGAAGCGGTGAGTGTTGAAGCAGTGAGTGTTGAAGCAGTGAGTGTTGCAGCAGTGAGTGCTGAAGTGGTGAGTGTTGAAGCAGTGAGTGTTGAAGCGGTGAGTGTTGAAGCAGTGAGTGTTGAAGCAGTGGGTGTTGAAGCAGTGAGTGTTGAAGCAGTGAGTGTTGAAGCAGTGAGTGCTGAAGCGGTGAGTGTTGAAGCAGTGAGTGTTGAAGGGGTGAGTGTTGAAGCGGTGAGTGTTGAAGCGGTGAGTGTTGAAGCAGTGAGTGTTGAAGCAGTGAGTGTTAAAGCAGTGAGTGTTGAAGCAGTGAGTGTTGAAGCAGTGAGTGCTGAAGCAGTGGGTGTTGAAGCAGTGAGTGCTGAAGCAGTGAGTGTTGAAGCAGTGGGTGTTGAAGCAGTGAGTGCTGAAGCAGTGAGTGTTGAAACAGTGAGTGCTGAAGCGGTGAGTGTTGAAGCGGTGAGTGTTGAAGCAGTGAGTGTTGAAGCAGTGAGTGTTGAAGCAGTGAGTGTTGAAGCAGTGAGTGTTGAAGCAGTGAGTGCTGAAGCAGTGGGTGTTGAAGCAGTGAGTTCTGAAGCAGTGAGTGTTGAAGCAGTGAGTGTTGAAGCTGTGAGTGTTGAAGCAGTGAGTGTTGAAGCAGTGAGTGTTGAAGCAGTGAGTGTTGAAGCAGTGAGTGTTGAAGCGGTGAGTGTTGAAGCGGTGAGTGTTGAAGCAGTGAGTGTTGAAGCAGTGAGTGTTGAAGCAGTGAGTGTTGAAGCAGTGAGTGTTGAAGCAGTGAGTGTTGAAGCGGCGAGTGTTGAAGCGGCGAGTGTTGAAGCGGCGAGTGTTGAAGCAGTGAGTGTTGAAGCAGTGGGTGTTGAAGCAGTGAGTGTTGAAGCAGTGAGTGTTGAAGCAGTGAGTGTTGAAACAGTGAGTGGTGAAGCAGTGAGTGTTGAAGCAGTGAGTGTTGAAACAGTGAGTGCTGAAGCAGTGAGTGTTGAAGCAGTGAGTGTTGAATCTGTGAGTGTTGAAGCAGTGAGTGTTGAAGCAGTGAGTGTTGAAGCGGTGAGTGTTGAAGCAGTGAGAGTTGAAGGGGTGAGTGTTGAAGGGGTGAGTGTTGAAGCAGTGAGTGTTGAAGTGGGGAGTGTTGAAGCGGTGAGTGTTGAGCAGTGAGTGCTGAAGCAGTGAGTGTTGAAGCAGTGAGTGTTGAAGCAGTGAGTGTTGAAGCAGTGGGTGTTGAAGCAGTGGGTGTTGAAGCAGTGAGTGTTGAAACAGTGAGCGTTGAAACAGTGAGTGCTGAAGCAGTGAGTGTTGAAGCAGTGAGTGTTGAAGCAGTGAGTGTTGAAGCAGTGAGTGTTGAAGCAGTGAGTGTTGAAGCAGTGAGTGTTGAAGCAGTGAGTGTTGAAGCGGTGAGTGTTGAAGCAGTGAGTGTTGAAGCAGTGAGTGTTGAAGCAGTGAGTGTTGAAGAAGTGAGTGTTGAAGCAGTGAGTGTTGAAGTGGTGAGTGTTGAAGCAGTGAGTGCTGAAGCGGTGAGTGTTGAAGTGGTGAGTGTTGAAGCAGTGAGTGTTGAAGCAGTGGGTGTTGAAGCAGTGAGTGTTGAAGCAGTGAGTGTTGAAGCGGTGAGTGTTGAAGCGGTGAGTGTTGAAGCAGTGAGTGTTGAAGCAGTGAGTATTGAAGCGGTGAGTGTTGAAGCAGTGGGTGTTGAGCAGTGAGTGTTGAAGCCAGTGAGTGTTGAAGCAGTGAGTGTTGAAGCAGTGGGTGTTGAAGCAGTGAGTGTTGAAGCAGTGAGTGTTGAAGGGGTGAGTGTTGAAGTGGTGAGTGTTGTAGGGGTGAGTGTTGAAGGGGTGAGTGTTGAAGCGGTGAGTGTTGAAGGGGTGAGTGTTGAAGCAGTGGGTGTTGAAGCAGTGGGTGTTGAAGCAGTGAGTGTTGAAGCAGGGAGTGTTGAAGCAGCGAGTGTTGAAGCAGCGAGTGTTGAAGCAGCGAGTGTTGAAGCAGTGAGTGTTGAAGCGGTGAGTGTTGAAGCGGTGAGTGTTGAAGCAGTGAGTGTTGAAGCAGTGAGTATTGAAGCGGTGAGTGTTGAAGCAGTGGGTGTTGAGCAGTGAGTGTTGAAGCAGTGAGTGTTGAAGCAGTGAGTGTTGAAGCAGTGGGTGTTGAAGCAGTGAGTGTTGAAGCAGTGAGTGTTGAAGGGGTGAGTGTTGAAGTGGTGAGTGTTGTAGGGGTGAGTGTTGAAGGGGTGAGTGTTGAAGCGGTGAGTGTTGAAGGGGTGAGTGTTGAAGCGGTGAGTGTTGAAGTGGTGAGTGTTGAAGCGGTGAGTGTTGAAGCGGTGAGTGTTGAGCAGTGAGTGTTGAAGCAGTAAGTGTTGAAGCAGTGATTGTTGAAGCAGTGGGTGTTGAAGCAGTGAGTGTTGAAGCAGTGAGTGTTGAAGCAGTGAGTGTTGAAGCAGTGAGTGTTGAAGCAGTGAGTGTTGAAGCAGTGGGTGTTGAAGCAGTGGGTGTTGAAGCAGTGGGTGTTGAAGCAGTGAGTGTTGAAGCAGCGAGTGTTGCAGCAGCGAGTGTTGAAGCAGCGAGTGTTGAAGCAGCGAGTGTTGAAGCAGTGAGTGTTGAAGCAGTGAGTGTTGAAGCAGTGAGTGTTGAAGCAGTGAGTGTTGAAGCAGTGAGTGTTGAAGCAGTGAGTGTTGAAGCAGTGAGTGTTGAAGCAGTGAATGTTGAAGCAGTGAATGTTGAAGCAGTGAGTGTTGAAGCAGTGAGTGTTGAAGCGGTGAGTGTTGAAGCGGTGAGTCTTGAAGCGGTGAGTGTTGAAGCGGTGGGTGTTGAAGCGGTGAGTGTTGAAGCGGTGAGTGTTGAAGCGGTGAGTGTTGAAAGGGTGAGTGTTGAAGCAGTGAGTGTTGAAGCAGTGAGTGTTGAAGCAGTGAGTGTTGAAGCAGTGAGTGTTGAAGCAGTGAGTGTTGAAGCAGTGGGTGTTGAAGCAGTGAGTGTTGAAGCAGTGAGTGTTGAAGCAGTGAGTGTTGAAGCAGTGAGTGTTGAAGCAGTGAGTGTTGAAGCACTGAGTGTTGAAGCAGTGGGTGTTGAAGCGGTGAGTGTTGAAGCGGTGAGTATTGAAGCAGTGAGTGTTGAAGCAGTGGGTGTTGAAGAAGTGAGTGTTGAAGCAGTGAGTGTTGAAGCAGTGAGTGTTGAAGCAGTGGGTGTTCAAGAAGTGAGTGTTGAAGCAGTGAGTGTTGAAGCAGTGAGTGTTGAAGCAGTGAGTGTTGAAGCAGTGAGTGTTGAAGCATTGAGTGTTGAAGCATTGAGTGTTGAAGCAGTGAGTGTTGAAGCGGTGAGTGCAGCTATGGAATCTGTTAGTTTCAGCTCATTTCAGCTTCTGTTTGGAACAGAATACCAACTAAAAAAACACCATATATATATATAATTCAAATGTTAATCTTTTATCTAGAATGGCATTTACATCAATCTAATCAGCATGTCTTAGACCATCTGCATTTAGACAAATCTAGTCATTCAGATTAGTCTAGTGTTAGAACTATGGTCAGTTTTACTTATTTTATTCATGTTTTAAATTATATCCTATGGTTAATCAAATCTGTAGAGCTAGGAAATTGGTAGGGTTAATCAGACATCGGTTATATATTTCTTTGAATCAAGTTTCCGTTGACACATTTGACATTTTAATATTCAGAATTTACAATGGTGATGTGAACATCACCCTGTAAAGTGACTGAAATTATGTTTCTTAGCTCAAAAGAAATGCTTAATTATGGATAGTTGTGTCTCAAATATATTCATTATATTATTAAATTGCATGCACCCATGTTTGTGGCAAATTGTTCTGTATTCCTATTAATTTTGAATAAAATGAAAGTTTTGGATTGTGCGTGCCGGCAAACTCAATGGCTTTACGCCTTTGTTTTGCTGTTGACGCCGTTTTCAGCGCATGCGCAGTCGGAATTACAAACTCGTCTATTGAATGCATGCATTTTAAAGTAGGGGCCTACTCGGGCGCCTTATTTAATTCACTAAAAGTGTTTTTCGTAATTTAATTACAAAAATATTTGTATTTTGGACTCGGCACAATTTTTGTGGAGATGTTGTTGGCATTTATCTGTTAAAACGTAGGCTGCATCGATTGTTCTACAGTTAGTTCAGCTGTTGCTTGGCGACACTCGAACATGCCCCATTATCGCCCAGCAACCTGCACTTCTGGTAGCAAACCCACAGTTTGCACATTGCAGAAACACTACTCGATGATTTCATCAAATGAGTTGAGCATGAACTTCCCCACGTTGTCAGGTCATGAAATTCTGGGCCCTGAAAAATTTTTTAAACAATGACATAACTTATACTGCCAGAGTTCGCTTAGCCAAACTTATTTTCTCTGCTTTCTTAATTGCGTAATAATCTAAATAATAAAAAGCGGAAAAAAGCTCAAAGAAATTACATTGATAAAAATACTTAAATGTGCCTATATATATATATATAAATAACCATAGCAAACATAACTGCATATGGAGGATTCTCATCGGGTAATGTAATCTCAAGTGTCACATGCAATCACATCGATCAGGACATCCCGGGTAGCCATGTTAGATATGCAGGCCAACCTAATTTGCTCTTTTTCCATTCATCTCGTGTCTACCCTCCCGAAAATTCCATGCCGCAATCTTTGTTTAACACAGCATGGCTTCAGCAGGGAGAAATTCTCCAAACTATGTTGTAATAATGTTCACCTAAAATTTAGTTTTGGAGCTGTGGTGAATTGGATATTTGGATGAAAGTTGATGAATTGTTGGAAAGACTAGAACGTCCTACTTATCCTGTTACAGGTCGCACCTCGGTTAGAAGTCGCAGCTGTCTTACTCTTAGCTAAGAATGCAGTTGTACATTTCATGAAAGCTGCCTGCAAAAGTGTTGAAGTGCTGCTGGCTTTGTGGTGTTCTCTGTGGGAGAGTGGTTAGAGTGTCTGACTTTTTTCTAGGTCGGACTTCTAATCTGAAGGTTGGTGGTTCGATTCCCATGCCCCCATCTCTGCCAATTTGGATTTCCACCGCTGTGTATAACTTACAGCGTCATCAAAGGCCAGTTGCTCTCATACCATGTCTATGTGGTGTGGGAGGTTAAAAAATCCCTTGGGTCGGTAAAAGTGTAGGCTCGGGCTTTCTATCGACAAACTGTCAAATGGTGAAAACAAGCCTATTCAGGCTTATCAATGATAGGCAGTATAAATCTTCAACAACAACTCTCTCGGGGAGCAAATAGAGGTCTCACACTGGCAAGAACATGTCCAGACAGGCGCAAAACTATTTGTCCCTGCAGTGGCTGGTCAGGAGATGTTGGGAGTTCCATACATCAACTGCCCTTGATGCTGCCACAGTGACATGGTTTTCTGTTCAGGCTTTGCTCCCTTAGCCTTCGGTTCTGTCAAGAATCTGTACCACAAGGCAGTGGTTTACAACTCTGCAGGGCAGGGGTGGCAAACTCCCTGAGGTATTGCAATACCTGCATACCACCTAAGAATGAGTCTGCCTAGAAACACTGCTTAGAGTCTGCTTAGAAACACTGCTTAGAAACATTGGCTAGAAACACTGCCAAGAAACACTGCCTAGAAACAAAGTCTGCCTAGAAGTCACAGCAAGCCTTACGCAGTTCCGGTTGCTGAATATTCCAAACATAGGCAGTCATTTTTCCATCAATCACCGACTACTTTTCAAACATGGCTTAAAGTTGCACAATCAGGTGAAAGCAAACATTATTCAAAATCAAAACACTTGTTGATATTTGATCCCAATCAATCACATTATCCTGACTGTCAGCTAATCAGTCCTTGCAATATCTGAGCAACGCCAAGCACCAGGCTATGTAATGACAAGTATCAATTTTGTAAGGCATTGGTTTGACTCGGCTGCGATTTGAATCCTCAAGCTTCCGCACAGGAAGCCAGCGCTCTTACCAATTCAGCCACCGCATTCGGTCAACAACTGCTTAGTTGAAAATGAAGCCGGTCCGTTGATTGGTCACGTGGTCTGTGTGTAGTGAATGAGTGTGGGTGGCCTCTGATTGGAGGAGGAAGAGAGGAATTATGGGATGCCAGTGAGGGACTGGTGGATGGTGCTCGTTTTTCTGTGCCACACCCCCCCCCCCCTCCTCAATTAACACCTTCAATAAATCACCATTATTCCTTTTTCTTTCGGCATGTAGCTAGCTCTGTGCCATTTAATTTGTTAATAAACATGCAATTTTTTCCCCTTTGTAATTTAAAACCAAAGTTTAAATTTCATTCAGGAAAGAAGGAGGGATTTTCAATTTTGAGCTTGACATTTGCTGGGGGGGGGGGGGGATGAATGATTCGATACCTATTGAGTTGAGCATCTGCTTCCCGTTTTGGCTAGGATTCAAAGACCAGATTCAAAACTTGGCTCAGTCAAATCAATAACTACAAAACAAGGTTGACTTTATACTTGTTGATAGTGAGTGATACATGGTCTGGCACAACTCCACATTACTAGGTAGGATAGGGCAAGGCCAATTGTCTGCGATTGAAATAGTCCCTGCTGAATCAACGAATGTGATTCAATAAGGAATGAGTCAACAAGTGAGTGCAGGTACAAGGAAAGAGGTTCATTTAACTAAATGCGTGAACACACACGTCCGGGCCCGGCTAAAGAAGTGTAGTAGTCTGTACATGAGCCCTACTACCATGCGGTAGCGGCGGAGACTACACCGCGCACCTACGCAGTTACACTGAACTGCGCTAGGTGTGTGTGGTTGAGGTGTAGGTGGGTATGGTCGGGGTGTAGGTGTAGGTGTAGGTGTAGGTGTGTGTGGTGGGTGTCTGTGGTGGAGGTGTAGGTGGTTTGTGGTGGAGTTATAGGGATCTTGCAGAGCGGCACCTCACAATCTTTAGCATCCCTAAACCCCCACCACACACCTACACCCTCACCCCAGCCCTAAACCTCCATCACACACACCTAAACCCCCCACCACACGCCTCTACTCCCACCACATCCTTAAACCCCCACCACACCCCCCACCACACACCTACACTCCAACCACACACACACCACACCTACACCACCGCCACACACCTACACCCTCACCACACACACCTACCTACATCTCAACCACACACACCACACTTACACCCCCAGCACACACACACCACAGACCTACACCACCAACACACACGTACCTAAACCCAACCACAGCCCTAAACCTCCACCACACACACCTAACCCCCCCCCCACACACACACCTCTACCCCCACCACATCCCTAAACCCCCATGACACCCCGCACCACACACCTACACTCCCACCACACACACACACCACATCTACACCCCTGCCACACACACCACATCTACACCACTGCCACACACTTACACCCTCACCACACACACCTACACCTCAACCACACACATCTACACCCCAATGACACACACACCACACTTACACCCCCAGCACACACACACCACAGACCTACACCACCAACACACACATACCTACACCCTGACCACATCCCTAAACCCCACCACACCCCCACCACATCCCTAAACCCCCCACCATACACCTACCAAGTGACAGCAGGGTTTCTTCTGACACTTCAATGCTATCAAAATCATCAAACCCAACACCTGGTGCGCTGGCTGTTCTCTTGATTACACAGTACAGGCTGAGTGAGCCGTCTTATTGTTATAGGGTCTTTGATAAAGCTTAGTACCTAGGACAAAGTGACGAATAAGGAAATACTCGAACGGATGGGGCTGCCCTCTATGGAAGATCTTCTGATCAAAAAGAATCTCCGGTGGACTGGACACCTCATGAGGATGTCATCAGACAGGCTACCAAAGCAGATCCTTTATTCTCAACTGTCTTCTGGCTACAGAAAGAGAGGGCGCCCCCGTCTCCGGTTCAGGGATACCATCAAGAGAAACCTGAAGCTGAGAGACATTAAGACCGACTCATGGACGCAACTCTCACAGCAGAGAGCTAAATGGAGAGCGGCAGTCAAGTAATGAAAGCAGTCTTTGTCGCATCGCGACCGACAGCATGATGATGATGATGAGTACCTAGTTGCCTAGTTAAGTACAGTAAAACCTCTCTAAATCGACCGACGTTAAACCGTCTTTAAGTGGTCGATTTAGGGAGATGGTCGGTTTAGGGAGTTAGAATATGGTTACAATGCTATTGTTGGGACCCAAATAAAGCGATCGATATAGGGGAGTGGTCGATCTGCGGAGGTGGTCAGTTAAGGAGGTTTTACTGTAGTTAGTTATACAGGCGTGAAGCTTTCATAGCGAACTAAGGAAAGTGAAATTGGCCCAATGAAGGCGAAAACTGTAGTTGCCATGACTACAGAAATGTGAGTTAAAATGACTAACTACAGTGATAGAAAAAAAGTCAATTTAAATTATGAAAAATGAGATGTAAGGATTGAGTTGAATGGAATTCCCACGAAGCTGGACCCAACCCTTTCTTCTTAGGATCATAATATTTTTTGTTTAATTGTTTTAAAGGCAGCCCAAAGGCGGAATTAATGTAATAAATGACAATGCCATTGTAATCTTAACCACCGTCATTAAGCTCCTTTTTAAATACCTCGGTCGGGAAATTCTGTTAATATCCGTTTGTTTTCGGCCGTAGTTCATAAAGGGAGGGCTTTCTGTGGTAAACCATGTGATAGAGGTTGCCATACAAACATGTGTATTGAATGGTCAGGCCAGATATTCTGTTAAAGTACATGAGCCTATCTCAAAAGGTGATCACTCATTTTTTGGGGTCTGGTGTAACGATTGACACAAAACAGCACAGAAACGGTTCCACTGAAAACACAAGGACATTTGCTTCAAACCAATATGTATTCTATTGGGGATTATGAAACACCATGTAAAAAACAAATCAGTTTATCCTGAGCAAATGCATATGTTGATCGTTACAATGGACACCACTTTGTCCCGTTTTACTTATCACCTTTTGAGACAGTCTCACTTTATATATATAGTTATATGGCATGTCAGTCAGATGGTAGAGTGTCCACTTGTGAATCTGTCGATCATCGGATCGATGCAGTTTGGGCTATTTTCCGTTCAAACCACATTTCTTTGAGGAACCGCTGCCCACATGTACCTTTCCGAAGCACAGGGTCTTTATATGACTATCCCACAGCAGAGCATACCTTGTGAACAGTGTGGACCCGGTTGCCCTTAGTTGAGACCTTGATAAATGATTTTTTTTGTATTCCATTCTACGGAGTAACACATGCTTACTAACTGCACCCATATCTGAGTTTGATATATAGGATCAATTCTGATCTTCTACAATTTCATATTATTCAGCTTGAAGACTGATTCTTTGCACATGCCTGCCATAAATCACCACGTCTATATACTACGCACAGAAATCCTGGCCTAGATAAACTGACACAACACAGAGGTACAAGTATATTCAAAAGTGGTGGGTTTGATCATTTTGATTACACAGTACAGGCTGAGTGAGCTGTCTTGGTATTATAGGGTCTTTGTACAAACATAGACACTAATAAAGTCTGTACTAGACTACTAAATGACTGAAACATACAATCCTCCAAGCATTGTTTATCCCATCATTACTAACAACCTACTTACTCAAACTACTTCATATAGTCAAAAAACACACCTGAGGTATTAACCTTTTAAGCATAACCCTATAAGCTAGCCACACTCTATCTAACAGAATAAACTAACCATTCTACTAACACTCACTCCATCTCAAAATATTAACTGCAACAACATGATAGTTTTGCAATTCACAACATAGTAGGCATACAAACCTATGAAGGAAAACTATGCACCTAACCACTCCGTAATGTAAAAGGTCTAATCAATACACATGTATGTATCAAGTGTGTAGGAATACAACATATAACTGCTATTTTTGTATGTGAATTGTCAAACTATACCATATGTAAGTCTTTGAATGTTTGATATTGTTATTTCAGCTGATTTGGGCTAGCTGCATATATTGTAAATAACTGTATTGTCACATGGCTGGAAGACCAGTGCCACGGCGCTGACAAAAGACTTTATTCAATGAATAAACTATATTTACAACAACAACAACAAATATATATATGAGACAGCAGCTCTAGTGTGAAGAAAACAAAGAACCGCAAACATAAAAGCGACACAGTAGTAGGACATGTGGGTGGAAAAAGTGTGCATGTCACCAGCTCGTGTGAGAACTAACGAGAGAGGTGAGCTAAGGACGTTAGCGGAGCAGGTGTGAATGTCCGCTGGCCAATTGAGTGGATGGAAGATGAACTCGTCGATCAACCCAAAATAGAGTCCAAGGTGCAGCAGGTTGTGGAGGAGAAACATGTCGTTCCCACCAAATCAAACACAAAGCAAACATTGCGGCCATTGAAACAGGTGTTCAGGTTAGTGATACTCAGTATACCGGTGAATGATATGTAATTGTATATGTAAATATGCAGAGCTTGTGCCACTGACAACATTATTGGGCACAGAGAGACACACATAACTTTGGGGAAGACAACCCATTCCAAAGCCAGCACATTACATCAGTTCACAAGCCTGTGACTAATATCAGTAATACTACTAGTGACTACTACTAGTATGAAACTGAAACTGAAACACTAACAGTGTCAGTGTAATTCAACTTTGTTTATTGACAGTGTGACTTTGACTCATTCGCTAGTGAAGTATAATCAATTCAATTCAATTCTTTTATTTTAACTCTCTGCAAGGTATGTTTACAATAAACTGAGGTGATACAATAAATGCATACAAATTCCTTACAGACAGAAAGGGTCCCAGAAAAGCAATGCTTATCTAGCTGGTCTGCACGATGTGAATGAAACGATAAGCAGCAAGGGGTCTTTTATATGCACTTCCCACACACAGAGGACAGCACATACCGCAGCCTTGAAGAACCAGTTGTGGACCACTGCAGTATGTGCTGTCTCTCTGTGCCCAATAAGTAATGTTATTTAACGCAAGTGACCTAACTCCACAATGGGTTCGTTATTGTTGTTATTTGTTGTAGTTTTATGTCCTGGCAACATCTAAGGTGATATCAGAACAGGTACCGACTTGTAACAGTGCACACTCATGGTGACTTCATCGTGCTGTCCCATTGGCATACCAGGCCGCCAGTACTATGACCCGCTATCCCACTCAGTCACATTATCCTAACACTGAGCTAACCAGTCCATGTCTTATCCTATTAATGCCTAGCGCCAGGCTAGGTACCACTAAGGTAGCGACAAGCATCAATTTTGAAAGACACTGGTTTCACTCGACTGGGATGCCTGCACTCTACCATTTGGCCACAACTGGTTCATCAAAGGCTGTGGTATGTGTTGTTCAGTCTGTGGGAAATTGCATATAAAAGACCCCATTGCTGCTTATCGGAAAGAGTAACCTATGTGGTGGCAGCAGGTCTCCTCTAAAGAAATAGGTCAGAATGACCATATCTTTGGCATCCAAGAGCCGACGATAAAAATCAATGTGCTCTAGAGGTGTCGTTAAATAAAACAAAATTTCCTTTTTTTTCTACCATTCGGCCACCGCGTCTGGTCACTCAATGGGTTTAAACCACCCACAGCTCCAAGTGCTGGTGCCTGATGAGGGGGGGGGGGGGGGGGGTCTATGGTCTATGGCCTTACGCTTCTTGTATTATTTAGTGTGAACCACTTCCGGTAAGACCTGAATGTAAACACGGCTCAGACGCCGGATGAACAGGGAGGGCGATGTAGCGGGGTGCAGCCGGCCTAACGGGGAGATCTTGCACCCTTTTCAACCGGCTTTCCTTTCGCTGGTTCCATCGGTCACCACAGCTAAGGTGGGATGTTTCTGGTGGGGAACCAGCGTGAGACTGCTTCACACAGAAATCTCCGAGTGAGAGGTACTAACAAAACCAGCGTGAGACTTGCTTCACACAGAAATCACCGAGCGCGAAGTACTAACAAAACCAGCGTGAGACTGCTTCACACAGAAATCACCGACCGCTAGGTACTAACAGAACTAATGTGAGACTGCTTCACACAGAAATCACCGACCGTTAGGTACTAAGAGAACCAGCATGAGACTGCTTCACACAGAAATCACCGACCACCAGGTACGAGCAGAACCAGTGTGAGACCGCTTCACACAGAAATAACCGACTGCTAGGTACTAACAGAACCATTGTGAGACCGCTTCACACAGAAATCATTAGATTACTGGCGCTTGTTTGTATGAGTGTGTGAGTGCGATATTAGGGATTCGCGTTACTAACTGGTTAGTGAACAGCATGGTTAAGGGTCTGTGTTACGAACTGGTACAGATCAGTTAGTGAACATCATCGTTAGGGGTCTGTGTTAGTAACTGGTACTGATAGGTTAGTCGACATGGTTGTGGGTCCTTGTTACTAATTGGTACAGGTAGGTTAGTGGACATGATAGGGAGGGGTCTGTGTTACTAACTGGTACAGATAGGTTAGTGGGCATCATGGTGAGGGGTCTGTGTTACGATCTGGTCCAGATAGGTTAGTCGACATGGTTGTGGGCCTTGTTACTAACTGGTACAGATAGGTTAGTGGACATCATAGGGAGGGATTTGCATTATTAACTGGTACGGATAGGTCAGTGGACATCATGTTGAGGGGTCGGTGTTAGTAACTGGTACAGATAGGTTAGTGGACATCACGGTGAGGGGTCTGTGTTAGTAACTGGTGCAGATAGGTTAGTGGACATCATGGTGAGGGGTCTGTTAGTAACTGAGTAAGTCGACTGTGTGGGTCCGACTAACGTCATAGTCGTTGACATCACACTGGAGGGGTCTGTGTTAGTAACTGGTACAGATAGGTTAGTGAATATCATGGTTAAGGGTCTGTGTTAGTATACGGCACAGTTAGGAATACTTGGTTAAGGGTCTGTGTTAGTAACCGGTACAGATAGGTTAGTCGACATGGTTGTGGGTCCTTGTTACTAACTGGTACAGATAGGTTAGTCGACATCACATTGAGGGGTCTGTGTTACTAACTGGTACAGAAAGGTTAGTCGACATCACGTTGAGGGGTCTGTGTTAGTAACTGGTACAGATAGTATTTGTGCAAAGCATGGTACTGATAGGTTAGTAACCGGGACGATAGGTCGTAGTCGGACAGAGTGGGTCCTTGTTACTAACTGGTACAGATAGGTTAGTAGACATCACGGTGAGGGGTCTGTGTTACTAACTGGTACAGATAGGTTAGTGGACATCACATTTAGGGGTCTGTGTTACTATCTGGTACAGATAGGTTAGTAGACATCACGGTGAGGGGTCTGTGTTACTAACTGGTACAGATAGATTTGTGGACATAACGGTGAGGGGTCTGTGTTACTATCTGGTACAGATAGGTTAGTGGACATCACATTGAGGGGTCTGCGTTAGTAACTGGTACAGATAGGTTAGTGGACATCGTGGTGAGGGGTTTGTATTACTAACTGGTACAGATAGGTTAGTGGACATCATGGTGAGGGGTTCGCTTTACTAACTGGTACAGGTAAAGTTTGTGGACATCATTGGGGGCCGTGTACATATAAGTTAGTTCATGGCTCTGTATTACCGGCTGGTAAATATACTTTAGTGGGCATCATGGCTCCCACCCGTCCCTGCCCCGGACACTGCTCACACACCCTGGGCAGTGTATCGATTTGAGGACAGCGCCCAACAATCGATAGCCAGAATTGCTGGGATGATCCGGGAGGAAGTGCGCAGCGCACTGTGCGAACCGGGGCCCGGAAATGCGCAGTTCACAGTGCGCACCGGGGCAACCAGCAACCAGCACCGGGCAGGAAATGTCGAGTAGCATTTACATAGGACGCGCCGGCTGACAAACCCGAGCGCCACTTAGCGGCCGTAATATGGTAGTGATATGATAAGTATCGATTTTGTAAATCATTGGTTTGACTCGGCTGGGCTTCAAACTTCTAACCTTCTACATAGGAAGCTTGTGCTCTTACCGATTCTGCCACCGGCCAAATCAAACCAATCACTTAGAAACTGATGATTGTCATTACCGCGCCTTGTCACTACCGTTTGGCACTACCGGCATTACTAGGATAGGGCAAGGATAGACACACGTAAGGGTGTAAATGGGTGGTTGCGGTAATTTCAAAAGGGTTTCAGCCTTTGGCTTCGGCCCGTTTGAAATAACCCCGGATATACAAGAGTTTTCGAATGTCAAAGCATGTTTTATTTAGCGATGCCTCTAGAGCGTGTAGGTTTTTAGCATCGGCTATTGGACATCAAACGTATGGTCATTCTGACATATATCTTTTGGAGGAAACCCACTGCCGCCACATAGGCTACTGTAGTAGGCTGCACTGACCTCTTAGGCAAGTAACCACATAGACAGGTAGGCATGGGTAGTGTGTTGATATCAGGGAGCCTAAGTGGTGTAATGGTTAGCACACTGGCCCGGAATGCAAAGAGATGTGGGTTTGAGTCCTGCTCTAGGCGCAATATTTCCCATTTTCATCACCCCCACGACACTGGTTGCCGTGACCATGATCCTGTACAAGCTACGCGCTGTATAGTTGTTGAACCTACCCTGTGTATGTATGTGTATATGCATTGCCTATATGTATGTAATTGTAAGCATTAAATGACCATTTAAAAGGCTTACAATTCCAGGGGCACGAGTGTAGTAGGCTGCACTGACCTCTCAGGCAAGTAACCACATAGACAGGTAGGCATGGGTAGTGTGTTGATATCAGGGAGCCTAGGAGGTGCAATGGATAACACACTGGCCCGGAATGCAAAGAGATGTGCGTTCGAGTCCCGCTCTAGGCGCAATATTTCCCATTTTCATCACCCCCATGACACTACTCTTTCCGATAAGCAGCAAGGAGTCTGTTATATGCACTTTCCCACAGACAGGACAGCAGATACCACAACCTTTGATGAACCAGTTGTGGACTGCTGGTTTTTTTCTAATGTCACATCCTTGCATAGTGTAAAGAAGAATGAGGTCAATTGTGGAGAAATGTAAATAGACATTGAATGCATAAAAATAATGACTGCTGCATGACACTGGAATGTTTGAGTGTGTTATGCCTGCAGCTTATACATAGTTGAATAGACTGTCTATGAATAGTGTTATACTCTGTTCGTTGAGGCTGTATAAACCGGAAATGAAATGAGTTTATATGGCGCTAGTGTTGTTAATGTTATATGGAGCAGAGATAAGTCAAGTATAAGGGACGGTTGTGTGCGGTTAAATTGGATTTGCTAGGTGAAAAGCATGAGTATAAATAAACTGAGAGGGAGGGAGGAAGAGGGGGATAGGGGGAGGGGAGGGAGAAAGGGAGAGGGGGAGGGGAGGGGGTGGGAGATGGGGAGGGGAAATGGGGGTGGAGGAAGAGAGGAAGGGGAAATGGAGGAGGGGGAGAGCGGGAAGAGAAGGAGGTAAAAGAGAGAGAGGGACAGAAAGAGAGAGTGGGGGGAGGTGGGAAGGGGGGGTAGGAGAGGGAGGAAAGGAAAAAATAGGGAGGGTGGGGTAAGGAGAAAAAGGGAGGGGGAGGGGGGATGAGGAGGGAGAGAGGAATAGAGGGGGGGAAATGGAAGGAACGGTGCGAGGGAGTGAGTGGAGGAGAACGAAGGAAGGGAAGGGAAGGGAAGGGAGGGGTGGGGTAAGAAGAGGGAGGGAAGCAGGGAGGGAGGAAAGGGGGGGACGGGAAATGGAAGGGGTAGAAGAGGTGAGGAGGGAGGGAAGGGGGAGGGAAGAGGAAGGGAGGGGCAGGGGGAGAAGAGGGAAGGAGGGAGGGAAGAGGAGGGGAGGGACATGGGGAGAAGAGGGAAGGAGGGAGGGAAGAGGAAGGAAGGGATAGGGGAGTAGAGGGAATGGGGGGAAGAGGAAGGAACGAAGGGACAGGGGGAGAAGAGGGAAGGAGGGAAAGAGAGAAAGAGAGAGAAGGTGAGAAGAAGACGGAGAGAAAGAAAGAGAAAGAGAGTATTGGCCACGCCCCGAATTAACCTGGGATACGGCCTGTTTCCGGTAGTGGCTCGACTTCCGCCGGAAGTGCGAAACTGCATTCAACGCGTCTGCGCGCGGAGCAGATACACTTAGCCTACATCTAACTTTGCAGTGAACAGCCATTATGGAATGGGAGTATGGTTTGTTTGTTGTTGTTTTACATCCTAGCAACATCTAAGGTCATATCATGATGGGTAAAGACTTGTGACAGTGCACACTCATGGCGACTTTATAGAGCTGCCCCACTGGGAGACCAGCCCACCAGCATCATGACCTGATATCCTACTCAGTCACATTATCCCGACACTGAGCCAACCAGTCCTTGTCGTATCCTAATAATGCTGAGCGCCTGGCTAGGAAGCGACAAGTATCAATATTTAAGTCATTGGTTTGACTCGACCAGGGTTTGAACCCACAAACTCATGGGTTCAGATGTCCCAAACTCCCAAAACAGGAGACGGACACTCAACTCATTTGGCCATCCCGTCTGGTCTCTGGAAATAGGAAGGGGAAGAGGAGGCCCAGAATGCATCACTTCCCAGGCCCGCCCCGCACTGGTACCGGGAGGTTCTAATGATAGGACAGGGAACCCTGGGAGTCAGCGTTCGTGTGCATCATTCACGCGTCCCTTTAAAGGCCGTCTTGCTTTAATCTATGGGTATGCAGGTATTGCAAGTATAGCAATACCTCAGGGAGTTTTACACCCCTGCCCTGCAGAGTTGTAAACCACTGCCTTGTGGTACAGGTTCTTGACAGAACCGAAGGCTAAGGGAGCAAACCCTAAACAGAAAACATTGTCACTGTGGCAGCATTAAGGGCAGTTGATGTATGGAACTCCCAACATCTCCCGACCAGCCACTGCAGGGACAAATAGTTTTGCGCCTGTCTTGACATGCTCTTGCCGGTGTGAAACCTCTATTTGCTCCCCGAGAGAGTGCCGCTGTTAACTTGCAAAAGCCAGCAGCACTTCAACACTTTTGCAGGCAGCTTTCATGAAATGTCTATTCTCGACTGTCTTCTGGCTACAGAAAGAGAGGGCGCCCTCGTCTCCGGTTCAAGGATACCACCAAGAGAAACCTGAAGCTGAGAGACATTAAGACCGACTCATGGACGCAACTCTCACAGCAGAGAGCTAAATGGAGAGCGGCAGTCAAGTAATGAAAGCAGTCTTTGTCGCATCGCGACCGACAGCATGATGATGATGATGCTTTAATCTGATTGGCTGACTTGATGTGGGTTTTTGTTGTGTGTTAAAATGTTTATTCGGCTGCATAATTTTTTTCAACACTGCTGTCGAGGGACTGGTCTTCCAGTATATATATATATAAATAAATAAATACATAGCGGTAGTATGTTCATATACTTATATTATAAATGCAGGTTCTCGCACCACACAGAGTATCAGCAGTGTATAATAATAATAATAATAATAATAACGTGTGAGAATTTAGTTGGCATTGTGTGTCAGTTGCAGTATTATCATATAATACAGGGATGAATGTGGTCTCTGGGAAAAAAAGCAGAAATGCAGATATTCTCCCATAGGTTTAGCATTGTCAGGGAATCGCGGAAAATTCCCGGAAGTCGGGTTTCATATATATTGGTATACGCTGATAGTGCTGCGCCGTTTGAAGCATGTATTAGTAGTGTACACTGGCAGTGCTGCGGCGCATGGCGCATTTATTAGTAGTAAATGCTGATAGTGCTGCGGAGTCTGCACCACATATTAGTATACGCTGATGGTGCTTGCGGGATTGAAAAATCCCGGAAATCCGCGGAATCGCGGAGATCTTTCATCCCTGATAATAACTGGTTTGAAGGTTGCTTTTTGGGTACTCAGTTTAGCAAGTGATCATGTGATTATGGTAGGTGTGTTAGTTTGGTTAGTATTGCAGGGGCAGTGTGGGTGTTGGAGGAGGACATATTGGTATCACGGTTAATAGCCAGGTGCCAGTTAAGCTAGTGACATCTATCGGCGGAATCTGGAACCACTCTATTTGGGTACTTCCCCCCCCCCCCCCCCCCGAGTGCCTGTGGTTTCACATGCTATATCTCCATAAAGAATGCATGGACAAATAATGAAATGGCTGATTATATTCCGATAATCAAATTGCAACAGGCATCAAGCTCTTATCCTTGTAATATATATAATTTTTTTAAAGACAACTATATTGTATTTTTCTTCGGGAATTTCACTGCCGCTGTCTTCATGTGTATTACACCCCCACCCGTTAAGCTAGTGACATCTATTGGCAGAATCTGGAACCACTCTATTCGGGTACTTTCCAGCTTAACTGGCAGGGTCTATTGGCTGTGTGTGTGTGTGTGTGGGGGGGGGGGGATGGTGGGATATACCAGGTGTCTGGTGCCAGTGACTTGGTACCCCACTGGAACAACACTATATAAGCACCATCAATGGGCACTGTCACAAGGAATGGCTGGTTCAGTGTCAGGATCACGTGACTGAGTGGGGTATATCTGGTTTCTGGTACAGGTGGCTTGGTACCCATCTTCTGGTTGTGTAAACATGCCGGGTCGGAGCTTCAGGCCTTTCCCAGACACTGGTGGACAGTAACACAGAAGACATGTATTGACGTATATATTGACACTAGGAGGCGCCAAACCCTCCCTACACCCACTCCCCCCCCCCCCCCACGCCCCACCCCCACCCCCACCGCCACCCCACCGCCAGCTCTGCTGAATGTTGAGTAGCAGAAGTCTCTGTTACCGAAAGCGGCTGTCACACCTCGCCGGATTGAGCAATGGACATAATTGTCTAGTCCGGTGGTGATAAGTATTGTCATGGGGGGTGATGAAAATGGGAAATATTGTGCCTAGAGTGGGACTCGAACCCACATCTCTTTGCATTCCGGGCCAGTGTGCTAACCATTACACCACCTAGGCCCCGTGATATCACCACACTACCCACACTTACCTGTCTATGTGGTTACTTGCCTGAGAGGTCAGTGCACACTACTACACTCGTCCCCCTGGAATTGTAAGTCTTTTAATGCTTACAATTACATACATACAGGCAATGCACTTACACATATATACACAGGGTAGGTTCAACAACCATACAGCGCATAGCTTGTACAGGATCCTGGTCATGGCAACCAGTGTCATGGGGGTGATGAAAATGGGAAATATTGTGCCTAGAGTGGGACTCGAACCCACATCTCTTTGCATTCCGGGCCAGTGTGCTAACCATTACACCACCTAGGCCCCGTGATATCACCACACTACCCACACTTACCTGTCTATGTGGTTACTTGCCTGAGAGGTCAGTGCACACTACTACAGTATCAAAATGTATTAAAATGTGTCAAAATGTTGCACTGTCGGGACAATGGCAGCTGGACGAAGGGACATGAAATGGACATGAAACGGACATGAAACGAATATGAAACGGACATGAATGGATAGCCAACGGACGAAACGTACTCAAACCGTAGAAGAACCATGGACATCAGTCCAGCGGTATCCGTTCCAAGTTTTGTGCATGTTCAAAACTTGTACGGACACAAACCGGACTTTGTTCGGTTTCTGTCCGTTTCCCCCAATCCGGTGAGGTCTGACAGGGCCTTAACAGATCGATCAGCGATCTCCTACATCAAGTGCCGAGCCATCTGTGAAACAATCACGGAGATTTTCTCCTCAAAATCTTGTCGTCAGTTTCTTTGGGTTTTTTTTTGCATGATTTTGTTTACATTTGTTGATTAACCCAGGGAAATTTCAATCACGGAAATTTGTCTTCCCCATTCCACTGCTCCTTGCCCTATCTCTAGTAATGCCGAGTGCCAGGCTAGGTAGCGACAAGTATAAATTTGGTGGAACTCATTGGATTGACGTGTCAAACAGGAAGTACCCACATAACTCATTTAGCCTTCCTATCTGGTTGCAAAAATCTGCTCATTTCCAGGAAGATCAGTGATTTTCAAATGGCGATTTTTCACTCTGGATTTTTGTTTATTAAAAATGTTGGATCTGTTTTGAGAGCATTGTTCCCATAATCAAAGGCTATAGATGATCATGTGCAATCAGAGGTTGCTGTAAAAAGAAAAGTGTACGAGTGACTCCCCTGATACAAGTGTTTAATCAACTTGACCTAATTCCCATTGAAACCAATGTTGCAGTGAACAATCACACACGAAGATAGAACCTTTATAACCTTTCTTCGTGGCATAGATCCAAGCAGATGCAACTTTCTGCTATATTTTATTACCCCATCAGAGCCGAATAAGGTCTCTTTGGTACCGTCGAAGGTACTCAGTCATTCCCTCTTAATGGCCCGTGCTGACGGTCGGCAGTTCATTTCCCAGTCGACTCAACGCAATGACTTATAAAATAGATATGTGTCGCTTCCTAGCCAGGCGCTTGGAGTTATTAGGATATGGCAAGGATTGGTTGGCTCGGTGTCAGGATAATGTGACTGAGTGGGATATCAGGTCATGGTGCTGGCATCCTGGTCTCCCTTTGTTTGTTTAACGACCCCCCAGCACTGAGCTAATATTATAGTGCTGCCCCACTGAGAGACCATGCCACCAGCACCATGACCTGATATCCCACTCAGGCACATTATCCTGACACTGAGCCAACCAGTCCTTGCCCTATCCGATTAATGCCGAGTGCCTGGCTAGGAAGCGACAAGTACAAATTTGAAAGTTTGACTCGACTAGGGTCCAAAAGCGTGGATTTGAATCCCACGATCTACCAAAACCTGAGATGGACGCTCAACTCATTCGGCCATCCCGTCTGGTTCCAAATAAGACGGCTGTAAAACATCACCATGCGCGTCATTGTTGGATCCAAGCGTGTTTACTGGCGTGTTGGCTAACTCTAATGGCGGGTCACGTGAACTCACCTGCAAGCAACAGAAACAAATGATTAGCAAAAGATTCAACGCGCAACAGTGGACAAACTTGTAAGGATACAATAATTAGTATATAATTAAATGCATAACTATGTTTATATTGGGGCTTAACATCCTAGCAACATCTAAGGTTATATCAGGATGGGTACCGACTTGTGACAGCGCACACCCATGGCAACTTTATAGTGCTGTCCCACTGTGAGAGCGATAGAGATGGGAGCGATACTATTTCAAGAAAGTCCTTATCCGAATCAGGGCCTATTTGAGGTACACACTTATTCGAGAGGATGGGAGCGATACTATTTCAAGGAAGTACCTATCCGAATCAGAGCCTATTTGAGGTATGTGCTTATTCGAGAGGATGGGACCGATACTATTTCAAGGAAGTCATCCAAATCAGAGCGTATTTGGGGTGCGCGCTTATTCAAGAGGAAGGGTGGGGCAACTATCCTAAAGAGGCGCTTATTTGAGGAGACGCGGTAGCATACGCCTGTAGCGGAAGTGGAACCATGCCGGTTGAATGGCGCAACCAACGCTTCCGGTTCCACTGCGACTGTAGTGCCTCCTGGCGGGAGCGCCCGTCACTCAGCGGAATTGTCCAACACAGTCGCATTGATGCGGCTGTAATATACACGGCTCAATAAGGCTGTCGGCGCCCACAGTTGCCAACAGTGCCCTGATGACGTCATCAAGTGCTGGCCACAACTCCCGGCATGCACCGCGACGGCGCCATGACACCGGCAGGCTCGGCTACACAGACACGCCCACTTCAAAGCAGCAGCGGCCGTCGTCATGGTGATTAAAATGGTTGGTTGTGGGGAGTTTTGCACCCTTGCAACATCTAAGGTCATATCATGATGGGTACTGACTTGTGACAGTGCACACTCATGGTGCTGCCCTACTCGGAAATCAGGCCATCGGCATCATGACCCAATATCCCACTCAGGTCACGTTATCCTGACACTGAGCTAACCAGTCCTTGCCCTATCCTAATAATGCCGAATGCCTGGCTAGGAAGCGACAAGTATAAATTCTTAAGTCATTGGTTTGACTCGACCAGGGTTCGAAACCACGATCCCATGATCTACCAACACGGGAGACGGACGCTCTAACTCATTCGGCCATCCCGTCTGGTTGTTATTGGTTTGACTCGACCAGGAACCTAACTCCCGATCTCCCGCACGCGAGGTCAGCGCTTGACCTATTCGGCCACTGCGCCCAGTAGTGGTTACAATAGGCTGCAGCAATATGTCCGCGTCTTATTGCAGTTCATTTAGCATCGTTGGATTTTAATAGGGTTTCATTTAAAGTTGCGTAGTCCGACGGTTTGAGTTTCTGTTATTTTCTGCGATAAATATAAAAGATTTGATTTTTGTTGGTAAAGTATTTATTCATCTGAATATGACATTTATCAGCGCCGAAGCACTGGTCTTCCGGCCATCTTACTATTGGAATTGACATTCTAAACAATCTAAGTTTGGTCAGTGCTGTATTAGTCACAGCACCAATCCTGAAGAATTAAGGGAGTGGCTCCTGCTGTGTAATGTACAGCACCAGTCACTGCGGTTCATTCAAAAATGGGGAGCAGCACCGACTAGAAGATGTATACCCAGGGCAACTCAAACAATCGTTGTGGGTTACATATTTTCTCTTATAAAACAAGCAAAGTTTATAGTTAACAAGACATTTTGTCTGTCTTATATAATGTTCAATGTGTTTAAACAGATTGATAGTTGTGTAGGATGTTCGGTGTGTTGATGGTTTGTTCATGATTGATTGCTATTATCTACCTTACTTTAGTTTGAAGTAACTTTTATATTAAATGGCTAACTCTTTGGATATTTGAAGTGAAAACGTCCCAAATTAATTTTGGCAAGCACGCCAAAACTCTGACTCCATAAACTTATGCAGTAACACTAACAGGTTAAAATTAAATTTCCTCAACATTCCCTTCTATGTTGTGACAAATGGTTAATAACTGCACCAGTATCTAAGTTAAATATGTAGAATCAAATCTAGATAATTGCTTTGGTTTGGAAAGTTTTATGTTTTCTTCGGACTATGCAGCTTTAACGACAAACATGTAATACGGTCACTTATGACTTGTGTTTTATTGAGGTCTTTATCAATCAATCAACAGTTCCATCCTCTAGTCGAGGGTTGGATGCAATGGTTCTCCACTTTTCCCGATAGTGTGCTGTTCTGATAGACGGTGAATAATTCAAGCCTGTCCACTGTGAAATATTTGTAAACCATGATGTTCTTGGTCTCGCTCTCCCTCTGCTGCGTTCACCTTCCCTTCCAACAATGTACGGTATATTGAACTCTGACGAATGATCTCTGACGAATGATCTTCATACACAAGCTATATAACTCATTATGGGAATATAAATTACAAAGGTAAGCACGGGTTTGTTGTATAGTTCCTAATTCGCCCACTATCCGAAACAGAGAACCAGACTACTGGCGCCACCTAGAGTCGATTTACTGCACCACCACTAGTGACGAGCAGCCCAGTCCGGCTAAAACTTAAAAGAAATGATACACATACATATATTAATATATATATATGTAATCTATATATATATATATATATATATATATATATATATATATATGTAATCTATATATATATATATATATATATATATATATACATATATATATATTTATACACATACCGATTCAGCCACAGTGTCCGGTCTCAGCGGAAGAGAACATATATCAAAATGGCGGCAGGCTCATTTCTGGTGTGGAACCAACCCGTGGTGGCTGAGCGTTCTGCGCATCTGCTTGTGTCATGTGGTATGGTGGCACAGTGGCGCGTTTGTTTCATATTGATGGTGTCGCCAAGGACCCGACAGGTGAGACGACACCAATGGGGGTTGTACCTGTACACCGCGCCTAGCCGAGAATACTCACGTACACATACCGCTTAGTGCTGACTAAGCAGAAACAGCAGTATATGGCAATAGTGCCGTTTGGCAACCTGCATACTGTAGTAATCCATTGAGGAGCGGGACGTAGCTCAGGCAGTAGCATGTCCACCTGTGAAGGTGTTGGTTATCCATCGATCCTGCTCAGTGGATACATTTGCAGTTTGGGCTATTTTCCATTCGAACCATTGGTCCACAACTGGTTCATCAAAGGCTGTGGTATGTGCTGTTCTGTATGTGGGAAAGTACATATAAAAGACCCCTTGCTGCTTATTGGAAAAAGTAGCCTATGTGGCGGCAGCAGGTTTCCTCCAAAGAAACGAATAGCCAATGATAAAAATCAATGTGGTCTAGAGGCATCATTAAATAAAACAAACTTTCCTTAATCCATCAAGGGCGCCACCTGCATTAAAGGCTATCTTTCTCGCATCTAATTGGCTGATTTCATTTGGTTAACACTTATATTGTCGATGACCAACAGAGTGCACCTGTATGTGGTACAGATATAGTAGTTTTGCAGTTATTTATACAGAATGTTCAGTTATCTATACAGAATATGTAGTTATTTATACAGAATGTGTAGTTATGTATAGAGAATGTGCAGTTATTTATACAGAATGTGCAGTTATTTATACAGGTGGGCATTTCTTTATACAGAATGTGCATTAATTTTTACAGAAGGTGCATTAATTTATACATAATGTGCATTTATTTATACAGAATGTGCATTTATTTATACAGAACGTGCAGTTATATGTACATAATGCCCAGTTATTTATACAGATGGACATTTGTTTATACAGAATGTGCAGATATTTATACACAATGTGCATTTATGTATACAGAACATACATTCATGTATACAGAATGTGCAGTTATTTATACAGAATATATTATTTATACAGATGGGCATTTGTTTATACAGAATGTGCATTCATTTATACAGAACGTGTATTAATTTATACAGACTGTGCGTCTATTTATACAGAATGCAGTTATCTGTGCAGAATGTGCAGTAATTTATACAGAACGTGCAGTTATTTATGCACAATGTGCATTTCTTTATACAGAATGTACATTTCTTTATGAAGAATGTGCAGTTATTTATACAGAATGTGCAGTTATTTATACAGAATGTGGCACATAATAATAGTGTCGTGAGGAGTGATGAAAACTGGAAATACCGTGCGTAGAGTAGCACTCGAACCTACACTGCTTGCCACCCCGGGGCTAGCGCCCCAACCATTACACAACTTAGGCTTCCCGATGCAATCACCATAACAAAGTCCATCGGTCTATGTGTCTCCTTGCATGAGAGGTCAGTGCAGACCACGACAATAGTGGCTGGGTGAGTAGGTGCAGCTTTGTGTTGCTGGCGATTTAAAATACCGCAGTCAGCGTGAGCGTTTGCAGTCGAAATGAGATGGGTGTCTGGAGGAGGCGTGGATTGCAACAAGCTCGATCAATAACCAAACCAAGTGACCACATTAAGGCAGCGTCAATAAGACATGCAATAAATATCACTTTATGAGACGCTCACGAGAACACGTTTTACTTTGGGTAAGAAAAGAATACTGGTACTGGACAGCTGTGTGGATCGTGTAGGCAGGCAGTTTGAAATTCCGCAGTCAGGGTGAGTGTTTGCGTCGAACTGAGATTGATGTCTGGAGGAGGCGTGGATTGCAACAAGCTCGATCAATAACCAAACTAGGTGACCACATTAAGGCAGTGTCAATAAGACATGCAATAAATATCACTTTACGAGACTGTCACAAAGTTCTGCTTTACTAGAAAAAGAAGAAAATGGCCACCTCAAATTCATTAACCTATTTAGAACGGCACTAAAATTGAAACATCCATAGTGAGGGCAGCATGTGAATTTATGAAGACAATTGAGGCATTTGTAAAATCTTTTAACATTTGAGCTTTTTAAAAATCTAATTTTGGATCAGTGCTATAAAGCTCTGGCCTTCAGGCCATTCTACGGGTATTTATTTACAATTTGTCACATAATAAGGTGTACTGGAATGCCAACTTTGCGCCCTTTTGCAACCAAAAAAAAGTGGTCACAAAAACATTTTGTGATGCGAAGCAGGGAAGGGTTTGGTAAAATTACATAGGGCATAAAATAGAATCAAATGGCTTCAAGGTCAACATTAAAAAGGTGCTTCTAAAAGTAAAACTTGTGGTTGTTGATGTTGGCCAAGTTTGGGAATTTTCGATAGGATTGTTATGAGAATAAATAAATAAACACCAACTTCTGTCACGCACACAATGGCATCACGCGTGACCGCACCACGTGACTGGCCAATCACGTGACACCGATGGGTGCCGCTTTGATCAATGATGAATAATAAACACAGGCCATCGATAATGCCGCTTTGGTCACTGGTTAATTAATCAATTAGATGAGGTTAGCTCTGATCAAAAGCAGCCTGTGTTTGTTGCAGGTCATTCGGTGCTTAGAGGGACGCTGGGCGACGCTGTTGGTTGGTTGTTAAGAGTTTTACGTCCTGGCAACATCTAAGGTCATATCAGGACGGATACCGACTTGTGACAGTGCGCACTTATGGCGACTTCATAGTGCTGCCCCACTGATGACCTTAGATGTTGCTAGGACGTAAAACAACAACAAACAAACAGACCAAGGCAACCTCAAACGTTCTGACTTGGTCTGTCTGAACATTAGGTCTGCAAACTGTTGGTACAACATCAGGTACTAGTGACTGAACCCAGGGGGCTCTGACTGCACACACAGGGCTCTGACTGAACACACAGGGCTCTGACTGCACACACAGGGCTCTGACTGAACACACAGGGCTCTGACTGCACACACAGGGCTCTGACTGCACACACATGGCTCTGACTGCACACACAGGGCTCTGACTGCACACACAGGGCTCTGACTGCACACACAGGGCTCTGACTGCACACACAGGGCTCTGACAGCACACAGGGCTCTGACTGCACACAACGCTCTGACTGCACACAGGGCTCTGACCACACACAGGGCTCTGACTGCACACACATGGCTCTGACTACACACAGGGCTGACTGCACACAGGGCCCTGACTACACACAGGGCTCTGACTGCACACACAGGGTTCTGACTCCTCACAGGGCTCTGACTGCACACAGGGCTCTGACTACATACAGGGCTCTGACCGCACACACAGGTCTCTGACTCCTCACAGGGCTCTGACTACTCACAGGGCTCTGATTAGACACAGGGCTCTGACTGCACACAGGGCTCTGACTCCTCAAAGGGCTCTGACTACATACATGGCTCTGACAGCACACAGGGATCTGACTACACACAGGGCTCTGATTACACACATGGATCTGACTACACACAGGGCTCTGACTGCACACAGGGCTCTGACTGCACACAGGGCTCTGACTACACATAGGGCTCTGACTGCACACACAGGGCTCTGACTACACACAGGGATCTGACTACACACAGGGCTCTGACTGCACACAGGGCTCTGACTGCACACAGGGCTCTGACTACACCCACAGGGCTCTGACTGCACACACAGGGTTCTGACTGCACACAGGGCTCTGACTACACACAGGGCTGACTACACCCACAGGGATCTGACTGCACACACAGGGATCTGACTGCACACAGGACTCTGACTACACACAGGGATCTGACTACACACAGGGCTCTCACTGCACACACAGGGCTCTCACTGCACACACAGGGCTCTCACTGCACACACATCACCCTTTGTACACAGGGCTCAACAATTCACACAAAACATCAGTCCTGTTAACGCTAGGCATGATTTGATATACAAATTTACTTTAATCAAAGTTCATCCGGCTTTTATTCTTCTCTAACTCTCTTTCTACGTCCGACATCCCTGCGCGTTGTATCTAAATATAAGATAAAGTAATTAATTAATCAAATTCACCAAGCAAACTCAGGTACTTCTATTGGTTCTTAGCTGGGTTGTCTCATTTGATCTCAGGGGAACTAGAAGGATTGGCACAATCAACTCAGGGGCAAAGCTTCAAAGTACGTTTATAATCCATCTCTTCATGGGCTGCTTAGCTGAAGCTGGGGTATCAAATATAAAATGAATATCATTTCATCTCATAATTCTGTTGGGTAACAAATAACAATATTATCTTTTCTTCATAGAAAAAGTATGCTCACTTCAGACAATATTATATATGTGAATGAATGTAACATAATAATCATTTATGAACTTTATATAATCTGATAGATTTGAATTTCTTCCATTCAAAATTATATATATATAACTGGCTAGGTAAGGAATGGGGTAGAGGGACAACGGAGTAGTGGGGGGAACTTTCTTTATTTTTGCTGTGTAGGCCATTGGCCGGGCAAAATAATAGCCCTACCTAAACAAAGCTAAAATTCAGTGGTACAGTGAGTGAAGTTTCATCGCGAATGAGTAAAGCATTGACAGCGTGGTAGTAGCGGGGCAAAAGACGTGGCCCGCAGTCAATATCACAGTGAAGAATAAATAAGAGAACGGGCAATAATAAATAATTAAATAGGAATTAAATAAGTGTGGGGGGAAACTCCCCCTATCTATATATATATAATCAATTATATTCTACATAAAACTGGCTAGGTAAGAAAGGGGGTAGAGAGAAAACGGAGTAGTGGTGGGAACCTTCTTTATTTTTCCTGCGAAGGCCCTTGTCCGAGCAAAATAATTGCCAATCGGGCCAAAAGATTAATTGTCATGATCTACTTAGATTTAGTTTGAAATAATTTGTATTTTCGGAGATATTTGAAGTGAATGCATGCGAAATCAATTTTTGCGTTCGGACAAAAATGTTGGACAAGCTTTTGTTTACCAATTTTCGAGCATAGTAGTACAGCAGAAGAATCAGAGCGCTGGCTTCCATTTCGGAAGGTCGGGGGGGTCAAATCCCGACCGAGTCAAACAAGCGGCTTATAAAATTGATACTTGTTGCTGCTCAACAGCAGGATAATGTGACTGAGTGAAATATTAGGTCATTGTGACAGGGGTCTGGGGCCGTATGCAGGAGTCAGTGTTAGCGAGGGAAAACGGTGTTTGTCGGGAATTTCGGGTTAGCGGCGAAAAAATGGTATGCACGAGTCAGTGTTAGGCCTAACACCAAACGCTTAACCGGTGTTACCTTAACCCTAAAAAATATCAGGTTTAGCGAATTTATTAGGCCCAAATCTATTCAATGCGACCATATTTAACAGAATTAGATACGCAATAAGTGAAATTTATTCAAATTAACCCTAAATTCGAACCTTCCTTAAGGCTACCGCCGCATTGGCGTCGATATTACTAGTTATATTTTCGAATCGACGAACGTAATGTAAACAAATCGCCGCCGCCGCTGCGTTCCATACCAAAGAGCGTGTATATAAACAGATGAGAGGGACAACTCCCATACTAGAGCATGTAACATCTGCCGACTGTGGCGCTCCAAGTGGTGGTTGTTGAACAGCTTAAGCATATGGGCAAACCTCAAGGCATTTTCAATGGCAGTGAACAATCTTCATACAGAAAACGTTAAATATCTCTAAAACTACAAGACCTAGAAACAAACTGATTGGAACACACATAGAAAACATGTTTACCAACAAGATTATATTAAATTGATATGGTTAGGCTTCTGGATTTCTATTAATTTTGAATAAAAACAAATGTTTTGCATTGAGCGTACCGGCAAACTCAAGGCTTGTTCAACACTAACCGCCAGGAACGCCACTGTAGCCTGTGTTACCGTTTTTCGCGGGAGTTGTCCCTCTCATCTGTTTATATACACGCTCTCTGTCCATACTGGCGGCGGCGGCGATTTGTTTACTTTACACTCGTCGATTAGAAAATATAACTATTAATATCGCCGCCAATACGGCGGTAACCTTAATAATGCTTCGGATTTAGGGTTTAAATTGGTCAAATTTCACTTATTGCGTATGTAATTCTGTTAAATATGATCGCATTCAGTAGATTTGAGCCTAATATCTGGCTACAAACGCAGAGGGATTTCCCAAATCTATAAATAATTTCACGTTTAGCTAAAATGAAAGTGTTACAGGCTCCTGCATACGACTTGACACAATTCCCGACTTCGGTCATAGCTAAACGGTAACAGGCTCTAACACCAAAACCCGCTAACACTGACTCCTGCATACGGGCCCTGGTCTCCCAGTGAGACAGCACTATAAAGTTACCATGAGTGTGCAGTCACAAGTTGGTACCCGACCTGATATGACCTTATATGTTGGTAGGATCTAAAACCTACGCAAACAACACAGTAGATGAGCTCACAAGTTCCAACAATGTTTTATGATTTGCACCAATATCAAAGTTTGAATTTCCTGATTGTGAGTTCCCTTTCTAAAGCTATCCTCTTCCCGTGTCGTGTGTTCGATCCCTGACTGAGTCAAACCAGTGACATACATAGTTGATACTTGTCACGACCTGCCCTGGTGCTTGGTGTTAAAGCTGCATAGTCCGATGAAATATCAAATTTTACAAAACCAAACCAATTATCTAGATTTGATTTGACATATTTAACTTACATACTGATGCACTTATTAAGCATTTGTTTCTGCGTAGAAGGCAATACTGAGTCAATTTAACCGAACCTGTTACTGCAGAAGTCTATGGCGTCAGAGTTTTGGCAAGCTTGCCAAAACTAATTTTCCATGTTTGCACTCAAAATATCTCAAAGGTTTACCACTTAAAATATAAGTAACTTTGAACTACTGTAAAGTAGATACTAGTGATCGATCTAATATATTTATCTCAGAAAAAATACAGAAATTCAACACCATCGGACTGTGCAACTTTAATAGAAAGCAAAGACTGGTTTGCTTAGTATCAGGATAATGTGTTAGAGTCGGATATTGGGTCATGGTGCTGGTGACATGATCCCCCAGTGGGGCAGCACTATAAAGTCGCCATGAGTGCATATTTTCAAAAAGTCAGAACCTGTCCTGATAACTCCTTAAGTGTTGCAAAAACGTAAAAGCCAAACTAAAACTTGTCCTAATCAAAAAGCATACACCTCAAAAGGACAAAGAGACCTCATAAACATTAAACCTTCATATTCTCAAAATAAATATAAAAAAATATTTAAAAAGTTTAAAAAATAAATAAAAAATATTTAAAAAGTAAAAAAATATAACTACACAACCAACAGCCCCAAAATCAATATGGCGCCTTTCATCAGTCTTCCATTTCCTAGGATGCAAATTATCTCAGCATCCTTTATCCCCCCGCCCCACACACACCCGAGCCACTCGGCACATTGCACCTAATAAATGATTCCCTTTGAGAAAAGACACCCGGTTACCATAGCGACAGAATGGCTAGTAACAAAGTCACTCATCCGGAAAGTAACACGATAAAACATTTTTTTGTAATTTAACGACGCTAGTTCTCGACAAGCCTCCTGTTTTAGTTGTTGCCTAAGGATGGATGGATGAATCGGGTTATTCACGCTAGAAAATTGCAAATTGAAATTGCGAATTGAGTAAACAACCACCAGATCGCCATTGTGGTGTTTCTATTTTTAGATTCAGTAGCGTTCCGCCGCAGTGGCATGGTTTCAATGACGTTATCAGGGACGCGTTCAGTGTACGCCACAGAGTCGACTCTGCGACGTCTTTTTGGCCAATTTGCGTTTAGGGTGCGCCTCAAAGTCGATTCTGAGACGTCTCGCTTTTCAGGTAGGAGACAAAAACGCCCCAAAAAAACCCATGGGTTTCAGCCAATCAGAGCTCTTCTTTTCAATTGCAAATGGATGCACGCTATGGAGGCCACCATTTTTGAGGCACCCGACAGCTAAAGTTGTTCAGACTAGCGTGACATCCGGTATTTCTCTGAGGCGCACCCTGAATGCCACCCTGGATTACACACACACTGCATGCCCGGCACAGAGAGACGCAGGCATAAGTTTGGGGTATTTGGCCGGGACACTGAGGAAATAGGATGCTTTCAGTGGCACAAACTGTGCATATTGACGTTTAAAATTACATATCATTTACCAATAAATCTAATATCAATGAACTTTCAAATTTGTTTCTAGTCAATAACATTATATGCATCTGGGATTTTTTCTATTGCAGGTTTAAAGTTGCGCAGTCCGATGGTTTTGAATTTCTGCCATTTTTCTGAGATAAATATATTTAATCGGTTGTTATTACCTACTTTACTTTAGTTTGAAGTAACTTTCATTTTGAATGGCTAACTTTTGAGATATTTGAAGTGCAAACATCCTAAATTGATTTTGGCAAGCACGCCAAAACTCTCCCCATAGGTTTATGCAGTAACAGGTTCTGTTAAATTGACTCAGTATGCCCTTCTATGTGGCAACAAATGTTTAATAAGTGCACCAATATCTAAGTTAGATATATAGAATAAAATCTAGGTAAATGTTTTTGTTTTGAAAATGTGATGCTTCATCGGACTATGCAGCTTTAATTGAAAATAACATTTAGACCTAGTGGCCCTATGATGTTGTAAGAATGCATTGAGGTGTGGATGGGGGTGGGTGATGGTTAGTGCTTTGTCTGGTTAGTGGCTGGTGACAGACTGACTGAATCACGCTATTTATTGCAGTGTGAGAGGGTGTCGGTGATGCGGATTCCGAGGGACACCAGTTTGCCAGGGACACTTCCATTCAAATGCATTGTTAACGGCCGTGAGCAAATCTTCATACAGGAGAAGTCGAATATCTCCCAAATTACACCATCTAGAAACAAATCACCCAGTACACATATAGAAAACATCTTTACCATAAAGACTATATTAAATTTATAAGGTTAGGGTTCTTGATTTCTATTAATTTTGAATAAAACTAACGTTTTGCACTCCGCCTACCGTCAAACTCAAGGCATTGTCAATGGTCGTGAGCAATGTTCATACAGAAAATACAGAAGAAGTCAAATATCTCTCAAATTATACCATCTAGAAACAAATCGTTTGGTACACATATAGAAACCATCTTGACCAAAAACATTCTATTAAATTTATAAGGCTAGTGACGATGCTGTTCGATTTTGACGCATGTGCAGAAGCGATGTGTCCCTTGCAAACTGGTGTCCCTGGGAATCCGCAACACCGGCTATGTGGTACTTCGGGTGTGAGTTGAACACAGCAGTAGCGAGTGGTGGAGTGTGACTGGCTGGTGGTGTCTGCCACTGAGTAGCGGTTAGGGTATAAGCCGATTGTGGCAGGGTGAGCTGTGGCCATAGTGTAAAAATATATGGATTTTCGGTTCACATTTATATATTGGCAAAGAACATTATTATTCTCGGGCGATGGGGTGGGGACGAGGATTATGTAACAGAGAAGCAATGGGTGCCCCACTCGCTTTGTGACATAAGCGCCTATGTGGAAATGTGATAACACATAGCGACCGAGATTGTGATATGATGTGATGTTCATACTTAAGAGCCTGTTAATAATTATTGCAATGTTCCTTCATGCACCAGAAAGAGTGCATTGAGGGAGAGAAGCATTGATATATGTTTGTTGTAACTATCTGCAATTACCTGTTACAATGGGACCGATGGACAAGCACACCCAGCCATTCTGCATAGATTATGGACACCACCTGCAGCTGGGGTTGAGTGACAGCTGCCCCCTATTAGGCCGTCGCCCACCCAGGCTGTAGGGGGTGTCTGATTGGCTGGCTGTGTGAGCCAAGTCACCTGCATTCCTTATACCTGACACACAGACCCCACAAGGAGACACACTCCACTTTCTACACTCAAACGAGCAACAGCTATTCCAAATACACTGAGCTGTGTGCAACAAGCATTGGACCCAGGTTCAATGGGCTGTAGGCTCTGATTCTGATATACACAAGTAACAGTCATGCGGATCTGTGTGGGCAGTTGGTAAAGACTGAGGGTGATAGGTCACCAGTAAGTGAACATGGGTTGATGCCAATGAAGCACAACCTCTTCACTGTCAATCTTGCGTGACTTGTCTTCCTTTATTCCTTATGAGTTGTTGAGAGTAATGACAAGTGGGAACTGACAGACAGTTATCAGAACACACCTGTGGAGACTAGTAATGCTTGGGGTTCAGACGACTGAGTCCCGACATATTACAATAGGGTGGCGGTGCGGGTGGTGGTGTACCTCAATGCCCATTAATGACAGCAAATGAGCGGCAAGCTTTCATTCAACAACATGTACCTGTTTGTTTGTTGTTTTACATCCTAGCAACATCTAAGGTCATATCAGGACATGTACCAAGCTAGTGCCATCGGAGTGATATAAATGGGTGATATTGCGCCGAGAGCAGGATTTGAACCCACACTTGGAGGGAAAAAGATACAATAGAGGATTTCCACCACTAACTTGCCCCCTAACGGCGACAGCAAGAACTAGTGTTGTGGGTAGCAGTGTGCAGCATGATCTGCGGAAAATGCCTTATTAGGGATTTCTCCCTCTGACGGTAGTGGGGAGAACTAATATTGTGCGTACCAGCTCACTGTGCATCAGGTTGCGTGGAAAAAGGTCTTATAGAAGATTTCAACCATCGACTTAATGTTCGATGGCAGTGTTAAGAACAAATTTTGTGGAAAGTCGCTGGTTGCGCAACAAGTTCTGTGGAAAAGATCTTATGGATCTCCGTCACCAACCGGCCCTCTGACGACAGTGGGAAGAACTAATATCGTTGTGGGTAGCAGCTCGCTATGCACGAATGCTCTGTGGAAAAGGTCTATTTGCTCAGTGAGTTGATTGTTGCAAAGAATACTGCCTAAACTGGGAACCATGCCTACTTTCCCAGACCTTCTCGAATAATAATAAACTTCCGGTTAGCGTGCATGAATTTCAGCAGACGACATTGAGCGGAAAAGGCAGACAACATCCACAAGCAAGACAAGACCCCCACCCCCCTAAAAAATAAAAATAAAAATTGTATTAAAATATTTAAAAATCTTTTCTTTCCAATAAGAACATTTAATTGCGCTGTAAAACATGGGGAGACATGACAGGCAGGAATTAATTGAAGACATTGCGCACGGAATGCTGGGTAGAAAAAGTCACGAATCCGCGCATGCCCACAGGCAGTTCCCAGTTCCGGTTTGCATGAAATTCGTATTTTTAAGTTTAAAAAAAAGATGTATTTTTGTCGTTGTTTTCATCTTTGTCATCTTTTCAACATATACCTGCTCATTTTGCATGTCATGAATTATGTTTGCACCAAGGATTTGCAGTCTGTCTGCTTTCAGTTAGTAATGTAGTGGTCTGCACTGACCTCTCAGGCAAGTAGCCACATAGACAGGTAGGCGTGGGTAGTGTGTTGATATCAGGGAGTCTAGGTGGTGTAATGGTTAGCACACTGGCCCGGAATGCAAAGAGATGTGGGTTCGAGTCCCGCTCTAGGCGCAATATTTCCCATTTTCATCACCCCCACGACAGTATTTAGTACTTGGCTGAACCAGACTGGAAATTAATTTCAAAAGTGCCAGAGCAGAACACACAAAATGAGCCATGGCAAGTTGCTAGGACCAGACGGGATGTCCGAATGAGTTGAGCGTCCGTCTCCCGTTTTGGTGGTTCAAACCCTAGTCGAGTCAAACCAATGACGTAAAAATGTATTCTTGTCGCTTCCTAGCCATGTGCTCGGCATTGTTAGGATAGGGCAAGGACTGGTTGGATCAGTGTCATGATAAGTGACTGAGTGGGATATCAGGTGGTGGTGCTGGTGGCCTGGTCTCCCAGTGGGGCAGCGCTATAAAGTCACCATGAGTGCACAGTCACAAGTCGGTACCCGTCCTGATATGATCTTAGTTGTTGCCAGGACGTAAAACTCAAATAACCAAGCAACCAACCAAGCTGCTAGAACTGCGTCTGTGAAATTAGACTTCGCGTTTTGTGGGGAATGTCCATTTGTACAAGAGACTTTTATTTCAAAAGGACGATCGCCAACTTTTTACAAATTATTTGGCCTAACTGTCCCTCGGTGGCAGGACACCTGCTATGTCAGAATAACATTGGTCTGGGTGCGGAGTTGTCATTTGAAGAGAGGTACAATTGCACCAGTAACATTTAGACCAGCCACAAACCAGAAGCCAGTACTCAGCCATCATATTCTGCCCTGGCGCTATACATTACTAGGATAGGGCAAGGATTGGTTTGCTCAGTATCAGCAAAGCCAATATATGCCAAGACGCGCCACTGAGCGCTTTCATATAGGAATTTCTTAAATATTCATGCAGTGGCGCCATCCCACGGCAAACATGGTGCACATTAAATGGCAATTAAAATGATATATTTTTTCTTTCTTGAATATTTATACTGTCTATCATGGATAAGTCTGAATAGACTCGTTTTCACCATTAATTAGACAGCTTGTCGATAGAAAGCCAGAGCCTACACTTTTACCGACCCAAGGGATTTTTAACCTCCCACACCACATAGACATGTCATGAGAGCAAACGGCCTTTGATGACGCTGTAAGTTATACACAGCGGTGGAAATCCAAATTGGCGAGAGGCACGGCGAATCGAACCACCGACCCTCAGATTAGGAGTCCGACCTAGAAAAAAGTCAGGCACTCTAACCACTCCCCCACAGAGAAAACCACGATATATGAAACAAATCATATGAGAGTATTGCAACATACATAACCTACTGAGAATATTGCAGAACCAAGCTGGTCTACTAGTAATTCTGGCAAATTGGATAATACAGTAAAGCCTCTCTAAATCGACCGACCACAGGACCGACTTTAAATGGTCCATTTAGGGAGGTGGGCGGTTTGGGGATTTAACACAAATTGTTACTTCATGGTATTGTATGGGCGATCGTTTGGGACCGAAATAAAGCGATCGATATAGGGGAGTGGTCGATCTGTGGAGGTGGTCGCTTAGAGAGGTTTTACTGAATATTGAAATTTGGCGGGAAAGGGTTGTTAATTTGTACAATGGCCGCCAGGTGGCAGCAGGGGACACTGAATAGTGTCAATGCTCCACATACCCGCGTAATTAATTAGTTACTCATCTAATTAGGTCACTTTCCTCCTGTGGGTCTGTGTTACTATTTATTCTCAGACTACATCGGTGTTACTATTTATTCTCAGACTTCCGGAAGAACTTGAACATTTCTTGAGTCCATGATTAATGCGTCTTGTATGTCATATACCTGGTATACAACAACTCTCACATCTTTCTTGTATGTTTCTAACATAATGTAAAATATTCAGATTTACTGCATCGGTGGGGGAATGCAAATATTCTATTACTGATCGGGTATACGTGACCAGTTGTATGGATGTGTATATGTAGGTGCTGGTGGTGCCTGAGTGAGATGTAAATAGACATAGTGGTGCTGGCAGGGTTGTGTGTAAGAGGCACTCAGAGCCTACCCCCTCCCCCCTCTGCTAGGTAGGATCACCAAACTCAGGCTCACGGCAGGTGGTGGTCAGGGGAGCCACACAGCTTGGTGGTGGTGGGCAGATGACTGGTAACCATAGGGACCAGGAATGCTGAATCCCTATTGGTAGAGCTAAGAATGTTTGTTTCCCATTGGGGGAATAGGGTGGGGTGATACTCTATACTGAATCTATGCACCATATAAATAATAAACCAGAGCGCTTGGCTCTCTCTCTTCTTTCTTCTTTCACACTCTTCCTTTCTCTTTGTCTGTATTGATTTCACTATAGCCTGCCTACACAACCACATACTCGAGCCATAGACTTTACATACTGGTGACCACGACAGGTGGTAAATCTATTAGTTGGAGGAAGGATTCAACTTTACATACTTTATGGAGACCTAGTCTACATAAGTTACTTATCTGCAATATAATCTTCATGGAATAGGTTGCGAGAGGATGTACGAAATGCAGCATCTTTTGACAAATTAATATTTGTCTTCGAGACACTTGTTTATGCTAGCTTTTGATGACAAGGGAAATTTCTCAATCTACAGACAATGTAACCAATTTGTAAATAGGTCATATTATAGAAACAGGCAGATGCTCGGCTGCTGTGAGCACCCCATGTATCTACAAAACTCTTCCCCTTCATTTCACCTGTGATGCAATCAGCCTAAATCAATTTACCCAAGTCTGGAAATAGGAAGGAAAACCAGTCACACAGATGAACAGTGAATAAGTTGTGCTTTATTGGCAGCAACTCCTGTCCATCCCCTTTACATGTGACCTAGCACCTTCCTCCTCATATGCTGCCCACACTATGTCTCATTATCACTTTAGCCTGTATACTGAAAGCAGTGCCTACAGTCCATGGGACAGGAGTCCTATGGCTGTGTATACACTCAATTTGAATAGGTGAATTTAGATAGCATCAGACAGAGTGTCTGGGGTTCCTGCTCAAAAGTATGTGTGTCTCACTCAAGAGCTAGGAGTAGAGTCCTTTCTCTCCAGCTTACCTGGAGCAGATTTTTGAATAATTACTTATCTGAGACTAGTGTGTGGTCAGGACAGGCCAATGGAGTCAGGTGACTGGACAGTCCCCAGCCGGCCAATCAGACACCCCCCACAGTCTGGGTGGGTGGCCACCCCCAGTAGGGGCTGTCACTCAAACCAGCTGCAGGTGGTGCACTCTATACATATGCAGATTAGGCAGGTGGGTCGGTCCAGTGGTCATGGGTGGACAGGATGTTGTATACAGTTACAGATATGTATATAGATATATATATTAAAATTGTCCTTTTCCTCTAATTGTATTCTTTATGAACACAGAGAAACATTTCAATAATCATGTACTGTCTCTTTTATAGGAAATCTCTTCATTAACTCCAAGCATCATATATAACATATATTTCACATCACTCAGTATCATGTACAATGAGAGTGGGATTCTATTGCTTTTAGTTTACATAACCTGGTTCCCACTCCGTCGTCCAAGAATAATAATGCTCTCTGCCAATATATAATTCTTAACCGAAAATCCGTATATTTTTACAATATGTTCTCTTTGTGCATGACACTAGCATGGCACCTACTAGTGACATTACATGGGTCGTTAGTAGGGGGGGGGGGGCTGAGGCGCTACCTGGACGTTATACGGCGCCACCTGGAGGGAAGGAGGGGAATTAGGGGAGCTGCTTGGAAGCAGGCCTCCCGGTCTCCAGGCCGCACCCCAGCCTCCAGTAACCCATAGTAGAAAGGAGCATATCAAAAGGAAAGGTTACAGGAGCAGTCATAGTAATAACAATAGACGACAGGAGAATTACATACATAATAATATTTGCATAAGTACTTTCTACCTCACGTAAGTAATTGTATTGTAGTTGTCTGTACATGAGCCCCACTACCAGGCGGTGGCGGCAGACACTACGCCACACACCTACGCAGTTACGCTGAACTGCGCTGGGTGGCGGCAGACTAGCCACCGGGCAGACCCCCGACGGTCTCCCTTCTACTGCGTGTGGCTAGGTCACCCCCCCACCCACCTATAGAGGCAACGTGGGACCTGGCGAGTTAGGGGGCGAGTCAGTTGACTGTTGATGCCGCGGAGAGCAGAGAGGTTTTGTAATAAACCACGTTATAGCGTACTGATACTGAATCTTGGCGTTCTTCCGTGAGTGCGTGGCAGTGTGGGGGAACACAGTGGGCCATCACAGTATTATAAGTGATTTTCCCCCCTGGAAATCCGCCAGTAAGATCACCTTTCAGGGTGAAAAAAAGCAAACAAATATAATATACCTAAAATAATAAGCTGGCTGCAAAATAACAATTAACCACCCAAAAATGGTTCAATACCATCTGCTTTAGTTCATTTATATATTTTTTTAAATAATAAAACGACATGTAAACTGTCTAGATACAACGACGCTGCTGGTGCATTCTGGTTAAGCTGATTTCGTGGGTTTGGTTGGTGGTTCTTTCTGAATGGCTACTTCTTAGTAAGACACGGCCATGAGATTGTGTAAGGATATTGGTGAGCAGTGATGTCCTCACTTCCGGAGATTAAAAGCAATCATCCCGGCTTACATACCAGGTGTTGCCATAGTTACATTATGGAATTACTACTTACATACCAGGTGTGCCCTGCCTGCCTGTGTGTAAAGGTAACCTTCCATTGACACACAACATAAACTACAGTAAAACATCTCTAAATCAACCGACCTTGGGACCGACTCTAAATGGTCGTTTTAGGGAGCTGGTCGGTTTAGGGAGTTAGAATCTGGTTACAATGCTATTGTTGGGACCCAAATAACGCGATCGATATAGGGGAGTGGTCGATCTGTGGAGATGGTTGGTTATGGAGGTGTTACTGTATACGACTGGTTATCTTGGTATCAGGATAATGTGACTGAGTGGAAAATTGGTGCTGGTGGCCTGGTCTCGCAGCGAGGCAGCACCATAAAGTCACCCTGAAGTATGAGTGTGCACTGTCACAAGTCAGTATCCGTTCTTATATTACCTTAGATGTTGTCAGGATGTAAAACCCAAACAAACAAACAGTATCCATCACCAAATTGTGACACTGACAGTCTGGGTTTATTTACATAATAACATCTAGGGGTAAGCTAGTATGTTGGGTTAGCTGACGCGTACACAAATATGCACCGTTATCTGTTTGCAAGCAGAAATGTTTTCACTCATCTTATTATTATAAGCACGATAACGCGCCCATAATGTTGCTCAATAATCTAAGACCGTAAATACACTTCCCTGACATTACAAGACTACGGATGCACTGGTCTAACTTTACTTATCGCATAACAAGCGCCTGAATATTTATATACAGTACAACCCCGTTAAACCAAGCTCGGTTAAACCAAACGAACAGTTAATCCAAACTTTTTTTCGGCGGCCCAGCAAAATACTACCATTTATCATATAAAAAAGTTGGTTAATCCAAAGAATCGGTTAATCCAAAGAATCGGTTAATCCAAACAAAATTGTCGGCCCCCAGGCCACTTCCGGTACACTTAAAGCAAACTTTCATGTGGTTTTAAGGTCATCTGAAACTTTTTTATATGATAAATGGTAGGATTTTGCCAGGTCGCTGAAAGTTTGGGTTAACCGATCGTTTGATTTAACCGAGGTTGGTTTAATGGGGTTGAACTGTATACACATAAAAAAACAATAATCATAGTGTCCACATACATTGTACATTCATAATGCACCCCCGTTTTTGCCAAAACCAAGTCAAAGTCAAAGCTTGGTTAAACCAATGATCGGTTAATCCAAACAAATTGCTAGGGTCCCTTCAAGTTTGGCTTAACGGGGTTATACTGTACATACAAAACTATTCATACTTCTGGTATAAAAGATGCAATCTTGATGAGTAACTTGCAAACTCCAATAGCTTCTGGTTATTTTCTTACAGAAGACGAACTGCCACACATATCACATACTCCCTCTGGTGCAATAACAAAACTGGCACCTAATAATGTAGATAAAAGATTCACCCGGTACTTGTAGTACACGGGTGAAGGACAATGTACTGTAAATACGGGCGAAAATAGCCTTAGTATGGAACAGGAAGTGCAATGCCTGGCTCCAGTGTCAAATGGTTACTTATATCGGTACAGAGTTGGTGAAATGGGAGCGAATGCAAAAAGACAAGATGGCGGCCATAGAACACCGTCGATTTCAATTTTAAATCTTATTAAACTAGATGTTTTATTATATTTTTCAACTCAAAGGTAGCGGGGAAATATGAAGACATATACAAAGAATAAATGTTGCTTCTTAGATTGTGAAATTAGGCTCTCATAAAGACTCATTTCATTAGCCCAATTTTCCGACCGTTTTTATATAAGGCTGGTCTTCACCCGTGTATGGTGGCTACCGGGTGAATCCTTTATCTACTACTAATTCCGAGCGCCACACTAGGAAGCGACAAATATCAATTCTTACTTCATTGGTTTCACTCGAGAAGCGTTCGAACACATGTGTTCGAACCCCACGATCTACCAAAACTAGAGACCGACGCTCAACTCATTCGGCCATCCCGTCCAACGCGGATAGATAGGGTGATGGCATCTGGGGGCGGGATGTGCTTGGAGAGTGTGTGAGTGGCATAATTGTAAAGAATGCCGCGTATTGAGAGACTGAGACGCAAGGTGCAGGAGGAAACCTCCTCTAAAAGCAGCCCGCCTCCCTCATAATGTGCCAATCGCGCGTCCATTGAGGCTTTCCGGTGGGAACCTTCCCATCATGCCCCGCGGCCCCGGTGGGACCCGTGCATCACTGCCTGTGGGCCCCGTGGCGCTTGTAAAAGGGTGTTGAGATGATGGCAGTGGATGTAGTGGGAACGGGGTGTCGTCTGCCTTCAGAGAAAGACATGAAACACTCAGCAGCCCTTTGCTCCTTCGTCAATTTCTTTCCTTTTCTTATCAAGTTTTCGTGTTAAAATCTTTTTGTTTAATGTTCAGGTTGGTTGGTTGGTGGAGTTTTATATCCTGGAAACATTTAAGGTCACATCAAGATGGGTACCGACTTGCGACAGTGCGCACTCATGGCAACTTTGTAGTGCTGCCCCACTGGCAAAGTCACTCAGTCACATTATCCTGACACTGAGCCACCCAATCTTTGCCCTATCCTAATAATGCCGAGCACCTGGCGAGGTCGCCTGGCTAGGAAGCGACAAGTATACATTTTTAAATCATTGGTTTGACTAGACCAGGGTTCGAACCCATGAACCCATTGATTCAGATACCCCGATCTCCCAAAACAGGTTGTTGTGGTCTGTTGTTGTTTTACGTCCTAGTAACATCTTAGGATGGGTACTGACTTGTGACAATGCGCACTCATGGCGACTGTATAGTGCTTGTCACCAGCACCATGACCTGATATCCCACTCAGTCACACTATCCTGACACTGAGCCAACCAGTCCTTGCCCTCTCCTAATAATGCCGAGCGCCTGGCTAGGAAGTGACAAGTAAAAAATTTTAAGTCATTGGTTTGACTCGACCAGGGTTCGAACCCATGAACCCATGGATTCAGATCCCCCGATCTCCCAAAACAGGGGACGGACGCTCAACTCATTCGGCCATCCCGTCTGGTCAGGTGAGTGTAGGAGGGAGAATATATCGATGGATCTCAAACAACAGCCTCCCAATGGTGCCAACGCCCATAGGTGATGCCAGCAGTACAGCGTCGGTCTCGAGGCCTTAGTACATAGTCTGCCATAAAAAAACATCTGCCTGGAAACAGAAATGTTTTCACTCATCTTATTTATTATAAGCACGATAATGCGCACATAATGTTTCTCAATTCCAAGACCGTAAATATATTTCCCTCCTATTACAAGACTACGGACACACTGGTCTAACTTTACTCATCTTACCATTGTAAGCATGATAACACACGCCTAATGTTACTCAAAATACCAACACCATAACTCAATATACCAATGCTGATCTAACATTACTCAATATTGCAAGATGACTCAATATTCCAAATGTACGATTAAGCTGACCTAACATTACTGATCAGAACATGAGCATAAATACACTGACATAACATTACTCAATATCACAAGAAAAATATGCGACTAATATAACTCAATATTCCAAAGGCACAATTAAACTGAGCTAACATTACTCAACAGTTCTAGAGCATACATACACTGAGCAAACATTACTCAATATCACAAGAAAGAAAATACGCCATCAGTTCCAGAGCATAAATACACTGACATAACATTACTCAATATCACAAGAGAAATATGCCACTCTAACATAACTCAATATTCCAAAGGCACAATTAAACTGACATAACATTACTCATCAGTTCCAGAGAATACATACACTGATCCAACATTACTCAATATCACAAGAAAGAAAACACGCCATCAGTTCCAGAACATAAATACACTGACATAACATTACTCAATATAACAAGAAGGAAAATATGTGACTAACATAACTCAATATTCCATAGGCACAATTAAACTGAGTTAACATTACTCATCAGTTCTAGAGCATACATACACTGATCCAACATTACTCAATATCACAAGAAAGAAAACACGCCATCAGTTCCAGAACATAAATACACTGACATAACATTACTCAATATCACAAGAAGAAAAATATGTGACTAACATAACTCAATATTCCAAAGGCAAAATTAAACTGAGTTAACATTACTCATCAGTTCCAGAGCATACATACACTGAGCAAACATTACTCAATATCACAAGAAAGAAAATACGCCATCAGTTCCAGAGCATACATACACTGAGCAAACATTACTCAATATCACAAGAAAGAAAATACGCCATCAGTTCCAGAGCATAAATACACTGACATAACATTACTCAATATCACAAGAAAGAAAATACGCCATCAGTTCCAGAGCATAAATACACTGACATAACATTACTCAATATCACAAGAAAGAAAATACGCCACTCTAAACATAACTCAATATTCCAAGGGCGAAATTAAACTGACCTAACATTACTCATCAGTTCCGGCGCATAAATACGCTGAGCTAACATTACTCAACATCAAACGATAAACACACGTCTCTAACATTACGCAGTACTACAAGACCACAAACATACAGGTCTACCCTTACACAACAATGACCCTCCATTACAAGGCTGAACGAGACCATTTCTTCCCACCTTTCGGAACAGCTGCAAGTGGAGAGCTCTTCTTTACCAGAGAGACCTAGTTCTTTGTTCTTTCTTTTTTTTTACACACACCAAGGCTGGCAGTCTTGGGGAGTGACTCGCATTCCGCAGCCTTGCGTCTGGGGGCAGACAATGAATACTGCCGCTGCCACACGGGGGCGCCACCTAACCACTGAAAAACATCAGCGGTCCCCGGGCTCAGTCCCTGCACAGTCACTTGGAAGTTTTTTTTCAGTTTTCTTGTGGCTTCCTACAACCTTTTTATTTTTGGGGTAGGGGGGGGGGGGGGAGGTTAAATATTTATTCTTCGGAATAATCTTCCAACCGTACATAATGCCAGTTATTTTACCATTTTTGCACATTGGAATAACACTACAATTATTAAATGAAATATATATTAGAGTTATTGGAATGACAAATGAACGATTATTAAAGCTGCATAGTCCGATGAAGCATCAAATTTTCAAAATAGAAACAATCATCTGGATTTGATTCTACATATCTAACTTATATACTGGTGCGCTTATTAAACAATTATCGCCACATAGAATGGAATACTGAAGCAATTTAATAGAAGCTGTTACTGCAAAGGTCTATGGTGTCAGAGTTTTGGCGTGCTTGCCAAAATTAATTTAGCATGTTTGCACTTCAAATATCTCAAAAGTTACCCATTTAAAATAGAAGCTACTTCAAACTAAAACAAGGTACATTATAACGATCAATCTAATCTATGTATCTCAGAAAATGACAGAAACTCAAAGCCATCGGACTATGCAACTTTAACTGAAAGATACTAGTTATTGGGATAACAATTGAACAATTAAGTGAAGTATACAAGAGCTGTATAGTGCTACCCCACTGAATGAAACACCACACCTCTGATACCATGGTATAATAATACGCCACTCAGTCACTTTATCCTGATATTTAAGTCAATCAGTTCTTGCCTTATCCCATAATGTCAAGCATCAGCCAAGGTACTAAGCGACAAGTACAGAGATGTTCAGCACTAGGTCATCTGCCCTGGTTCAAACAATGGAATGTTGGAAAGTTGGCATGTAGTGTAGTATAGTTTGCTGAAAGCGTTTGTTTTTGTTTGTTGGAAAGTTGGCATGTAGTGTAGTATAGTTTGCTGAAAGCATTTGTTTTTGTTTGTTGGAAAGTTGGCATGTAGTGTAGTATAGTTTGCTGAAAGCGTTTGTTTTTGTTTGTTGGAATGTTGGCATGTAGTGTAGCATAGTTTGCTGAAAGCGTTTGTTTTTGTTTGTTGGAAAGTTGGCAAGTAGTGTAGTATAGTTTGCTGAAAGCGTTTGTTTTTGTTTGTTGGAATGTTGGCAGGTAGTGTAGTATAGTTTGCTGAAAGCGTTTGTTTTTGTTTGTTGGAAAGTTGGAATGTAGTGTAGTATAGTTTGCTGAAAGCGTTTGTTTTTGTTTGTTGGAATGTTGGCATGTAGTGTAGTATAGTTTGCTGAAAGCGTTTGTTTTTGTTTGTTGGAATGTTGGCATGTAGTGTAGTATAGTTTGCTGAAAGCGTTTGTTTTTGTTTGTTGGAAAGTTGGCATGTAGTGTAGTATAGTTTGCTGAAAGCGTTTGTTTTTGTTTGTTGGAAAGTTGGCATGTAGTGTAGTATAGTTTGCTGAAAGCGTTTGTTTTTGTTTGTTGGAATGTTGGCATGTAGTGTAGTATAGTTTGCTGAAAGCGTTTGTTTTTGTTTGTTTGTTGTTTTTTTACGGCCTAGCAACATCTAAGGTCATATCAGGATGGGTACCGACTTGCGACAGTGCGCACTCATGGCAACTTTATAGTGCTGCCCCACTGGAAGACCAGGCCGCCAGCACCATGACCTGATATCCCACTCAGTCACATTATCCTGACACTGAGCCAACCAGTCCTTGCCATATCCTAATAATGCCGAGCGCCAGGCTAGGAAGCAACAAGTATCAATTTTTAAGTCATTGGTTTGACTCGACCAGGATTCGAACCCATGACCCCACGATCTACCAACACGGGAGACGGACACTTTAACTCATTTGGCCATCCCGTCTGGTCTTTTCTGAAAGCGAGGCTGTGAAGTAGAGCACCTCACTTTGTAGTTAGCCCCCCTCTTCTGGTTTTTCCTTTTATGCCCACTAGGGGGCGGAATTAGCTTCTGCGCAGTGAGCAGTTCCGAACAGCTCGCACCTGCGCACTACCATTGTACCAACACACACAGAAGCCGGTTATGGACAGGGTCAAAGCTTCATAGAACCATGCATAAATTACTTCAATGCATGGATGAAAGCGGTCTCCAGCAAAAAAACGCGGAAAGCAAGCTGAGATTATTACACTGATGGCGAATTTCCACGAAAACGAGGATTCCCCCCCACCCCCTCCCCCCCAATTGGATTAGCACTGTCAGGGAATCGCGGGGGAAATGCCGGAAGTCAGGTTTCAACTATCCCTGTTGTGCCTATATTATCGCCCATACTTATCTCATTCTTGTTTGGGTTTTATGTTCTAGTAACATCTCAGATCATATAAGAATGGGATTCAAACACACCTATTTTGCATATATATATATATATTCATCCTGATTCAATAACATTTTGCTTAGCAATAATCGGTAAATATCAAAAGCCGCAGAGATCTTTCATCCATGCATAGTAACGCTGCACAGTGCGATGCAAGCTAAATATATGTGTTTGTTTGTTGTTGTTTTACGTCCTAGCAACATCTAAGGTCATATCAGGACGGGGCTAAATATGTTCTAAACCAAAAAGACACTGACCTACATTTGACCCTGCATATCCAACTTAGATACGGGTAGACTCATTAAATATTGAAAGTTCACAGTGATGAAAGCATCAACTTTTCTAAATTAAAACAATTAGCTAGATTTGATTCGACTTAGATACTAGTGCAATTGTTACGCATTTATTGCTGCATAGAAGGGAATACTGACACAATTTAAGAACCTATTATTGCCTATGGTTTTGAGAAGCATGCCAAAATTAATTTCGAATGTTTACACTCCAAATATCTACAAAGTTAGCCATTTGAAATATGTTACTTCAAACAAAAGTAAGGTAAATGATAATCATCAATCTAATTTATTTATCTGAAACAAATTACAGAAACTCAAAACCATTGGATCATGCAATGTAAATGCGGCTTGGTTCTCCAGTTATAGGGGCTGTCACATTACGACGCATCGCGCCAATGTATGTGATTTTTGGCCGCTACGTTGGGATACGTCGTTATGCGTTAGGCGTGCATTAGGCGCTCGTTGGTATACCTCAATGTACGCTGACGTTCGTTGAGATATGGCGTTGCTCGACGGCAAAGTTTTGCGCATGCATAACATTTTCGACGTATGACAACTTTCGACAACGGTGGTGCTATCTCATGGCGAGGTTAACAACACTGACGGTTATGCGACTCAAAATGGATGCCACTCGGGTCGAAGTGAGCAAAGTTAGTAAAAACCATCAAAACTAATATGAAATGTATACGGTAGGCACAAAAAACATGCTATTAACAACCCATAAATGGGGAATAACAGAGGAGTAGCGATCAGAATGATCCGGAAACTTAACCACCATTTTGTATTATATGTACATTTGTTAGAACTTCATTGGTGGCAATAGAACACACATACAATTCTGGGGTGTAGTGGTATTGTTGTGATTTCATGTGAATGTAGCAGTATGCATTCACCTCAATGCACAAGTAGGAGTAGACAGGATGATTGAATCAGGACACTAGGTAACCTAATGATTACGACACTCGCCCTGGAATGGGGGAAGGGTGGATTCGAGTCCCACTCAAGGCAGAGTATTCTACTTGTTTGCTCCACCCTCGACGACACTGTGCATGGCTATATGTATATGTATATGTAACTGCCTTTTATTACATATATAGGCAGTTACATGAAATACATGTATATTTATATATTATATTTGCATATATGTTTTTTGTGTAACTGCCTATATGATATATATATATATATGTATTTCGCAGTAGTAGTAGTGGTGGTAGTAGTGGTGGTAGTAGTAATGGTAGTAGTAGTAGTGGTAGTATTGGTGGTAGTAGTAGGTACCGGCAGCGCCCATTAAAAGTCCAGGAATGGTGCTTTTTTCATCAATATTCACATGCTTATAGGTGTTGTTTGATTGAATATATGGTAAGTTTGTACTTAAATAAAATCCATTTGTATAAGTAGTGTATTTAGGTACTATTCCTTCATTACTGGTGTCTTTGAAAACAACTCTGAAAACAGGGTCTCTTTAATGGGCTCGCGCTTCCTTGCACTACATCGTAGAAAGTCATGGATGGTACCAGAAGATGCGGGGTGACCTCAGCTTTCTATCCATATATGGTTTGCCCTAGGTCAAAAAGGTCAATCAGGTCAAATTCTGCAATTTAAAATATTTTCAAAGTTTAAAACCCATCTACTGAATTAAAAAGTATTTAAGACCTAATAAGATTTGGTATGGATAGATAGGCAATTTGATTCCCTTTCCAATGATATCAATCTTACTATAGTGCTAGTTAGTGCAAGGAGCCACAGACAGAATATTGACACCAACTTGTTTGGACATTTGCTGACCACACTAGTTTCACAATGGTAACACCCATGTAGAAACATGTACATGACATTGATGTCTATTACGATATATTAAGGAATATATAATCTAATATTGGGCCAAATTTGGGGAAGATCCAACCATTGCTCTAGGCACAGTGAATATTTAAAGATTTATTTAAATCATTATTTTTGGTTTCAGACACTTTTAATTTGTATTTGCAATCAAGATGCAGCTTTTGATATTTTTCGCTAAGTTATTGTTATAGCTAATATGCATTAGTTCCATATGCTATGTGTGCAAAATTTCAAGAAGATCCATCTACTGGATGAGCCACAGTGAGCTTGCTGAACAAATTTAAATTGTTTGTTTTGTACACTTTTCTTTTGTATGTGCAATCAAAATGCACTTTTTGTATTTTTAGACAGAATATTAATAGGATAATGTGTATTACTTCCAGATGGTGTGCATTGTCAATTTATAGGAAGTTTAACCAATTGGTTAAGGTACAATGAGCAGTTAAAAATTCATCAGATTGATATATTTGGTTTTCCGACAATTTGTCTTTATATGTTCAATCAAAATTCAATACTTTCCATCGTTTGGGATATAATATTGATATCAATCATATCTATTAGTCTCAGTGATTGGTTATTGTAATACTATGCCAAATATGAGGAACTTTCAAAAGGTTGTTTTGCTGCAATGAGCTTTCAAAGATTGAAATGTTGAACAAAATTCACTTACAGATGCTGTTTACATGCAAACAATTACACTTTATGACATTTTAGGATGCAAATATCTTTTGATTCTCTGTAGCTAGAGCTCTGAAAGAAAATAGGCTATTACACTGTTATGAATATGTGAACTATTTATCATTTCTTCAGTCTTGTTGCAGTTTTCAAAGAAAATACAGCACTTGGAAAATTACTATTTAGCCAAATCAGAATGCTTTTTTTGTTACGAATTGCACTTTTTGACATTGTCTTCTCAAAATCCTGGTTGACTAATTGATTTCGTAATTGACAATTTAAATTCCTTTATATATGTAGAATGGAAATTGGTTAGCAGAACTCCCCTCACATCATTTGACTTGTTATTAAATTTGGTCAAAGTTCAACTTTTAAATCAAAATTCATACATTTTATATATTTAATCTTAAAGAATTATTATCTCAAGAACAATAACATTTATAACCTAACTGTTTTTGGATTTAGGCTTGTAATTTCAACGTCTACAGGATGGAATAAAAATATTGCACCCTATGCATATTTTTTAATTTCGCTGCCGGTACCTAGTAGTAGTGGTAGTAGTATTAGTGGTGGTAGTAGTAGTAATGGCAGTAGTATTAGTAGTAATGGCAGTAGTAGTAGTAATGGTAGTACTAGTAGTAATGGTAGTAGTGGTGGTAGTATTGGTAGTAGTACTAGTGGTAGTAGTGGTGGTAGTATTGGTAGTAGTACTAGTGGTAGTAGTGGTGGTAGTAGTGGTGGTAGTAGTGGTAGTAGTGGTAGTAGTGGTGGTAGTAGTGGTAGTAGTAGTAGTAGTGGTAGTAACAGCAGTACTAGTAGTAATGGTAGTAGTGGTGGTAGTATTGGTAGTAGTACTACTGGTAGTAGTGGTGGTAGTAGTGGTAGTAGTAGTAGTAGTGGTAGTAACAGCAGTACTAGTAGTAATGGTAGTAGTGGTGGTAGTATTGGTAGTAGTACTAGTGGTAGTAGTGGGGGTAGTAGTGGTAATAGTGGTGGTAGTAGTGGTGGTAGTAGTAGTAGTAGTGGTAGTAACAGCAGTACTAGTAGTACGGATAGTAGTGGTGGTAGTATTGGTAGTAGTACTAGTGGTAGTAGTGGTGGTAGTAGTGGTAGTAGTGGTACTAACAGCAGTACTAGTAGTAATGGTAGTAGTGGTGGCGCTATGTATTGGTAGTAGTACTAGTGGTAGTAGTGGTGGTAGTAGTGGTAATAGTGGTGGTAGTAGTAGTAGTGGTAGTAACAGCAGTACTAGTAGTATGGATAGTAGTGGTGGTAGTATTGGTAGTAGTACTAGTGGTAGTAGTGGTGGTAGTAGTGGTAGTAGTGGTAGTAACATCAGTACTAGTAGTAATGGTAGTAGTGGTGGTAGTATTGGTAGTAGTACTAGTGGTAGTAGTGGTGGTAGTAGTGGTAGTAGTAGTAGTAGTAGTAGTAGTAGTGGTAGTAACAGCAGTACTAGTAGTAATGGTAGTAGTGGTGGTAGTAATGGTAGTAGTAGTAGTGGTGGTAGTAGTAATAATGGCAGTAGTAGTAGTGGTAGTAGTAATGGTAATAGTAGTAATGGTAGTAGTAGTAATGGTAGTAGTAGTAGTAATGGTAGTAGTAGTGGTAGTAGTAGTAGTGCTAGTAGTAGTAGTAGTGGTAGTAGTAGTGGTAGTAGTAGTGATAGTAGTAGTAGTGGTGGTAGTAGTAGTGATAGTAGTAGTAGTGGTGGTAGTAGTAGTGATAGTAGTAGTGGTAGTAGTAGTAGTAATGGTAGTAGTGATAGTAGCAGTAGGAATAATATTAACAATAACGAGGCAAGTGCCCCTAGCACCTAAACTGTAGTAGTAGTAGTAATGGCAGTAGTATTAGTAGTAATGGCAGTAGTAGTAGTAATGGTAGTAGTGGTGGTAGTATTGGTAGTAGTACTAGTGGTAGTAGAGGGGGTAGTAGTAGTAATGGTAGTAATGGCAGTAGTAGTAGTAATGGTAGTAGTAGTAGTAGTGGTGGTGGTAGTAGTAGTGGTAGTAATGGCAGTAGTAATAGTGGTAGTAGTAATGGTAGTAGTAGTGGTAGTAATAGTAGTAGTAGTGGTAGTAGTAGTAATGGTAGTAGTGGTAGTAGTAGTGGTGGTAGTAGTAGTAGTGATAGTAGTAGTAGTGGTGGTAGTAGTAGTAGTAATGGCAGTAGTATTAGTAGTAATGGTAGTAGTGGTAGTAGCAGTGGGAATAATATTAACAATAACAATGCAAGTGCCCCCAGCACCTAAACTGTTTTATAATTTGGACTAGACACCATCGGGGAACTGTTAATAGAATGGATCTCAAGGCTGAACAGACTCAGCGGCTTAAAAACTCCCTATTATCGCTCAGCGCTTCAGCCCTACCCCTCATGTACACGGCCAAAACGAGACTGCGCAGCGGCACCAAGGTGAGCACCTCTGAGGTGCTCAATGCCAGGCAGCTGCCCCGTCTGACCGGCACTAACCTGGTTCCTGGCTCAAGGTCCCAGGGCTTCGCGTCCGAAGGGCTAAACAGAGTTGCCTCCAACAGAGTGTCGCATACAATGATTTTTAATTGTAGCATTTCATGCGCTATCGACAGAGAACATCAACAAACCCCACTCTCCCAGATAAATTAGGTACTACTACTACTAGTAGACTAGACCAAATCATCATCATCATCACCATTATCATCATCAATCCTTTAATGCGAGGGTCGTGGATCCACCACAGATGGCTTTACACTCAGTTTCTCCATTTGTCGCTGTTCTCCGCTGCCCTCTGAGACTTGCCAAACTCCACGTCTGTCCATTCCCTGATGTTGTCTTCCCAAATAGACCAAATAGCGACTTATTATAAGGAAGTATTTCTCTCCCCCCCCCCCCCTAAGTTCCTGTTACACATGGTAACAGCACTTTACAGAGCAACCCGCCACTTAGCTCACACCAAACTTAACCTACTTGACTCGAAATTCTGGACATCATATACTTCAACAGTGACAGGTTCTGTTAAATTGTCTTCTATCCACCAATAAAGCTAGGATTCCATATACACTTGGTATGCAAATGCATACAAGGTATGCAACAACTTTTCGCTGTTTGTATTAGAAACGACACACTTGGTTCGCATTCACACCAATCGCTATATCAAGCAGTCTCCTGTTTTGGGAGATCGGGGGATCCAAACCCATGGGTTTGTGGGTACGAACCCTGGTCGAGTCAAACCAATGACTTAGGAATGTATACTTGTCGCTTCCTAGTCAGGCGCTCAGCATTATCAGGATAGGGCAAGGACTGGTTTGCTCAATATCAGGATAATGTGACTGAGTAGGATATCGGGCCATTGTGCTGCTGGCCTGATTTCCCAGTGGGGCAAGCACTATGAAGTTGCCATGAGTGTGCACTGTCACAAGCCGGTGCCCGTTCTGATATAACTATAGATTTGTTTGTTTGTTGTTGTGTTACGTCCTAGCAACATCTAAGGTCATATCAGGACGGGAATATAACCATAGATATTGCCAGGACGTAAAACTCCAACAACCAACCAACCAACCAATCAAATCTAGCTAAATGCTTTCGGTTTAGAAAATTTGGTAATTTCATCCAATTTTGTACCTTTAAAATATGGCCAACGCTGGCGAGAAACCGAAAATAGAAAAAAAAAAAAAGCAGGAAAATAAGGCAGTTTGGACGGAACGCTGCCAGTCAAGTGTGAAGCGATAGACGGAATGGCCGTCCTGAGGAGGCCCATTTATAACACTGTACTAAAATGTCAGGGGACGCCGACTCAGTTCATTAACCTATCGATTCCCGCCACAATCCAGTATTGATCGGGCTGATCTTGCCTGAGCGAAAGACCCTATAATACTAAGATGGCTCACTCAGCCTGTACTGTGTAATCAAAATGATCAAACCCACCACTTGGTGCGCTGGCTGTTCTCTTGGTTAAACAGGTGCTATATTATATGTATAAATGTATATATGAACGTGAAAGATGTGTGATGATGGCAATGATGATGATGATGCTGATGATGATGTGTATTTGTTCATAGCAATTTCATATTGATGTGTATTCATACTTACCTATCTCATGTATAATATAACTTTACATGCGAGACACCAACCAGCTGCCAGCTGATCAAACCCACCACAAGGTGGCACTGCAAAATTTACATTACTATGGGAGAGATAGGGAGTGAGCCGTCTTAGTATTATAGGGTCTTTGCCTAAGCTCTTCTTGCCATGTCCAGCATGAGCTACTCATTTAGTTGGTTGGTTGTTGGAGTTTTACATCCTGGCAACATTTAAGGTCATATCAGGACGGGTATCGACTTGTGACAGTGCACACTCATGGCGACTTAATAGTGCTTCCCCACTGGGAAATCAGGCCGCTGGCATCATGACCCTATGTCCCACTCAGTCACATTATCCTGACACTGAGCTAACCAGTCCTTGCCCAATCCTATTAATGCCGAGCGCCAGGCTAGGAAGCGACAAGTATCAATTTTATAAGTCATTGGTTTGACTCGACCGGGAACCAAACTCTTGATCTCCCGCATGCCGATTCGGCCGGCGCGGCCGATGAGCTACTCAGCGGCACTGGGGTAACAATATCCTGCGTCCAGGACACACACACACACATATATACAAACTCTGTTATTTTTGGACATTGTTGTTGGGCTTATTTCGGTCACATGTAGTCGTTAAACAGGAGAAATTTCAATCACGAACAATGGCGCTTCCTCATTCCGCTCCTCCATCCTGATATGACCTTAGATGTTGCAGGACGTAAAACTCCCAACAACCAACCGACCATTCCGCTCCTTGCCTTCTTCTAGTCCTAGTAATGACAAGCGCCAGGATAAGTGGCGACAAGTCTCAACTTGTTAAGTCATTATATTAGTTTGACTCGGCCAAGGTAGGGAGGGCGGAGTGGGGAGGGCGGAGTGGGGAGTGATGGAGTGGGTAGGGGTGGAGTGGGGATGGGCGGAGTGTGGAGTGGGGAGTGGGGAGTGGCGGAGTGGGGAGGGGTGGAGTGGGGAGGGGTGGAGTGGGGATGGGCGGAGTGTGGAGTGGCGGAGTGTGGAGTGGGGAGGGGCGGAGTGCAGAGGGGTGGAGTGGGGAGGGGCGGACTGGGGAAGGGCGGTGTGGGGAAGGGCGGAGTGGGGAGGGGCGGAGTGAGGAGGGGTGGAGTGGGGAGGGGCGGAGAGGCGGAGTGTGGAGTGGGGAAGGCCGGAGTGTGTAGTGGAGAGGGGCGGAGTGGGGAGGGGTGGAGTGGGGAGGGGCGGAGTGGGGAGGGGCGGAGTGGGGAGGAGCGGAGTGTGGAGGGGCGGAGTGTGGAGGGGCGGAGTGTGGAGGGCGGAGAGGGGCGGGGCGGAGTGGGGAGGGGCGGAGTGGGGAGGGGCGGAGTGTGGAGGGGCGGAGAGGGCGGGGCGGAGTGGGGAGGGGCGGAGTGGGGAGGGGCGGTGTAGGGAAGGGCGGAGTGGGGAGGGGCGGAGTGGGGAGGGATGGAGTGGGGATGGGCGGTGTGGGGAGGGGTGGAATGGGGAGGGCGGTGTGGGGAGACGTGGAGTGCGGAGACGTGGAGTGGGGAGGGGTGGAGTGGGGAGGGGCGGAGTGGGGAGGGCGAAGTGGGGAGGGGCGGGATGATATGTGGAGGAGAGATCTGCGGGAGAGTGAAGTGAAGGGCAACGTGCACTGAGTAGGGTGAGGAGTGAGGAAGGGCAGGAAAGGTCAGGGGGGAGTGCAGTGAGGGGGGTGGGGGGTCGGAGGGGGGTGGGGGGTGGGGGGGGGGGTGATGTGGGGCATACAGACGCTGAGGTGTTGGTGTGGTCACAAACAATAGCCGCTAGGTGGCGCGTCCATGACCGTTGCAGCAGGATATTACTTACACCGGAAATGAGTTGGCTTCGACCTTGGGCACCGGATCTGCGCGCGCATAACGGATATGACGGGCTTAGCTGCGGGACTTGAGCCTCCCGGGTCACGCGCTAGGTGCGTCCGCCGTCACTGCCAGCCCTGCCGGGAGAGGGCGCCACGGGGACAATGCTGACAGAAGGAGATCAGCTCTATTTCAACAGTAGTAGTAGTACATCGAAGGGATGGCCGAATGAGTTGAGCGTCCGTCTCTCATTTTGGTAGATCGTGGGTTCAAACCCTGGTCGAGTCAAACCAATGACTTAAAAATTGATACTTGTCACTTCCTAGCCTGGCGCTCGGCATTATTAGGATACGACAAGGAGCAGTGGAATGAGGAAGACTAATGTTTGCGATTTAAATTTCCCTGGCTTAATCAGGTAATGTACCCACACACACATACACATACACCAACACACACACAAAGGGGTTCTTCTCAATTAGTGTCCGCTGGTTCGCCCGGCTGACTGAAGCTGATGCTAGGCGTGTTCACATACCGGAAGCAGGGTGTTGTCCCATACAACAGGATAACTTCACTATAGGCACAATAATTTAAGCTCACCTTAAGCTAAGATTCCTTACACGCAGTATGCGGCATGTGGTATGCGAATGCGAGTGCGGCAAAAAATCGAAACGCCTTGAAGTCAATGGGCTACAACCCTTACACACGGTATGCGAATGCGAATGCGACAACTCGATCGGTCCCTGTAGCGATCGGTGTGGCATGCGGCATGTGGTATGCGAATAGAAACGTCAGTCACACTTGCCCATTAGTTTTAGATGAGGAGAGGTGACTGAGCATTACAGAATGGTCACACACCAGGGTGCAGAGGGGAAACATATGGTAGTGGTGGTGGTGGGGTTACGGGTTCGCATACCATGTAGAAGGAATCCTCCCATTCGCATACCGCGTGTAAGGAATCTTAGCTTTAAATTCATATTTGTATAATATTGATCGAGTTATATGACTCTACTGTTGCCATATTGCTATGGAATTTTTGGGTTACAGAATTTCATTGTGTTATATGCTGCAAATTGTGTATTCAACAGTTATTGTGTACTTACTCTATTTACCTTTTGTGTAAATAATCCTGAATTGAAAAATGGCTGGAAAACTAGTGCTTCGTCGCTGCCAACAGACTTATTCAGCAGAATAAACATATTTACCACATAATTTGTTATGACCAACCCACATGTGCAACTGCAATAGTTCAGCTTTGGATGTTTATTGGTAGGGGGGGAGGGGTTATGTCCTCATAACATCTAAGGTCATCTTAGGATGCGCACCGATTTGTGACAGTGCACACTCATGCTGACTTTACAGTGCTGCTCTACTGGGGCACCAGGATGCCAGCGCCATCACCCAATATCCCACTCAGTCACAATATTTTCATACTAAGCAATTTAGCCACGCAGGAACATAACTGGTCATTCTGACTGACATATGCCACCACATAGACTACTCTTTCCGATAAACAGCAAGGGGTCTTGTATATGTACTTTCGCACAGACGTGACAGCACATACCACATCCTTTGATGAGCCAGTTGTGGACCACAGGTTGGAACAGAAAATAGCACCAAACTGCAAATATGTCCACTGAGCAAGATCGATCGGATGACCCACACCTTCACAGGTGGACACTCTACCGCCTAGGGCTACATCCTGCTCCCTGTCTTATCCCCAAATAAGTAGCTTAACGCAACTGACAAAAACATTAAAAAAAGAGAACACAAAGGTCACGTACATGACCTGCCAACGACCTCATTTCCTGTCCCTCAGCCACGCAGCAACATCGCTTATTAGGCGTCAACATTTCAGATTTGTTGCAACAATGTATTCTGTATGAACTTTAATCTAATGTAACTACGACTGGTTTGGTGGACGTTGTTGTTGGTTGTTACTTATACATCCTAGCAACATCAAAGGTCATTTCAGGACGGGCACTGACTTGCGACAGTGCCTACTCATGGCGATGTATAGTGCTGCCCCACATTATCCTGATACTGTGCTAACCAGTACTTGCCCTATCCTATCAATGGCAAGCGCCAGGCTAGGTAGCGACAATGATCAATCTGATAAGTCATTGGTTTGACTCGACTGGAATTCAAACTCCCAACCTTCCGCATGGCAAGCCTGGGCTCTACCGATTCGGCCACCGCGTCCTGTGCTTGGACGGAAGATCACCCCTTGGGGAAGCCATAAAGTGACCGTACTACATGTTTGTCGTTAATGCTGCATAGTCCGATGCAGTATCAACTTTTTCAAACCAAAACAATTATCTAGATTTGATTCTACATATTTAACTTAAATACTGATGCATTTCTTAAACATTTGTTTCTGCGTAGGAGGGAATACCGACAGAGAGCGTGTATACAGATGAGAGGGACAACTCCCATACTACACCATGTAACAGATGCCGACTGTGGCGCTCCAAGTGGTGGTTGTTGAACAGTATATGACACAGCTGTAAAACTCAAGGCATTGTCAATGGTCGTGTGCAATCTTCCTACAGAAAACGTTAAATATCTCTAAAACTACAACACCTAGAAACAAACTGATTGGAATACACATAGGAAACATGTTTACCAACAAGATTATATTAAAGAGATATGGTTAGGGTTCTGGATTTCTATTAATTTGGAATAAAACTGACGTTTTTCACTACGCGTACGGCAAACTCAAGGCATTGTCAATGGTGGTGAGCAATCTTCCTACAGAAAACGTTAAATATCTCTAAAACTACAACACCTAGAAACAAACTGATTGGAATACACATAGGAAACATGTTTACCAACAAGATTATATTAAATTGATATGGTTAGGGTTCTGGATTTCTATTAATTTGGAATAAAACTGACGTTTTTCACTACGCGTACGGCAAACTCAAGGCATTGTCAATGGTCGTGTGCAATCTTCCTACAGAAAAAGTGAAATATCTCTAAAACTACACCAAATAGAAACAAGCCGCTTAGTACACATATAGAAAACATGTTTACCAAAAGGATTATATTAAATCGATAAGGTTAGGCTTCTGCATTTCTATTAATTTTGAATAAAAACAAATGTTTTGCACTACACGTATGGCAAACTCAAAGCTTGTTCAACACTAACCGCCAGGAACGCCACTGTAGCCTGTGTTACCGATTTTCGCGGGAGTTGTCTCTCTCATCTGTATACACGCTCTCTGATACCGAGCCAATTTAAAGTTGCATAGTCCGATGGTTTTGAGTTTCTGACATTTTCTGAGATAAATACATTAGGTTGATCGTTGTAATGTACCTTACTTTAGCTTGAAGTAACTTTTATTTTAAGTGGCTAACTTTTGAGATATTTGAAGTGGAACCATGCAAAATTAATTTTGGCAAGCACGCCAAAACTCTCACCCACATAGGCTTCTGCAGTAACAGGTTCTATTCAATTGCCTCAGTATTCCCTTCTGTGTGGTGCCAAATGTTTAATAATTGCACCAGTTTCTAAGTTTAAATATGTAGAATCACATTTACATAATTGTTTTGGTTTTGAAAATTTGATATTTTCATCGGACTATGCAGCTTTAACAGAACCTGTCACTGCAGAAGTATATGCGTCAGAGTTTTGGCATGCTTGCCAAAAGTAATTTGACATGGTTCCACTTCAATTATCTCTAAGGTTTACCATTTAAAATAAAGGTCACTTCAAACCAAAGTAAGGTACTGAATAATGATCGATGTAATAAATGTATCTCATAAAAATGAGAGAGACTCTAAACCATTGGCAACTTTAACTAAAACGCAACTCAACTAAACTAGCGCCATCAGATTAGTCTAGACAATAATTGTGTAAATAACCAGTCATGGCATCAATTTGCTAAGTCATTGGTTTAACTCAATCGGGGTTTGAGAAGCAGACGCTTAACTCATTCGACCATCTGGTCTGGTAGGATTAATTTGACAATAAAACTGGTAGAAAAAAACAAACCACACAGTTATCCACCTTTGCAAGGAATATTGCCTCAGAAACTGCAATTGGGTGAGAGATGGGGAGCACATGTGTGCACAGCTGAACAATTATGGGCACTCATGAACACCCGGCTGGGGGCCTCATTACAGTCGCCCTCGTGGGATGTGGGAGGGAGGGGGAGGGGGAGTGAGGGGGGAGGGGGAGGAGGGGGGAAGGAGGGGGAGGAGTGAGAAGGAGGGGGGAGGGGGGAGGAGGGGAGAGGGGGGAGGGGGGGAGGGGGGAGGGGGAGGGGGGATGGGGGGAGGAGGGAGGGGGGAGGGAGGGGGGAGGGGGAGGGAGAGAGGAAGAGAGGGGGAGGGGAACGCATGCAGAGCTGTGTGCTTAGTAAAACAGTTTCCAATATCAAGCAACATACCTTACTCACATGCGCACTCAGCTGAAACTCGGGTTGTGGGTCAACTTTGGTTCGTTGGTTGTTAGTTTTACGTCCTGGCAACATCTAAGGTCATATCAGGATGGGTACCGACTTGTGACAGTGCACACTCATGGTGACTTTATAGTGCTTCCCCACTGGGAGACCAGGCCGGCAGTACCATGACCTGAGATTCCACTCAGTCACATTATCCTGACACTGAGCCAACCAGTCCTTGTCATATCCTAATAATGCTGAGCGAGTGCCTGGCTAGGAAGTGACAAGTATCGATTTTGAAGTCATTGCTTTGACTCGACCAGGGTTCGACCCCCTCATTAGTAACAATGGTAAAGCTAAGATTCCATATACGCGGTATGCGGTATGCGAATGGGAGGATTCCTTCTATGCGGTATGCGGCATGCATCCGTCTCCCCACCACCGCCACTACCATGTTTCCCCTCCGCACCCCTGTGTGTGACCGTTCCGTAATGATCAGTCACCTCTCCTCGTCTAAAACTAATGGACACGTGCGACTCAGGTTTCTATTCGCATGCCGCCCCGATCGCTACAGGGACCGATCGAGTTGCCGCATTCGCATTCGCATACCGCGTGTAAGGGATGTAGCCCATTGACTTCAAGGTGTTTAGATTTTTTGCCGCATTCACATACTGCATACCGCATGTCAGGAATCTTATTCTTAGCTTAAAACAGTTTCCAATATCAAGCAACATACCTTACTCACACTCACAGGGCATACGCACTCAGCTGAAACTCGGGTTGTGGCTCAACTTTGGTTCGTTGGTTGTTGGGGTTTTACGTCCTGGCAACATCTAAGGTCATATCAGGACGGGTACCGACTTATGACAGTGCACACTCATGGTGACTTTATAGTGCTACCCCACTGGGAGACCAGGCCACCAGTACCATGACCTGAGATTCCACTCAGTCACATTATCCTGACATTGAGCCAACCAGTCCTTGCCCTCTCCTAATAATGCCGAGTGCCTGGCTAGGAAGCGACAGGTATCAATTTTTAAGTCATTGCTTTGACTCGACCAGGGTTCGACCCCCTCATTAGTAACAATGGTAAAGCTAAGATTCCTTAAACGCGGTATGCGAATGGGAGGATTCCTTCTACGTGGTATGCGGCATGCGTCTGTCTCCCCACCACCACCACTACCATATGTTTCCCCTCCGCACCCCTGTGTGTGACCGTTCCGTAATGATCAGTCGCCTCTCCTTTTCTAAAACTAATGGACACGTGCGACTGAGGTTTCTATTCACAGACCGCGTGCCGCACCGATCGCTACAGGGACCGATTGAGTTGCCGCATTCGCTTTCGCATTCGCATACTGTGTGTAAGGGATGTAGCCCATTGACTTCAAGGTGTTTTGATTTTTTGCTGCATTCGCATTCGTATACCGCATACCGCGTGTAAGGAATCTTAGCTTAAAACAGTTTCCAATATCAAGCAACATACCTTACTCACACTCACAGGGCATGCGCACTCAGCTGAAACTCGGGTTGTGGGTCAACTTTGGTTTGTTGGTTGTTGGAGTTTTACGTCCTGGCAACATCTAAGGTCATATCAGGATGGGTACCGACTTGTGACAGTGCACACTCATGGTGACTTTATAGTGCTACCCCACTGGGAGACCAGGCTGCCAGTACCATGATGTGAGATTCCACTCAGTCACATTATCCTAACACTGAGCGAACTAGATAAAAGATTCACCCCATACTTCCAGTACAGGGGTGAAAACCAACCCATTAGAAAAGCTGGTGAAGAATTTCGATATGCTGGGTTAATTAACTGAGCTGGTAAATTAAGAAGCACAATATATTCTTTATGTACGTCTTCATATTTACCAGCTACTTTTGAGTTGGAAAATATAATAAAACATATACTTTAATGCAATTTTTAAGTGAAATCGACGGCATTCTCTGGACGCCATCTTGTCTTTTTGCATTCTCTCCCATTTCACCAACTCTGTGTTGATATAAATAACCATTTGACACTGGTGCCAGGCATTCTACTTCCTGTTCCATACTAAAGCTATTTTCGCCCATATTTAGACTACGTTGTCGTTCACCCCTGTACTGTAAGTACGGGGTGAATCTTTTATTTATGAGCCAACCAGTCCTTGCCCTATCCTAATAATGCCGAGTGAGCGCCTGGCTAGGAAGCGACAAGTATCAATTTTTAAGTCATTGCTTTGACTCAACCAGGGTTCGACCCCCTCATTAGTAACAATGGTTAAGGACAAAGATGGTTATATATCCCTCAGTCGACAACCAACGCACCCGTTACAGAATGGCTTTTCACCTAATCCCCCCTAAGCTAAACCACCATATGCACAGAAGCTCCTTCCTCTATACATACCAAGTATCAGAACTATAGAATAAAGTACCCATTAGCATATATCCTAAAAACTTCATAGCGGCAACTTCCAAAGAATCCTCAAACATTTGGTTATTAGCTAGCTAGTCGATCCTGAGAATTGTGAACCAGTCCTCTTCGATCAAACAGATCCAGAATAAGCAATAAAAAGGACAAACATAATTATTTAAGCACCTGCCATAAAGAACATTCCATCACATCTCAACCATTACACCCCTCCTCAACTCCCCTTGCGTCTCACAAACCACGTCTGTTGAGCCTCAATTACTCATGCATTATGCATCATATGCTACCTACTTTCTTGCGTTTTTATCCATCTCTTCTTTTATACACCATATACAACTTGCGCGATACATCACCTTGATTATCTTTCTAAACAGTTATATCTGATAACATGCATGCCGCGGAACCTTCCACCTTGTCGTCTATCTTGATGTTATTTGCTAAACTGCAAAATTGTTCCGATACTTTTTCTTAGTGCGCTATTTTTAGTTTGTAGAGATTCCTTTGGGCGCACATACAGGAAGATAACCGGCATATGCCGACCAAAGCCACCATACCATATTTTATGGTAACAAATTCAATTCACTTCTAAAACCTCCCACTCACCTAAGCGCCCGTCCTGGTATGACCTGAGATGTTGCTAGGACGTAAAACAACAACAAACCTAAGCGCCTACCCCTGCATGGATGTGGCAGGACCGTCTGTGTCCTTCTCCGCAGTGTGTCACACTATGTCTAGTATATACACTGCAACAGTGTTCTGGATTAATGCAGTGTGCTTCAGCCTCATCCTAGCCGGGCCAATAGCAGGGATCGTAAATATGTGAAGATATGAAATCAAGGCTTTTCAAGGGTGTTATTGATAGGAATTCAATACTATTTTCATTTGGATTTCAGGGGGAAAAAAGCCGATAGCGAATGACAATATTAGACTAATTTAGATCAGCGGGGACAGTTTAATGGAATTGAAAGCTTTTCAAGACTAATTACCCAAATTAGGTTAAATTCAATGCTTTTCAAGGCCTTGAAATGGGGAAAATGAAGTTCAAGACTTTTCAAGACTTTCCAGGCCATGTAGGGACCGTGCAATAGGAGTCTGATTCGTGGCCTTTTGCCGCCTCTTTGCTCAATTTCTGAAGTAGGGTATTATGATTGGTTATCTTACCGTGACTGTTCCACGAGACATAAAGGCACTCACCTGTAATACAAAAGGCACACACTTAAAGACTTACAGGATATAAGCACATACCAAGGAACCCGATAGAGCGGGAAAACAGTAATTGTCTCCACTGTTCTCATAGGCTAAGCCTGCTGGAGATACTTGAAGTAAAAAGTAAGGCTTGTTTTATTTAACGACACCTCTAGAGCGCATTAATTTTCATCATCGGCTATTGGACATCAAACATATTGCAAAATATTCCGATTTAATGCATTGGTGGGGGGAATGCAAATGTTCTATTATTGATCGGGTATACGTGACCAGGTGCATGTATGTGTATATGTAGGTGCTGGTGGTGCCTGAGTGAGATGTAAATAGACATAGTAGTGCTGGCAGGGCTGTGTGTAAGGGGCACTCAGAACCTACCCCCTCCCCCCCCCCTTCTGCTAGTCAGGATCACCACACTCAGGGTCAAGGCAGGTGGTGGCCAGGGGAGCCACACAGCTTGGTGGTAGTGGGCAGATCACTGGTAACCATGGGGACCTGGAATGCTGGATCCCTATTGGTAGAGCTAAGAATGCTTGTTTCCCATTGGGGGAACAGGGTGGGGTGATACTCTACACTGAATCCATGTACCATATAAATAATAAACCAGAGGGCTTGACTCTCTCGCTTCTTTCACACTTTATACTCTTCCTTTCTCTTTGTCTGTAGTGATTTCACTATAGCCTGCCTACACAACCACAGATTCGAGCCGTAGACTTTACAATATGGTCATTCTGACAGATTTCTTTGGAGGAAACCCTTTGCCACCACATAGGCTACTCTTTCCGATAAGCAGCAATGGGTCTTTTATCTGCACTTTCCCACAAACAGGACAGCACATACCACAACCTTTGATGAACCACTTGTGGACCACTGGTTTGAACGTAAAATAGCCCAAACTGCAAATGTGTCCAGAAAGCAGGATCAATCAGATGACCCACACCTTCACAGGTGGACACTCTACCGCATGAGCTACGCCCCACTCCCTAGATATTTGAATTGTAAACTAATATAGCGATATAGCGAACGGTAGACAGGAAGTGTGAACACTTATTTGTATCTCATTTTTTAATTTTTGTTGGTACATTAGTTGTCCCAAGCAGGGGAAATCCCAGTCACAGACGACTGTTCTTCCCCACTCCACTGCTGGTCGATAGAAAGCCCGAGCCTACACTTTTACCGACCCAAGGGATTTTTAACCTCCCACACCACATAGACATGGTATGAGAGCAACCGGCCTTTGATGACGCTGCAAGTTATACACAGCGGTGGAAATCCAAATTGGCAGAGCTGGGGGCATGGGGAATGTTGGTGTCCATGTCAAAACTCTGACACCATAGGACTGAGAAGTAACAAATGCTTAATAAACGCACCAGTATATAACTCCCCAGTCACACTGCTTGCAACCAAAAAAAAAGTTGGTCGCAAAGAGGTAGTGGGTTGGCTCATACTCATACTAGTCATAGAGCAGACGACCAGCAAAGGATTACAGCTAAAATAGCTAAAATGGCATCGCGGGGAGTCACCTGATTGATTGATTGATTACTTGATTGATTGAGTGCTCAGGCGATCGACCAATCGTGTAATTAATTGTGTAATTAGTTGTTAACTTATTGTTAATTGATTGCTTAAGTGATTACGTAATTGATTGCGTTATGGATATACATTATTGGTTGTGTAATTGATGTTGTGATTGATTGTGTGATTGATAGCGAGATTGATTACATAATTGACTATGTGATTTCGTGATTGGTTATGTGAATGGTTATGTGATTTGGTACGTTATTAATTTCATAATTGATACCTAATTGATATATAATCGATTATATAATTGATTGCACAATTGGTCATCTAAGTGATTATATAATTGATTGAATAATTGCTTATATAATCGCTTGAATAATTGATCGCGTAATTGCTCTATAATTGAGTTATAATTGATTGGATAATTGATTGGATAATTGATTGTGTAATTGCTTACTTCATGATTTTACATCAACACAGGTGAGTTGGTAACAGAGGTTATAATAAATAAGCCTGGGTAGAAAAGCGATAGTGGTTGGAAGACTGACTACCTGTGGTCGCGCTGGGGTCACGACATTTGGTGATTTAAGTTAATGGATTGACCTTTCAAGTGTCTCGACTGCGCCTGATCGCCTCGTGAGTACAGTTCCGGAAATTGGCAGATATCGTTCTTTCACCTGATACTCGCCATTATTACCAGAATAGGACAAGGACTGGGCTGGTTGAGTGTGACACTGGGCTGGTTGAGTGTGACACTGGGCTGGTTGAGCGTGACACTGGGCTGGTTGAGTGTGACACTGGGCTGTTTGAGTGTGACACTGGGCTGGTTGAGTGTGACACTGGGCTGGTTGAGTGTGACACTGGGCTGGTTGAGTGTGACACTGGGCTGGTTGAGTGTGACACTGGGCTGGTTGAGTGTGACACTGGGCTGGTTGAGTGTGACACTGGGCTGGTTGAGTGTGACACTGGGCTGGTTGAGTGTGACACTGGGCTGGTTGAAGGTGACACTGGCCTGGTTGAGTGTGACACTGGGCTGGTTGAGTGTGACACTGGGCTGGTTGAGTGTGACACTGGGCTGGCTGAGTGTGACACAGGGCTGGTTGAGCGTGACACTGGGCTGGTTGAGTGTGACACTGGGCTGGTTGAGTGTGACACAGGGCTGGTTGAGTGTGACACTGGGCTGGTTGAGTGTGACACTGGGCTGGCTGAGTGTGACTGTGTGGGATAGCCGGTGTCAGTTACACGATAGCATTCCAGTGTGGCAGCACTATAAAGGCACCATGAGTTGATTCAGCATCAGAATAATGTCACTCGGTGAGATATCGGGTAGTACAGTGACAACGTAGTATTTCACTGTGTGGTAACACTAAAAATCGACCATGAGTTGGTTCAGAGTCAGGACAATGTGTGCCTGAGTGGGATATCAGGCTACAGTGATACATTACTATCATATTAAGGGAGCACTATAAAGCTACCATGAGTTGGCTCAGTGTCAAGTTAATGTGACTGAGTGGTAGCTCCCATCGTGGTACCTCGGGCATCGTTTTCTCAGTTGAGAAACACTATAAAGCCATGAAGACTCGGCTTAGTGTCAAAATAATGTGACTGGGATACTAGGTTTGTGGTGATAGTGGCAATGCTATCCCAGTGGTGCAACACTATAAATCTACCACGAGTTGGCTCACTTTCAGCTTAATATGACTGAGTGGGCTATCATATCATAGTAAGGACCAGCATCGCAATCTCAGTTGGGGAGCACTATAAAGCCACCATAAGTTGGCTCATTGTCAGGTTAATGTGACTGAGTGGGCTATCGCACCCTGGTACTATCAGCACCAGAATACCAAAGGAGCAGCAGCACTATAAAATCACCAGGCGTGTGCATGCACTGTCAAAAACCGATACATATTCTGATTGACTAAAACCTCAGGTGTGGCCAGGATGCAAAACCCCCGATCAACCAATCAAATCCAGACGTCGGCACCATTCTAGACATAAGCCCCGTTCACAGATACACGTTAAACCGGCTTAACTAATCCGGTTTAAAACGTGTGTGTGAACGCAGCGCTAAATCAGTTTCGAGCTAAGTTGACTCAATTAGTTCGCTTCATGTAAACCAGTTCGTGAGGTGGATTACTTAAACTGGTTTAACTAAACCGGTTTAACTCTGTACGTGTAAACTCACTCATAATACACCCACGCGGGCAACCTGTGCTCGCAGAAGGCCGTGACGTCACGAGAGTAGCATGGACCCTGCGGTGAGACCCCCAATAGCCGATGTCTACTTTTTGTGCTGGGGGGGTCGTTAAACAAACAAACAAACAAACAAAACAAACAAAAAAAGCACCGTGCGGTTCTTCCCAACTTCATTTATAAGGCCTTGACGGGATCTGCCGCTAGGGGGCGGGTTTCCGATTTGAAATGGTGTCTGCAGACCCCCGGTCCCGGTCCCGGTCACGGTCCCGGTCCCGGTCACGGTCCCTAGAGTCGGCCTCACTAGCGAGGAATCGGGCATGGGTAACATTTAGGTAAAACCAGAGGGGATGGCCCAATGAGTTCAGCTTCCGTCTCCCGTGTTGGTAGATTGTGCGATTCGAACCCTGGTCGAGTCAAACCAATGACTTAAAAATTTATACTGGTCACTGCCTAGCCAGGCACTCGGCATTATTAGGATAGGGCAAGGACTGGTTTGGCTCAGTGTCAGGATAATATGGCTGAGTGGGATATCAGGTCATGGTGCTGGTGGACTGGTCTCCCAGTGGGGCAGCACTATAAAGTTACCATGAGTGCGCACTGTCACAAGCCGGTACCCATCCTGATATGACCTTAGATGTTGATAGGACGTAAAACAACAAACAAACAGCCCACAAGGAAGGGTTTCTAGCTAGCGATCCAGTTTTGATTGTTTTCTTTCTACACACCAGTGTCAATGCGCTTAACAAGAGTACCGCTTCGGGCCGGGAAGCACCCTGATGGCCAACATAGGCACCCAGACTGTGCTTGGAGAGTGGCTTGTCAGTCACTCTCCATGCGTTCCCTCGGCTGACGTCGCCTCCTCAATCTATTTTTGTTGTTGTCTTTCTTAGTAAATATGTGTATTCTGCTGAACAAGTTCTTCTGTGAGTGCCGAAGCCATTTTTTTCAATTCGAGATTATTTACACAAAAATGTTATATATATAGAGTAAGGTATGTAAAGTGGGCTAACACAAGAGTTGTTGAAGTCACAATTTGCAGCACGTAGCACAATAGATTTCTGATAGTTACCTGCAAGTTCCACAGCAATATGACTATATCAATATTAGATATTTTGTTTGTTTGTTGGTTGTTTTACATCCTAGCAACATCTCAGGTCATATCAGGATGGGTACCAACTTGTGACAGTATGCACTCATGGCGCTTTTATAGTGCTGCCCCACTGGGAAATCAGGCTGCCGCCACCATGACCCGATATCCCACTCAGTCACATTACCCTGACAGCGAGCTAACCAGTCTTTGCCCTATCCTAGTAATGCCAAGCACCAGGCTAGAAAGCAACAAGTATCCATTTTTAAGTCATTGGTCTGACTCGACCGGGAACCGAACTCGCGAACTCCCGATCTTCCGCACGCGGGGCCTGTGCTCTACCGATTCGGCCACCGCGCCCAGTTCAAATATTAGATGGATCGATGCGAGTGTGTTCATGCTATTTAGAATGTGTTCAGAAGTTATCTTGTATTCATTTGATAACATTGATATATATTTTAATGTAGGGCATGGTCAGTTGGAGTTACACAGGGAGTATATAAATGTCAGTTCGATATGAATATTCTCGTGTTACGCTATCATGGTGAGTTATGAGTTTGTTCATTGCAGTTTGATTTTGTAGTTTGATAGTCACCTGACAGCAATACGAGTCCTGCTGTTGGGGTGGGCTTGCTAGTAAAACCTTGTACATTCATCCATCAAGGCCCAGATCCAGTTTGTGTGTTGTTGTTTTACATCCTAGCAACATCTAAGACCCAGCTCCAGTTCCACACACCCTGCCACACCCGGCCGTGCACGCAGCCACCTACCTTTGCGCCACCATATCACTACGCACATCTATCGCACTACTTTCTCTGACATTTTTGTGTGTGCGGGTACATTAGTTGTTTAAGCAGGGGAAATTTCAATCGCGGACAATTGGTCTTCCTCATTCCACTGCTCCTTGTCCTATCCTAATGTTGTGGAGGTGATGAAAATGGGAAATATTGCACCTAGAGCGGGACTCAAACCCACATTTCTTTGCATTCCGGCCAGTGTGCTAACCATTATACCACCTAGGCTCCCTGATATCACCATAGTACCCACGCTTACCTGTCTATGCGGCTCCTTGCCTGAGAGGTCAGTGCAGACCACTACACTAATAATGCAGAGCGCCTGGCTAGGAAGTGACAAGTATAAATTTTTAAGTCATTGGTTTTGACTCGACCAGGGTTCAAACCCACGATCCCACGATCTACCAACACGGGAGACGGACGCTCTAACTCATTCGGCCATCCCGTTTGGCACATTGCTCCTGGAACAGCTATGAGGTGCTGATAGATTCATTAGAAAACCACACACACAAAAACATGTAATAAAAAAAGCAGGTCCCTATATCTCCCGGCTTACTCTGCATGTTCGATTCACGATCGGCCTCCGTGGTGGTCTAATGGGCAGAGCGCCGGTTTCCCATGCGGAAGGTCAGGAGTTCGGATCCCAGCCGAGTCAAACCAATGACTTACAAAATTGATACGTGTCGTTACCTAGCATGGCGCTTGGCATTAATAGGATAGGGCAAGGACTGGTTAGCTCAGTATCAGGATAATGTGACTTAGTGGGAAACTGGGTCATGGTGCTGGCAGCCTGTTCGCCCAGAGGGGCAGCACTATAAAGTTACCATGAGTGCGCACTGACACAAGTTGGTACCTGTCCTGATATGACTTTAGACGTAAAACAACAGCATGTGTGTTGCTTTTATTGAAATCTCCCTTGCCTGATCAACAATTTGCATTTACAAATACTCTTTTATGATCCGCAGTAACCCTTCTTTTTTAATAGTTTTATTAAACAAAAACAAAAACTGCTAAGCTATTAACCATACCAACCAATTATCTATCTGCTACTGAAATGCAGGCAATCAAATACCTTATCAGCAGCCACTGTGTGGTAAGATAACACCAACACTACAACTGACCAGCATTGAAAACAAGCCTGGGTACCCGGGCTTATATGCTATGGACAGTATAAATACAGCCTCAATAAAAAAAAAATTAAAAAATTAAAAAATTAAAAATTAAAGCTGCATAATCCGATGGAAGCATCACATTTTCAAAAACAAAACACTCACCTAGACGTGATCCTACATATCTAACTTAGATACTGGTGTACAGTATAACCCCGTTAAACCCCAATACAGTACAACTCCGTTAAACCAAGCTCGGTTAAACCAAACGATCAGTTAATCCAAACTTTTTTCAGCGGCCCGGCAAAATACTACCACACCACCTAGAAACAAATCGCTTAGTACACATATAGAAAACATCTTTACCAAAAACATTATATTAAATTTATAAGGTTACTGACGATGCTGTTCGATTTTGATGCATGCGCAGAAGCGACGCATACCGCGGAAACTGGTGGACGGCGGAAACTGTGACACCGGCAGTGTGGACTGGTGCCCTCGGCATGCCACCCAGTAATTACGCTGGTCTTGTGTCACCAGACCGCTCAACTTGGGCGCTTTGGGGCACAAGCAACCTACTGCCAATTGTTTAAATAAGCCGGCCTTTCTGGTCTCCAAATGTTCAGTTCTCCACTTAGCGGTGAAAATAGAGCCCCATTTATTAGAAAGTACATTTACCTAGCTTCTGGCCTGATATGGCCTTAGATGTTGCAAGGACGTACAACAATAACATGCAAAGAGAGCCCCATATAGAAAGTACATGTGCCTAGCTTCTGGCCTGATATGACCTTAGATGATGCAAGGACGTAAAACAATAACATGAAAAGAGAACCCCATTTAGAAAGTACATGTACCTAGCTTCTGGCCTGATATGGCCTTAGATGTTGCAAGGACGTAAAACAATAACATGAAAAGAGAGCCCCATTTAGAAAGTACATGTACCTAGCTTCTGGCCTGATATGACCTTAGATGATGCAAGGACGTAAAACAATAACATGAAAAGAGAACCCCATTTAGAAAGTACATGTACCTAGCTTCTGGCCTGATATGGCCTTAGATGTTGCAAGGACGTAAAACAATAACATGAAAAGAGAGCCCCATTTAGAAAGTACATGTACCTAGCTTCTGGATTGATAAGACGTTAGATGTTGTAAGGATATAAAAGAACAAACAAAACCTAACTTCTGACCAAGGACCGGACGCAGTGGCCGAATCGGTAGAGCACAGCCTTCTTGTCCGGAGGGTTGGGAGTTCGAAACCCAGCCGAGTCAAACAAATGACTTACAAAATAGATACTTGCCGCTTCCTAGCCTGGCGCTCGGCATTACTAGGATAGGGCAAGGGCTTGTTAGCTCAGTTTCAGGATAATGTGACTGAGTGGGATATCAGTTCATGGTGCTGATAGCTTGCTCTCCCATTGGGGCACCGGGCGCGGTGGCCGAATCGGCAGAGCACGAGCCTCGCGTGCGGAAGGTCGGGAGTTCGGTTCCCGGTCGAGTCAAACCAATGACTTTAACATTCATACTTGTCGCTTCTTAAAAGAAAGAGTAGCCTGTATGGCGGCAGTGGGTTTCCTCCAAAGAAATATGTCAGAATGACCGCATGTTTGACGTCCAATAGCCGATGATAAAAATCAATGTCCTCTAGAGGAGTCGTTAAATAAAACAAACTTTAATACGGCAGAAAAGGATGACATTTTTCTTTTAACGAAGAATCTATTTTGGTTTGTGGTAGACTGCTGTAGTTAATCGACCATTTCGCGTTCAGGGGGAGGGAGTTGGGGGTTGGGGGTTGGGGGGTTGGGGGTTGGGGGGTTGGGGGTGGGGGGTTGGGGGGGTGGGGGTTGGGGGGTTGGGGGTGGGGGGTTGGGGGTGCTGCTGGAGGCAGTTTGTTTCTTATTCTATGCAGGCCTTCACTGTTTGCGCTTTTATTCATCGGGGATTGTGAGCAGGGCTTCCTCAGAACTGAGCCCAGTGTCTCCGGGGAGAATACTCGTGTAACCCCCTCACAGCCGATTCACACCTGCTCCCAGGGCGAGTGCACCGTCCACTGTGAAATGTGTCACCTGCTTAAAGGGACAGGAACCAGGGACATGTCCTAGACGGACCAGACGGGATGGCCGAATGAGTTGAGCGTCAAAAAAAGAGAAACAAGTTTATTATATTTAACATCTCTAGACCACATTGATTTTTATCATCGGCTATTGAACGTCAAACATGTGGTCATTCTGACACATTTCTTTGGAGGAAATCTGCTGCCGCCATATAGGCTACTCTTTCCGATAAGCAGCAAGGGATATTTTATATGCACTTTCCCACAGACAGGACAGCACATGCCACAAGCTTTGATGAACTAGTTGTGGATCACTGGTTGGGACAGAAAATAGCCCAAATTCCAAAAGATCCACTGAGAAGGATCGATCCGATGACCGACACTTTCACAGGTGACAATCTACTGTCTAAGCTACGTCCCGCTCCCTGAGTTGATGTTGTTTGTTGTTTGTTGTTGTTTTACGTCCTAGCAACATCTAAGGTCATATCCTGAGTTGAGATCATGGTATTCAAGTCAAAGCAGTGACTTAAAAATTTATACTTGTCACTTTCAATCCAGGCGTTCTGCATTAATAGGATAGGACAAGGACTGGTTGGCTCAGTGTCAGGATAATGTGACTGAGTGGGAAATCAGGTCATGGTGCTGGCAGCCTGGTCTCCCAGTGGGGCAACACAATAAAGTCGCCATGAGTGTGCACTTTCACAAGTCGGTACCCGCCCCGATATGACCTTAGATGTTGCCAGGACGTAAAACTCCAACAATCAACCAACTTATCACATAGACGGAGGAGCTGGTGGGCCCCAGTGACCTGGCCAGGTCACGTGCCACTGGCAGAGGTTTTGTTTGTTTGTTTGTTGTTTTACGTCCTAGCAACATCTAAGATCATATCAGGGAGACTTTACAGGTAATCAAGCCGGAAGGTGGGAGACGTGGCGAATACACATGCAATATGAAACACAAAGTGGTATTTTATTTGATCTAATTACAGGGATGAAAGATCTCTGCGATTTCTCGGATTTCCCCGATTTTTTAATATTTACTGATTATGAAATATCAAATTTTCAAAACCAAACCAATTATCTAGATTTGATTTGACATATCTAACTTAGATACTGACGCACTTATTAAGCATTTGTTTCTGCGTAGAAGGCAATACTGAGTCAATTTAACAGAACCTGTTACTGCCGAAGTCTATGGTGTCAGAGTTTTGGCAAGTTTGCCAAAACTAATTTTCCATGTTTGCACTCAAAATATCTCTTTTTATAGAAGTTTGTAGTGACTTGTCAGGCCGGTGTCTACTACCAAAGAGAATAGAAACACTAGAGATACTATTTCCCACGAATTTAAAAAAAAGTTAGTTTTATTTAACGGCACCTCTTAGAGCGCATTGATTTTTATCATCGGCTATTGGACGTCAAACATACGGTCATTCTGACATATTTCTTTTGAGGAAACCCGCTGCCACCACATAGGCTACTCTTTCCGATAAGCAGCAAGGGGTCTTTTATATGCACTTTCCCACAGACAGGACAGGACATACCACAACATTTCATGAACCAGTTGTGGAACGGAAAATAGCGCAAACTGCAAATGGGTCCACTGAGCAGGATCGATCGGATGACCGACAGCTTCACAGGTGGACACTGTACTGCCTGAGCTACGTCCCACTCCCTTGCCACGAATCAGCTGCTACGAATGAATTGCCTCCATCAAACAAACTTTTTTTAAACAGTGCTGTTTAATTTTTTTTAATTTTTAACTTAAAAAAAACACAAAAAAACAATTCTACTTGATTGTTTATTTTAGCCGGTTTAGATGAGAGTGGCAATACATCAGTCTCGAAACCAAAATGATTTGTTAGTTGTTGTTTTACGTCTTAGCAATATCTAAGGTCATATCAGGTGTGGAGGTTAGATGTGAGTCACTTCCAATTTTTGAAAAACGAAACAGACGAGTTAGCGACACTTATCAATTCTTGGGTTTAACTCAGTCAGGGATCGATCCCACAAATGGATGCGAAGCGGGCGCTCTAACCACTGGGCCATTCCGTCAGATGCCCAGGGGTGCGTGATATTGACAATGACAGTGCACATAACCTGGTCAGGGCCGAGTCCTCAGAGCGCCCCAACTTAATATCAATCTAGTACCACGGGACGCCGGTAGGGGTCCGTGGGCCCCCTGCACGAACAAGTAACAGGGCAGTTCCCATAATCACTCAGGCCAAAACACAGTTATATCATCACGCCATTGTACTTATGTTGTTGCTTTACGCCCTAGCAACATCTAAGGTCCTATCAGGACGGGTACCGACTTGTGACTGTGCACTCATGGTGACTTTATAGTGCTGCCCCACAGGAAGACCAGGCCACTGGGACTATGGCCCGATATCTCACAGAGTCACATTATCGTGATACTGTCCAAACCAGTCATTGTCCTATCCTATTAATGCCGAGTGCCAGGCTAGGTAGCGACAAGTATCATTTTTAAAAGTCACTGGTTTGACTCGGCTATGATTTGAACTCCCGACCTTCCGCACGGGAAGCCGGCGCTCTATCGATTCGGCCACCGCGTCCGATGTCTACGTATGTGATTCCACATATATTATTATTGATTCTACATATATTATGATTGTACATATATGATTATTTCTACATATATTATTACATATATGATTGTATGTATATGATTGATTATACATATAATATGAATAAATGTACAATATGAGTATGAGTATAATATTATTCAACCTATTATAATTTATATATGATTCGAAATAATATGATTTGACATATAATGACGTACAATATGCATAATATGATTATATGTATAATATGATTTTACATAGAATATAATATGATTAAATGAATAATGGTGATGGTGGTGGTTGTGTGGTAGTTGTAGTGGTGGTGATGATGGTGGTGGTAGTGGTGGTGGTGGTGTGGTTGTGGTGTGGTGTGATGGTGGTGGTGTATAACCATGAGACACCATGACTGGTGCAGGGTGGTGGTGGTGGTGTGGTGGAGGTGGTGGTGTATAACCATGAGACATCACTACTGGTGCAGGGTGGTGGTGGTGGTGGGGTGGTGGTGGTGTGTGGTGGTGTGTGGTGGTGTGTGGTGGTGGTGTGGTAGTGGGGTGGTGTATAACAATGAGACAGCACTACTGGTGCAGGGTGGTGGTGGTGGTGGTGTGGTGGAGGTGGTGGTGTATAACCATGAGACATCACTACTGGTGGAGGAGGGTGGTGGTGGTGGTGGTGGTGGTGGTGGTGGTGGTGGTGTGGTGGTGGTGGTGGTGTATAACCATGAGACATCACTACTGGTGCAGGGTGGTGGGGTGGTGGTGTAGTGGTGTGGTGTGGTAGTAGTAGTGGTGGTAGTGGTGGTGGTGGTGATGTGGTGGTGGTGGGCTGGCGGTGTGATATATAACCATGAGACATCACTACTGGTGCAGGGGGGTAGTGGTGGTGGTGGTGGTGGTATGGTGGTGGTGTGGTGGTAGTGGTGGTGGTGGTGGTGGTGTGGTGGTGGTGGTGGTGGTGGTGGTGGTGTGGTGGTATATAACCATGAGACATCACTACTGGTGCAGGGTGGTGGTGGTGGTGGTGGTGTGTGGTGGTGTGGTGTGGTGGTGGTGGTGGTGTATAACCATGAGACATTACTACTGGTGCAGGGTGGTGGTGGTGGTGCAGGATGTGGGGTGGTGGTGGTGGTGTATAACCATGAGACATCACTACTGGTGCAGGGTGGTGGTGGTGGTGGTGGTGGTGGTGGTGGTGTGGTGGTAGTGGTGGTGGTGGTGGTGGTGGTGGTGGTGGTGGTGGTGGTGTGGTGGTGGTGGTGGTGATGTGGTGGTGGTGGGCTGGTGGTGGTATATAACCATGAGACATCACTACTGGTGCAGGGGGGTAGATCGGTCATAACGGAAGGCAATGATGCATAACGGCGGTGATTGCGGCGTACAGCCTTCACCTGGACCCGTGTTATCCCATCACCCTGGGACTCACCGAGTAATGCAACTTGATAAACACCATCAGCCATGTCAAATACGCCGCCCACTCGGCAAAATCTAATAACTCCCACCCCCACACACACACCCGGCACCCCTCCCACACATCTGATTAAACCATCGCTTTCCACACCGTCACACATAATAGTATAATAGTCTGCACTGACCTCTCACACAAGCCGCCACATAGCCAGGTAGGCGTGGGTGGGATGGTGACATCAGGGAGCCTAGGTGTTGTAATGGTTAGCATACTGGGCCCATATGTATGAGCCCGGGTTAGCTGCCGTAACCCTCCGTCGTGCGGATTTCCCGGGTTAGTGGCGAAAAGTCTGTATGTATGTGTTGGGGTTAAACTAACTCGGCGAGTTTAAAGTCGCCTGCACTAACACCATGCGAAAGGAGGGTTAAAGGTGGGGTTAGGCACCGATTATGGCCAAATCTATTCAATGCGATCATATTTAACAGAATTACATACGCAATAAGTGAAATTTTATCAATTTAACCCTAAATTCGAACCCTCCTTAAGGCTACCGCCACATTGGCGGCGATATTAGTAGTTATATTTTCGAATCGACGAAGGTACAGTCAACAAACCGCCGCCGCCGCCGCCAGTATGGAAAGCGATGTCGATGCGGCGGCAATTTGTTTACTTTACGTTCGTCGATTCGAAAATATAACTATTAATATCGCCGCCAATGTGGCGGTAGCCTTAAGGAGGGTTCGAATTTAGGGTTAAATTGATAAAATTTCACTTATTGCGTATGTAATTCTGTTAAATATGATAGAATTTAATATATTTGAGCCTAATATATGGCTACAAATGCAGAGGGATTTCCCAAATCTATAAATAACTGAAACGTTAGCTAACTCGGGCGCGTTTTGGTCACATACATCCCCCGTGACACATTTGGAACTCTGCGGTTAGCTAACCCGGCACCCTCCTTTAACCCTGGTCCGGTTAAAAATTGGCTCATACATATGGGCCCTGGTCCGAAATGCAAGAGATGTGGGTTCGATTCCAGCTCTAGGCAGGATAATGTGACTGAGTGGGATATCAGGTCATGGTGGCCTTGTCTCCCAGTGGGGCAGCACTATACATCCGACATGAGTGTGCACTGTCACAAGTCGGTACCAGTCCTGATATGACCTTAGATGTTGCCAGGACGTAAAACTCCAACAACCAACCTAACAGGGATCAGACGACACCAAGGCCTCATCTGCCTACATACATTATACATGACCCGGGTTGCACATACCTGCGTCAAGGGAGACGTGTCATATCTAGTTGTGATGACAGCAGCTTCCATGTCATGGAAGGTTAATAACAGCCCGAACCGACGCTGTACGACCATGCATCTAATAGTGTCAATATATGAATGTGACTGCACATCTAGCACTAGTAGCAGTGTCAATAAATGACAGCGTATGACTACACATCTAGCAGTATAAATAAATTACATTGTGACTGCATGTCTAGCAGTGTCATTTAAATGACAGTGTATGACTAAAAATTTAGCAGTGTCAATAAATGACAGTGTATGACTACACTTCTAGCAGTGTCAATAAATGACAGTGTATGCCTACACATCCAGCAGTGTCAATAAATGACAGTGTATGACTACACATCTAGCAGTGTCAATACATGACAGTGCATGACTACACATCTAGCAGTGTCAATAAATGTCAGTGTGACTGCACGTCTAGCAGTGACATTAAATGACAGTGTATGACTAACAATCTAGCAGTGTCAATAAATGACAGTGTGTGACTACACTTCTAGCAGTGTCAATAAATGACAGTGTATGACAACACATCTAGCAGTGTCAATAAATCAGTGTGACTACACGTCTAGCAGTGTCAATAAATGACAGTGTGACTACACATCTAGCAGTTTCAATAAATGACAGTGTGTCTACACATCTAGCAGTGTCAATAAATGACAGTATGACCACACCTACCAGTGTCAATAAATGACAGTGACTACACACCTACCAGTGAATGGCAGTGTGTGACTACACATCTAGCAGTGTCAATAAATGACAGTGTGACTACACATCTAGCAGTGTCAATAAATGACAGTGTAATGACACATCTAGCAGGGTCAATAAATGACAGTGTGATTACACATCTAGCAGTGTCAATAAATGACAGTGTGCGACTACACATCTAGCAGTGTCAATAAATGGCGGCCCGGTCTCCCAGTGGGGTAGCACTATAAAGTTGACATGCGTACACACTATCACAAATCGGTACCCCTCCTGATATGACCCTATATACTGACAATACAGACATAGACAATATTACTTAGACAGTATTGACATAGTTGTTAGGATGTCAAACCCCAATGAACAAACAAACCTTCCAGTAGTTATACTAGTCCTACCGACTACTGTACCCTTAGATAACTAGGCAGCTGCACCCTGAAGCCTTACACTATAGAGTTAGACAATAAATACACCAGATATCTCAGTGTGGAAGAAGATACCCGGTACGAAGAGCTTGGAAAGATTGGTTAGTTGGTTGTTGGAGCTTTATGTCCTGGCAACATCTAAGGTCATATCAGGACAGGTACCGACTTGTGACGATGCGCACTCATGGATACATTATAATGCTGCCCCACTGGGAAATCAGGCCACTGGCACCATGACCAGATATCCCACTCAGTCACATTATCCTGACACCAAGCTAACAAGTCCTTGCCCTATCCTATTAATGCCGAGCGCCAGGCTAGGAAGCGACAAGTATCAATTGTATAAGTCATCGGTTTGACTCGATCGGGAACCGAACTCGCGATCTCCCGCAAGCGAGGCCTGCGCTCTACCGATTCGGCCACCGTGCCAGATATGCTTGCTGATGAAAAAGTGCAGGTTAAGCTGGCTGTGTGTGCAGGGATGGTTGTATATTTGTGTATGTGGTTGCGTGGTTCTTCTCTCCGGTGTGTCGCCCCCATTGCTACCAGCCACTGTTGGTTACCGTCGCTGTTATTTTCTCCACAATCTTCCAAGGGGGAGGTGGGGGGGGGGAGGGGGGGAGCCACCAGACGGGATGGCTGAATGAGTTGAGCATCTGTCTCCTGTTTTGGGAGATCAGGGGATACGAACCCATGGGTCGAGTCAAGCCAATGATTTTAACAAATTGATACTTGCTGCTTCCTAGCCAGGCGCTCGGCATTATTAGGATAGGGCAAGGACTGGTTGGCTCAGTGTCAGGATAATGTGACTGAGTGGGATATCAGGTGATGGTGCTGGTGGCCTGGTCTCCCAGTGGGGCAGCACTATAAAGTCATCATGAGTGCACACTGTCACAAGTCGGTACCTGTCCTGATGTGACCTTAGATGTTGCTAGGACTTAAAACAACAAACAAAACAAACAAATCCGAGGGGGAGACTAGGGTCTGTTCTCTATCCTGTTTCCAGGACGCGACGAAGCGGCATAACTTAATACCCGTAAGACTCCACCTGACCTGTTGTACTAATAGATGTCCATGCAAATCAACGAAACCAAGTTTGCATTTTTTTTCTTTCTTCTCTCTCTTTTTTTTTAAGTGGCCCTTTTTCTTGTGTTTGCTCCACAAGATGAACTATGCCTGACCCGTCCTGATATTACCTTAGATGTTGTCAGGACGTAATACACCAACAACCAACCAACCAACTGCTGGACCTAGGCAGTAATATAAACCAGGCAATGCCTGAAGCTTTAACAATTTTCAAGACATGCCGCTTTTCTTACATCCTCTGGCAACCTATTCCATAAAGTGGGACCTGCCACGTAGAAGACACACACAATCGCCATATTAATTGAGCCTAGACACAGGGACGCATAATAATATCTGACTGGATGATCTGAGAGTTTCGGGATGACTGTTTGAGGGACAGAACATTGGACAGTGCTTTACCAGTGATAGATTGGGAGATACTGTTTTACTTGCAAAAAATGTGCAATTTCTGAAGGGCAGAATCAGCAGTGAATCAAGTCACCCCATTATGCATCAATGTCAATTTGTTGTCTGATTTCCATTAAAGTTGCATAATCCGATGAAATCAAAATATTTTCAAATTCAAAGCAGCTACCTAAATTTGATTCCATATATCCAACCTAGATACCTGTGGAATCAGTCATCAGTTCATTGGGCTCCCTCCCTCAAGAATTGGTAAAGCTCACTGGCTTTGACATGCCCTAGTTAATATAGTATTTGACATAACCTAGTTAATATAGTATTTGACATAACCTAGTTAATATAGTATTTGACATAACCTAGTTAATATAGTATTTGACATAACCTAGTTTATAGTATTTTGCGGGACCTAGTTAATCAAGTATTTGACATAACCTACTTAGCATATTTGACATGGCCTAGTTAACATAGTATTTGATATGACCTAGTTAACGTAGTATTTGACATGACCTAGTTAATATAGTGTTTCACATTACCTAGTTAATATAGTATTTGACATGACCTAGATATATAGTATTTGAAATGACCTAGTTTATAGTATTACCATTGTCTTCCAACTGGGACACACAGACATTGCGTATGCCTGCACTCCAAATATTACCTAAGTTAGTCAGTTACCATAAAGGTTCCTCTGAACTAAAGTAAATTACACCAGACGGGATGGCCGAATGAGTTAGAGCATCCGTCTCCCGTGCTGGTAGATCATGGGTTCGAGTCCCAGTCGAGTCAAACCAATGACTTTAAAATTGATACTTGTCGCTTCCTAGCCAGGCGCTCGGCATTATTAGGATAGGGCAAGGACTGGTGTGCTCAGTGTCAGGATAATGTGACTGAGTGGGATACCAGGTCATGGTGCCGGCGGCCTGGTTTCCCAGTGGGACAGCACTATAAAGTCGCCATGAGTGCGCACTGTCACAAGTCGGTAGCCGTCCTGATATGACCTTAGATGTTGCTAGGACGTAAAACAACAACAAACAAAAGTAAATTAGGTTATCATTGTCAACCTGACCTCTAACATATTCTGTCTTTGTTCTTATTTTAACCAACTGATTGTGCAACTTTGATGTCCTTGCTCTTAGTATTGGTTCATAACGAGGTCAGTGAACGCTAGCTTCCTGACAGTGTAGCGCTTGCGCGCGTGCGTGTTGTTTTACATCCTAACAACATCTAAGATCATATCAAGGTTAGGAAGCGACAAGCATCAATTTTAAAGTCATTGGTTTGACTCGACGGGGAACCGAACTCCCGACCTTCCGCGCGTACAGATCAGGCCACCGCCCCCGGTGTGTAGTGCTTGCTGATCTAGTACTAGTAGTAGGCCACCCATGTCAACACAAATCCACACAACCTTATTTTAGTGCAACTGGTTAGTGATGTGTTAGGGTAACAGACACAGGACACTCAGTGGCAAACACCTTGTGAGAAAGAAGAGCTGTCTGCTTTTTGTCCCGCCATTTATTCTTGGTTATACACGTCGACCTACTTTCTCTACTGCATACCTACTAAGCTTACACAGGAGGCAGGGTTGAGTTTGTTTTGGGTGTACTGTAAACCATCTTCATTTCTCTGTAAACCACCCGTTATTTCTCCAGGGGAGGCAGCTATATCATGTAACTTGTAAGTAGTACTTTTGAAGTCTTTGGTTTGTCATGAATCTCTGGGGGGAACTAGGTTTTATACCAAAAATAACGTCGGTAATGGTCATTTTAAGCCAGTTAACAAAGGCCAGATGCATGGCGTGGTACATAAAAAAGAATATTCATGTATTATTCATAATGTCGTGGGGGTGATAAAAATGGGAAATATTGTGCCTAGAGTGGGACTCGAACCCACATCTCTATGCATTCCAGGACAGTGTGCTAACCACTACACCACCTAGGCTCCCTAATATCAACACACTACCCACACCTACCTGTCTATGTGGTTACTTGCCTGAGAGGTCAGTGCAGACTACTACACTCATCCCCCTGGAATTATAAATCTGTTAATGCTTACAATTACATGGGTACAGGCAGTGCACTTACACACATACACAGGGTAGGTTCAACAACCGCACAGCCCGTAGCTTGTACAGGATCCTGGTCAGGGCACCAGTGTCGTGGGGGTGATGAAACTGAGAAATATTGTGCCTAGAGTGGGACTCGAACCCACATCTGTATGCATTCCGGGTCAGTGTGCTAACCATTACACCACCTAGGCTCCCTGATATCAACACACTACCCACACCTACCTGTCTATGTGGTTACTTGCCTGAGAGGTCAGTGCAGACTACTACACTCATCCCCCTGGAATTATAAATCTGTTAATGCTTACAATTACATGCGTACAGGCAGTGCACTTACACACATACACAGGGTAGGTTCAACAACCGCACAGCCCGTAGCTTGTACAGGATCCTGGTCAGGGAACCAGTGTCGTGGGGGTGATGAAACTGAGAAATATTGTGCCTAGAGTGGGACTCGAACCCACATCTCTATGCATTCCGGGTCAGTGTGCTAACCATTACACCACCTAGGCTCCCTGATATCAACACACTACCAACGCCTACCTGTCTATGTGGTTACTTGCCTGAGAGGTCAGTGCACACTACTACACTAAGGTGACCAGATGGGATGGCCGAATGAGTTGCGCGTCCGTCTCCTGTTTTGGGAGATCGGGGGATCCGAAGACATGGGTTTGTGGGTTCAAACCCTGGTCGAGTCAAACCAATGACTTAAAAATGTATACTTGTCACTTCCTTGCCCGGCGCTCAGCATTAATAGGATAGGGCAAGGACTGGTTGGCTCAGTGTTAGGATAATGTGAATGAGTGGGATATCAGGTCATGGTGCCGGTGGTCTGGTCTCCCAGTGGGGCAGCACTATAAGATTGCCATGAGTGCGCACTGTCACATGTCGCAACTCGATATGACCTTAGATGTTGATAGGATGTAAAACAACAACAAAGAAAATATTATGCATAGATGCAAATAGATTTGTATAAAGAGGTTAAACATACTAGTAGCAGTATTAATGTGGAAAATAATACTGCCACTGCCACTGCCACTGCCACTGCCACTGCCACTGCCACTGCCACTGGCACTGCCACTGGCACTGGCACTGGCACTGGCACTGGCACTGGCACTACCACTACCACTACCACTACCACTACCACTACCACTACCACTACCACTACCACTACCACTACCACCACTACTACCACTACTACTACTACTACCACTACTACCACTACTACTACTACTACTACTACTACTACTACTACTACTACTACTACTACTACTACTACTAATAATAATAATAATAATAATAATAATAATAATAATAATAATAATGTAATAGTCTGCACTCTCAGGCAAAGAGCCAGATAGACAGGTAGGCGTGGATAGGGAAATTACACCAGGGAGCCTAGACAGCATAATGGCCAGGATGAAAGTCCCGAAATGGCAGGCAGTGAGGGTTCGAATCCTGCTCCAGGCACAATGTTTCGCATTTACATCGTCCCCACGACAATAATGTAGTCTACAATACCCAAGTCGCCTTTGTCAGTAATATTTGTTTGTTTGTCGTTGTACGTCCTAGCAATATCTAAGGTCATATCACTTATTTGATCAGGACAGGTGCTGAATTATGACAGTGCGCACTCATGGCAAATTTATAGTGCTACCGCACTGGGAGACCAGGCCACCAGCACCATGACCTGATATCCCACTCAGTCACATTATCCTGACACTGAGCCAACCAGTCCTTGCCCTATCCTAGGAGACGGACGCTCAACTTATTCGGCCATCCCGTCTGGTTTGTCAGTAATATCTCAGCAGATGACCCACATGTCCTTCCACCCTCCCCTCCCCCCACCACCATGACGTCACACCGATCTGAGTCTGTCACTTCCCACGTCATTAACATGCAGAACAGTTACCAGTCGAGGTCAAGGTCACGACAAAGTCGGACAAGGTCAGTGCCGCGCTCTGGCCTTGCGGAGGTCACCTTCTCTGCCAGCGTTCCTTCGCTCCTGAGAAGCAGTCCCCCCCAACCCCCCTCAGAGGTCAAGTTCGAGAGGTCAAGGTCACTACAAGCGTCAGGGACACGATAGATGCTGCCCACTCTCCGGGCAGATGTGGGGTGGTGTGACCGGATAGGCGTGGTGATGATCAAAGCTCTGTATGGAGAGAGCAGGACGGGAAGTGGATATGGATTTCTCGGATCACGTGACATGATGCATTATGAATGTGAGGCTGGTAAGAAGGGGGAGGGGGGTGGCAGGGGAGGGAGGCAGCGGGTTTCCAATTTCAATCACTTTTGTTCCGGAATATTACATCCATATGAAAATAACCTCTAGCACAAAACGGCTTGAAACTGTTAGCATATATGATATTTATCCACTTATTTGGTCAAATATTTGGGGTTTTTCCTTTTGTTTCTTTTTGACACATTAGTTGATTAAAGAGGCCGTGAATATGGCCTGTCCTGCCGACATGGGGTAAAGCAACCGCCAATCAATCAATCAATCAATCAGTTGATTCAAGTTGCATAGTCTGATGGTTTTGAGTTTCTGCCTTTTTCTTAGTGTCATGGGGGTGATGAAAATGGGAAATATTGTGCCTAGAGTAGGACTCAAACCCACATCTCTATGCATTCCGGGCCAGTGTGATAACCATTACACCACCTAGGCTCCCTGATATCACCACACTAACCACGCCTACCTGTCTATGTGGTTACTTGCCTGAGAGGTCAGTGCAGACCACTACATTAGGTTGATCGTTATAAGCTACCTTAGTTTAGTTTGAAGTAACTTTTATTTTAGATGGCTAACTTTTGAGATATTTGAAGTACAAATATACCAATTTAATTTTGGCATGTGTGCGAGCACTCTGACACCATAGGCTTCTGCAGTAACAGGTTCTATTAAATTGAATCTGTATTGCGTTCAATATTGATTTATATTTGTCGCTACGTAGCCTGGCACTTGGCATTACTAGGATAGGGCAAGGACTGGTTGGCTCAGGGTCAGGATAATGTGACTGAGTGGGATATCAGGTCAGGTCATGGTGTCAGTGGCCTGGTATCCCAATGGGACAGCACTATGAAAGTGCCATGAGTGTTCATTGGCACAAGTTGGTATCCATCCTGATATGACCTTAGATAAAACAAAACAAACAAAAACAAACGTTTAAATATAATTAATGTTTTGTTGTATTTAAGTAAAAGACAAATCAAAAATGTAAAATTACCCAAATATGTTAGAACATATCTGCACACTAACACATACACACAGTGAAACCTTAATATAACGTGGTCATTGGGATCCATAAAATATCATCGCGGTATTTTACACTGAGATATATTTAAAATAATATTGTTCTATCTGCTTTGCTATCATGCAGTTACACAGCTTCAGTCGTCATTATCTCGAAAGCACCATTTTGTCAGATAGAACCTTTTTATAATACGGTCACGATTTCTTTATTGTAGGTGTTAGCGGCCATCCATCAACATTTTTTGTCGAACAAAGTGTATGACAGGAGAGCGGGGGTCAATCAAGTACAACTACCATCATGTAATAAACAGGGTGGTCTTCGACATTGAAATCAGACCAAGAACCAACTGCGAATTTCCACGAAAACACAGTGAAGAAAAACTGGTTTGGCCACCTCAGTTACTCATTTTCATACTCACTACTATCAGGAGGATCCGGGCAACTGTCTGCCAGTCCCCACCCACTAAATACCAAAACTACTCATCAGTAAAAAAGGGAAGACAAGTCACGCAAAATTGACATTGAGAAGGTTGTTCTTTATTGCTACAACCCTTGTTCACCTACTAGTGACCTGCCACCCTGACTCACTTACAACCTGCCACACAGACCCACATGGTTCCTGCTTGTTCAGTCAAATCAGCGCCTACAGCCCATTGAACCTAAGTCCCATGGGTGTTACAGTACACACAGCTCAGTGGTGAACTGCTTCTTTTGGTATCTCTAGAGTGAGTGTGTCTGCATAGCAAGTGCAAAGAGTACAAGGGTGACTGGGCTCACACAGCCAGCCAATCAGACACCTCTGCAGCCTGGGAGGGGTGGCGCCCAAGAGGGGCGGGCACCTGTCACTCAAGCCCCAGTGCAGGTGGTGTCCATAGTATATGAAGAATGGCTGGGTGTGCTTACCCAGCGGTCCTGTGGTAACAAGTAGTCGTCATACAGTTACAATAAACATTAGTAGATGCTCCTCCTCCATTTGCACTCTTCCTGGTGCATGGACGGAACATTTCTATAATTAATAACCGTATCTTAATATCCAGACATCATACCGCAATCCCGGTCACTGTACGTCATAACATTTCCACATAGTTATTTATGTCACAGAGCGAGTGGGCACACATTGCGTCGCTATTACATAACAATGGTCCCAAACTCCATCGCCCGAGATATTGATATGATTCCAAGCTCGTCTATCGCGACCGAAAGAGTGTATATTTTTACAACAGGTTTTCACCCATAGGATTAACACTGTCAGGGATTCGTGGAAAGCTGCCGGAAGTCAAGTTTAAACTCTTCTTGTTTCTGCTGGATACAAGTGCTGTGCTACCGCCGGAGCAGAGTGATTCTAGACCGCCCCAATGACTCGTTGTTTAATCGTTGTAAAGACATCCCCCAGCTTCTCCAACCATCCCACCCAAAGATTGGGCCGATTTGTCGGAGCCTCTCTATAATGTTGCAGTTCTGCAACCGGTAACCGTCGTAAGGTTACAAACAACCCAGAAGTCAAAAGAAAAAACTCTTCTTGTTGTCGCTATATTATCACCTTTTTAACTTGTTCTTGTTTGTAATTACATTAGCTACTCTCGCAGCCCCATTTCCAAGACAGAGGTGAAACTTCCAGGGTTTTATATTCCAGCAACATCTAAGGTCATAGAAGAGAATCGCCGAAATCCGCGAAGATGTTTCATCTCTGAATAAAATGCTGATACCAGCTTCAAAACCACAAGCAAAATGTTAAAATGTTGATGTGTACTCCTTTTGGGGGGCGGGGGAGGTGCTAGAAAATTAGTACTCTCTGTACGACCGTGAACGTGATAAATGATGCGAAACTACATAAATGTTACGCTGACAGGTTAATGGACATCATATACCATCTATTTACAGTAATATCGCTGACACACGATCAGTTTTTATTTTTGTTAAAACCATCCCACTTTGTCATTTATCAGTTCAGCGATTATACGGGCTTTTAATGGGAGGTAACTAACTAAATAAGAAATAACAAGCAGTCACTGCCCGATATGGGGTTTGGAGCCTCAGGCACTCTGAGGTGGTCACATGATTGAGACACATTCCATTTCCGGAGGCCTGAATGGTAAAAAAAAAACGAGTTTGTTTGTTATTCACATCCTACTATTCTATCAACATTTAAGGGAATATCAGAACATGTAACACCGATTTGGGACAGCGCGCACTCATGGCAATTTCATCGTGATGCCCGACTGGGAGACTGAGTCAAACCAGTCCTTGCCATATCCTATAATAATTAATACTCCAGTCACACAACGCATGCGTTCATTTGCGATTTGGTAGGGTTGTGGTGGTGTGGTCATGGTGGTGATAGTGTGGTGGTGGTGTGCTGATGGTGATGTGGTGGTCCTTTGCTTGGGTTTTACGTCCTCGCAACAACAAAGGTCATATCAGGACGGCTACCGACTTGTGACAGTGCGCACTCATGGCAACTTTTGTAATGTTGCCCCGCTGGGAGACCAGGCTGTGAGCATCATGACCTGATTTCCCACTAAGTCACATTATCCTAACACTGAACTAACGAGTCCTTGCCCTATCCTAGTAAATACCGAGCGCCAAGCGAGTTAGCGATGCTTTCATCGGACAATGTCGGTTTCGCAAAACATTCACATCATAATTCATAGACAGTTCAACTAGATTCAACTTACCATACAGATGAAGGTCGGTCATTCATTGGCAGGTAGATGCCTGTCTGTATATTAGAAATGGGGGTATCAGTCTACATATTCAAAGCCTCTTTAGACACATAGCAACCCCACCACCTGTCGCACACACCACCACCACCACCACCCCCTCCCACCACGACCATCCCCTCCCACCACCCCCACCTCACCACCTCCATCACCACTGAAGGCGGCACGTGTCACCAAGCTATTCACCGATAACATTTACTACCAAAACATCATTAATGGATGTAGAGCAAATAAAGCGATTGATTGATTGATTGATTGATTGGGGCTTTAAGTGATACGGCTACTATCAACAGCTGAGAATGTGCACAGATATGCAATGTTTGAGTTTCATTTATTGGGGTTTTACGGCCTAGCAATAGTATCTAAAGTAATATCAGGACAGACACCGACTTGTCAGACTGCTTGCACACTCTTGGTCAATTAATACTGCTGCCTCACCTGGATACCGCACTGCCAGCATCCATATCCCGATATCTTATCCAGTTACACTGTCCTGGCATCGAGTCAACCATCCTAGTTTGTTTGTTTGTTGTTTTACGTCCTAGCAACATCTAAGGTGATATCAGGACGGGTACCGACTTGTGACAGTGCGCACTCATGGCGACTTTACAATGCTGCCCCACTGGGAAATCAGGTCGTAAGCATCATGACCTGATATCCCACTCAGTCACATTATCCTGACACTTAGCTAACCAGTCAACCATCCTAGTAAAATGCAGAGTAGCTTAGGTGAAGCAGCAACAAGTTCGGCTTTTTTTTCTATCATAGTTCGAAGATCTGACAGACTGCCTTGAGACGATGTAACTACATGGGCAGTAAATAATAAGCCAGAGTGTGGTTAAGAGTTGGTAACGGGGGCCCAGGTCCTTAGCCACCCATTAGTGAGGAGATGCACGAGTATGTGGAGATGCAGGCTGCTCAGTGTGCATCACGTCTAGTTAATCCTTCACCCTCACATCACACACACACCACCCTAACACACGAGTATGTGGAGATGCAGGCTGCTCAGTGTGCATCACATCTAGTTAATCCTTCACCCTCACATCTCAGACACATCACCCTAACACAAGTATGTGCAGATGCAGGCTGCTCAGTGTGCATCACGTCTAGTTAATCCTTCACCCTCACATCGCACACACACACCACCCTAACACGAGTATGTGGACATGCAGGCTGCTCAGTGTGCATCACGTCTAGTTAATCCTTCACCCTCACATCTCACACACCACCCTAACACAAGTATGTGGAGATGCAGGCTGCTCAGTGTGCATCACGTCTAGTTAATCCTTCACCCTCACATCACACACACACCACCCTAACACAAGTATGTGGAGATGCAGGCTGCTCAGTGTGCATCATGTCTAGTTAATCCTTCACCCTCACATCACACACACACACCAACCTAACACGAGTATGTGGACATGCAGGCTGCTCAGTGTGCATCACATCTAGTTAATCCTTCACCCTCACATCTCACACACACCACCCTAACACAAGTATGTGGAGATGCAGGCTGCTCAGTGTGCATCACGTCTAGTTAATCCTTCACCCTCACATCTCACACACACCACCCTAACACAAGTATGTGGAGATGCAGGCTGCTCAGTGTGCATCACGTCTAGTTAATCCTTCACCCTCACATCACACACACACCACCCTAACACAAGTATGTGGAGATGCAGGCTGCTCAGTGTGCATCATGTCTAGTTAATCCTTCACCCTCACATCACACACACACACCAACCTAACACGAGTATGTGGACATGCAGGCTGCTCAGTGTGCATCACGTCTAGTTAATCCTTCACCCTCACATCACACACACACCACCCTAACACACAAGTATGTGGAGATGCAGGCTGCTCAGTGTGCATCACGTCTAGTTAATCCTTCACCCTCACATCACACACACACCACCCTAACACACGAGTATGTGGAGATGCAGGCTGCTCAGTGTGCATCACATCTAGTTAATCCTTCACCCTCACATCTCAGACACATCATCCTAACACAAGTATGTGGACATGCAGGCTGCTCAGTGTGCATCACGTCTAGTTAATCCTTCACCCTCACATCACACACACACCACCCTAACACAAGTATGTGGAGATGCAGGCTGCTCAGTGTGTATCATGTCTAGTTAATCCTTCACCCTCACATCTCACACACTCACCACCCTAACACACGAGTATGTGGAGATGCAGGCTGCTCAGTGTGCATCACGTCTAGTTAATCCTTCACCCTCACATCACACACACACCACCCTAACACACAACTATGTGGAGATGCAGGCTGCTCAGTGTGCATCACATCTAGTTAATCCTTCACCCTCACATCTCCCACACACCACCCTAACACAAGTATGTGGACATGCAGGCTGCTCAGTGTGCATCACGTCTAGTTAATCCTTCACCCTCACATCTCACACACACACCACCCTAACACAAGTATGTGGACATGCAGGCTGCTCAGTGTGCATCACGTCTAGTTAATCCTTCACCCTCACATCTCACACACACCACCCTAACACACGAGTATGTAAAATATATTAAAACATGGCAGAAACTCAAAACCATCGGATTATGCAACTTCAAGTGGGAAGTGTGGCAGCTGCATCAAAGCCAAAAGTCAAACAGCAAATCACCCAACTCTCCTCATCATTATGTAAAACCTCAACGTTTATTTAGTTTGGAAATCGATCATCAAATGTCAAATGCCAAGCCGCCCTCACCATCTGAATGGCCGCCATATTGGCTGCTGCCTATTTCGCCGTTTTCAACTTCCCGAAGGCGACGCGCGCCTACTTCCGGTTCAGACGCTGTCTCAGCTTTGTTGTCCCTTCAGAAGTTTAACCCGAACACAGCCTGTTTCTGAAGGCTTCCTCTTTTATTCAAAACACATGAGTCGGGCCTTCTTTAAAAAAAATGTCCACAGAGAGCTGGCTGCTTGGATCTGTAGGCCCATTTTAGCGGAGACTTTCAGGCAGGAGCTATAGTGTTTTTGTTTTGTTGTTTTGTTTTTGGTGCATTAGCACCGGTCGTGGTGGTGTGTTCGGTGGAGCGCAAGTTTCCAGTGTGGAAGGTCGGGAGTTTTGAAACCCTGTCGAGTCAAACCAATGACTTACAAAATTGATACCTGTCGCTACATAGCCTGGTGATTGGCATTACTAGGATATGACTCGATTCAGTATCACTATCAGTATCAGGATAATGTGACTGAGTGGGAAATAGCCGGTCTGGTCTCCCAGAGGGACAGCACTATAAAGTTGTCATGAGAGTGGGTTGTGACAAGTCGGTACCCATCCTGATATGACCTTAGATATTGCTGGATGTAAAACACAAACAAACACGGTACATTAGTTGATTAAGCGGGGGGGGGGGGGGGGGGGGGGGGGGGTTCGAGCCAGGTTAGGTAGCAACAAATATCAATATTTAAGTCATTGGTTTGCAGAGAGCCTAGATATTTACATGGTTTGGAAATTAGATCAGGAATGGCAGAAATGTGAGTTCGAACCCCATACTAGGCACAACGTTTCCCCTTTCTTTTGCAAAAACACCAGATGTGACTGGTTCCATGACCAGGATCCTGCACAAGCTACATGCTGTATGGTTATTGAGCCTACCCTGTGCATGTATATCTAAGTGCATTTTCTGTATGTGTTTAACCGTAATTATTAAATGACCCACTGATATAAATCATTTAAAATACTTACGCACCTAGATAAACTAATGGCTTGGATATTAGCCTTGGAATGTCAGAGGTGTGGGTTCAAAATGCGCTTTAGATGCAATGTTTTCTCTCTTTAGAGCAGCCAATATGACATGTTAAATTGAGTGATATAATTTACCTAACTTTAGTTTGTAGTATCTTTTTCTTCTTTTTGTTTGTTTGTACATTAGTTGATTAAGCACGGGAAATTTCAATCATGGACGATAGGTCTTCCTCATTCCACTTCTCCTTGCCATATCCTAATAATGCTGAGCGCCAGGCATAAATTTTTAAGTCATTGGTTTGACTCGACCAGGGAGCGAAACCATGTTCTACCAGAATAGGAGACGGACGCTCGACTCATTCGGCCATCCCGTCAAAGTGTTAACTTCGGAGTTATTTCAAATGAAAACCTTCAATTAACTGTTGGTCTACACCAAAATTCTGGAAAACATAGGCTTCAGAAATAATAGATTCTATTAAATTGACTTAGTATTCCTTCTATGATGAAACAAATTTTGGTCTGCTGGAAATCATAGGCTACAAAGGTAACATGTTCTATTAAATTGACTTGGTATTTGTCCCTTCTATGATGCAATAACTGGTTTATGCTTGCACCGGTATCTAAGTCGGATATGTAGAATCAAATCTAGGTAAGCATTTTGGTTAAAAGAATTATATGCTTTCATTGGATTTCAATCGCAGACAACTGATCTTGTTCATTCCTCATTCCAATGCTTCTTGTCCTATCCTAGTAATGCCGAGCAAAAGGCTTGGTACTATGGTAGCAACAAGTATAAATATTTTAAGTCATTGTTTTGACTCGGCCAGGGTTCAGACCAGACCGGAAGGCTGAATGAGTTGAGCGTCCGTCTCCCGTTTTCATAGATCGTGGGATTCGAACCGATGGGTTCAAACCCAGGTAAAATCAAACCAATGACATACAAATTTAAGCTTGTCGCTTCCTAGCCAGGCGCTCGGCATTATTAGGATAGGGCAAGAATGGGTTGGCTCATTGTCAGGATAATGTCACTGAGTAGGATATCAGGTCACGGTGATGGCAGCCTTGTCTCCCAGTGGGGCAGCACTATAAAGTCATTAGGGCACATTGTCACACGTCAATACCCATCCTGATATGACCGTAGATGTTGCCAGGACATAAAACTCCTACAACCAAGCGGCCAGGGTTCATTTACTTAAAACTCCCACAACCGCCACACTGGAAGCCTACATTCAGCTCATTTGGCCAGTCTGTCTATTGTTATCGAGAATGTGAAAAGATTAACTTCATTGAACTTCTTTTAATATTTTTTTTTTGTATTAAAGATCAAAATGCTTGGGCTCCATTAGACTTTTTGCAAGCCTTAGAAACCGAGCTGTGGTAAGAGTCTGAAACTTTGAGATGAAGGGCAAAGACTAAGGCCCATGTTTGCTGTCAGATGTCAGACCCTGAGTTACCCATCAGGGCATCTGACGAGGGCCCTCTGTGAGAGGGGGTTCAAAGGGCTTCAATTAATGTGCCCTTAGAGCCAGAGGAGACCTTCATGTCATTTCAAAAAGCACTAATTAGTTCTCATCACTCACGCATTCATTTGCTCTAAGGAGGTACTCCAATGTGATTTTTTATTTTAATGTTTCGGTGCTTAAAATTATGTAGGCATGTGGATCTTTTAAATCCGATTCCAGTGATATAAAATGTATATAGATCTCTTGAAAAGATAAGAAGAGGTTTCAAAGATGATTTTGTTTGCCCTTTTTTGTGCACATTTCCAAATTAGGAAAATCTAGTTCACTTTTATAGGCATTGCGAGCTGACTACAAGTCTAGGTCGCAAATACATTAACTTTATTAAGATGATTAAACACTTCGGGCAACAATAGGCTTCAGAAATGTTTTCAATGTCTGACACCTTCCATACTCTAAAGTCATCGTTGATGGGTGCCACATCAAGTTTTTTCTGCCGAAACACAAGCTTCAATCAACACCATGTTCATCGCTCCAGTGCTGGAGACAGGAAGACGTGGTCATTTCTCAAACCAACCTTGCAGAGTATGATATTAATCTCAACCAAATATTGTTTCTATTAGGTAGAGGAAAATTTGAGCTTTCTGATGATATAATTTTCAGGACGATCCTGATTAATTTTCAAGGCGAATGAGCGTTTGAATTTTTTCACTCCTTCTGTTCAATCAAATTTCCCACTCAAAGACAGCCATGCTTGATATGCTAATGAAGCCCGGTTTCTTCTCCATCTTTAATTGGTGGATATTTTTAGCTCAGGTGACCATACTCAGCAAGGTAGCAAGCAATCTTAGGGAAAAGAGTGGCTAAGGCTGGATGCAAACTGAGTGGCAAACATGCACAGAGCTGCTGATGGTACACCCAAACAAGTGTTCATTGACTCTATTTTATTTAATCATGTTAATTAAAAAATTGAACACCCTAAATCTAAAAGACAAAAGAACAGGCATTCACCTGATATAATGTTTATTTCAAACAAAGCAGATTTAGTAGAGAGTGAAGTGGTTTTAGAATGGTTCAATTATGTCAGATTTCGCGATGTGGACAGCGTATCCGCCGACTTTGGAGTACCTACTCTAAGGATCATCATAGTAGAAATGTAGGTCAAGTGAATTATCCATTCGGGGGAGGGAGTTAAAATTGCATCATCCATTGGAACCTTATAGTTTTCAAAAACCAAAGTATGGGCCTACATTTGATGCTGGATATGCTATTTAGAGACTGGGGTGCTTTTTAATTGTTGTTTGTTGTGGTTTTACGTCCTAGCAACATCTAAGGTCATATCAGGACGGGCTGCTTTTTAATAGTTATTGCTGCATAGAAAGCACTTTAAGCCAGTGTAGTAGACCGTGGAGCCATCCTGATATGACCTTAAATGTTGCCAGGACGTAAAGCCCCAACAAACAGCTACAAGTCATACAAGCCTGTGATATCCAGCATTTTGGTATACCCACTAACAATATTTAACATTTTATCACTTCCAACATCTCGAAAGTTAGGCATTTTAATCCAAACTAAAGTGGGGCAACCAGTGGTCCACAACTGGTTCATCAAAGGCTGCGGTATGTGCTGTCCTGTCTGTGGGAAAGTGCATATAAAAGACCCATTGCTGCTTATCGGAAAGAGTAGCCTATGTGGCGGCAGCGGGTTTCCTCCAAAGAAATATGTCAGAATGACCAAATGTTTGACGTCCAATAGCCAATAATAAAAATCAATGTGCTCTAGAGGTGTCATTAAATATAACGAGCTTTACTTTTGGTATCTAAGTTGGATACATTGGCTCAAATCTAGCTAAATATTTAGATAGGCTGAGAGATAGTTAAGGCTCTAGATAAACTAGTCGGGTTTCAGAAAATGTAATGATTTGATTGGACTATATCACTTTATATACTAAATACCGTTACGTTGGTCATTGAGTATGACAGCATAGCAACATGAGTATGTGTAACCATTTCATTACAAACTTCCATCTATTTCTAAAGCCAATAGCTTTAGGAAATCAATCAAAGCTGACATGACTACTTCACAAAATGCTCGGTGCAACTTGAGGCACAACAATTAGGAGGCATCATTATTAAAATAATCAATTAAATTGAAGTATTGCTTTATTGATTTCAACGCAAAGCGACACATGTCTGCTCTGTTTTGCCTACCAAGTTCATTCCGAAGTGCGAGTCACGTGACAATGATTGAATAGCTGATCTACGGGTCTATGCGTGAATGGGGAGCATTCGTTCATGGCATTCCGAAACAGAAAATATTCCGGATGAGTGGCAAAGAAAGCAACAGTTATTGACAAACTGAACAGGTGTCACTTTGGAAATTATGGAGGGGGGGGGGGGGGGGGGGTGGGGGGGGGGGGGGGGGCTGGGAGAGAGGTAGGGAGGTAGGTAGCTAGGGAGGGAGGGTAAAGGTAGAGAGGGAGAGAGAGGGGAGAGGGGGGGGAGTGATGGAGAGAGGGAGGGGGGAGAGGAGAGAGAGGGGGGAGAGAGGGAGGAAGGGGGAGAGAGAGGGAGAGGGAGGGGGAGAGAGAGAGAGGGAGAGAAGGAGGAGAGAGAGGGAGGGAGGGGAGAGAGGGAGGGAGAGGGAGAGAGAGAGGAGGGAGGGAGAGAGAGAGAGGGAGGGGGAGAGAGGGAGGGATGGAGAGAGAGAGGGGGAGGGATGGAGAGAGGGAGGGGAAGGATGGAGAGGGAGGGGAGGGATGGAGAGAGGGGTGGGGGGAATGGAGAGAGGGAGGGGGAGGGATGGAGAGGGGGAGGGATGGAGAGGGGGAGGGGGAGAGAGGAGGGGAGGGCGAGGTGGCTTTTCTTAGCGCGCACGACACCGGCAGTGAAAGCGGAATGATCCAGCGGCGCTTCTTCTTGAGACACTCGCCGACACTTCCTTCCGGTGGCCCAGTGGGCGCCGCCATGACAGATGGCGTTTTAATGCGGCGCTTTTCAGCCGTTATGCCCGACTCGGGGGCGGAGGGGCTCAGATGCGGGGTGGGGGGTGGGGGGGGGGGTGGGGGTGGGGGTGGGGGGGGGGGGGATTTACACAAGGAACTATCATTCACCCGGCGCCCATTTCCCCCCCATGAGTGGTTCAACATTTTCAACACTTTCACCACCTTTGGGACCACAGGCTTTGGAGCGGGGGAGAGGGTTAAAACTGCATCGCCTGCAGGAGCCCAGCTTCCATTTCCATATACGCAGCTACGCAGCTGCGTACCATATCAGATAACAAATTCAATTTAAAAAATATATATATGATGTTTCTTTAGCGTTTTATTCCGATAGCATTTTATTCCTGTAAATCCCAAGATAGCCCCCCCCCCCCCCGATTTGATGAAAGCATAAACTTTTTTTAAACAAAAAAAAACAACCTAGATTTATTGCTACGTATCCGACTGAAATACAGGGCCCATATGTATGTGTCCGGGTTAGCGGTCGTAATCCTGCATCATCCGGATTTCCCGGGTTAGCGGCGAAAACTGTGTATGTATGTGTCGGGGTTAAACTAACTCGGCGAGCGTAAAGTCGCCTGTACTAACCCCATGCGAAAGGAGGGTTAAAGGTGGGGTTAGGCACCGATTATGCCCAAATCTATTGAATGCGATCATATTTAACAGAATTACATAGGCAAATCGTGAAATTTCATTAAATTAACCCTAAAATCGAAGCGAGATTAATGCTGGTGCCGTAACGGTGGCGATATTAATATTTTCGAATCGACGAATGTAAAGTAAACAAATCGCCGCCGCCGCAGCGAAGTCGATATCAATACTGTCCAACGTCAACTAAACATCGCCGCCGAATCGGCGGGAATATATTAGGCCCAAATCTATTCAATGCTATCATATTTAACAGAGTTACATAGTCAAATCGTGAAATTCCATTAGATTAACCCTAAATTCGAAGCATTATTAACGTAGCAGCTATATCGGTGGCGTTATTCATATTGTCCAATCGACGAATGTAAACAGACACAGAGGGATTTCCCAAATCTATAAATATCTGAAACATTAGCTAACCCGTGCGCGCTTTGGTCACATACATACCCCGTGACACATTTGGAACACTGGGTTTAGATAACCCGGGACCCTCCTTTAACCCTGGTATGGTTAAAAATTGGCTCATACATATGGGCCCTGGTGTATTTATTAAATTTATTCCAGTTCTGTGCTCATGTGCTACACGACTATGCTCGAAAATGGGAAAACAACGCCCATGTCCAGAGTTTCAGTGTGCGCACCGAAATTAATTTGGTATGTTTTCACCTCGACTTTCAAATAAAAGTTCATTTAAACTAACGTAAAGTGGATAATAATGACAACCTAATACATGAATCTGAACAAGATTACTTAGAAACTTAGATTAGGACACGTTTAATACTTAAACTTTCACACTTTATTATGTAAAATGTCATCGCATAGCCCAAAATAAAAATCCTAAACGTCATACGATCGTTTCTGCAGCTTGTTGGACGGACGGGGCTGCCCTCTATGGAAGATCTTCTGATCAAAAAGAATCTCCGGTAGACTGGATACCTCATGAGAATGTCATCAGACAGGCTACCAAAGCAGCTCCTCTACTCTCAACTGTCTTCTGGTTAGAGAAAGAGAGGGCGCCATCGTCTCCGGTTCAAGGATACCATCAAGAGAAACCTGAAGCTGAGAGACATTAAGACCGACTCATGGACATCACTCTCACAGCAGAGAGCTAAATGGAGAGCGGCAGTCAAGTAATGAAAGCAGTCTTTGTCACATTGTGACCGATGGCATGATGATGATGATGGCAGGCCATGTGGAATGGCATTTGTTTCCAACATAAAATTATTCGGATTTGCAAAAAGAAAACTCCACAAACTAACAACAAACACAACGATAGGACAAGGAGCAGTGGAATGAGGAAGCCCAATTATTCACGATTGCAAATTCCCCATGTTGATCAACTAATGCACAAAAACGAAAAGAACTGAATTTTTTTTTAATCAACATTTTATTTAAAGTTGCATAGAATTTTCAAACGCAAAGCACTTATCTAGATTTGAACCTACATATCTAACTTAGACACTGGTGCACTTATTAAGTATTTGGTGCTACATAAAATGGAATGCCAGGTCAATTTAACAGAACCTGTTACTGCTGAAGCCTATGGTGTCAGAGTTTTGGCGTGCTTGCCAAAACCACTTTGACATGTTTACATTTCAAATATCTCAAAAGTTAGCGATTTAAAATAAAAGTTACTTCAAACAAAAGTAAGATAGATTAAAACGATAAACTTAATATACTTATCTCAGAAAATTACAGAAACTGAAAACCATTGGACTATGCAGCTTAAAGCTGCAGAGTCCAATGAAATATAAAATTTTCAAAACCAAACCAATATTCTAGATTTGATTTTACATAACTAACTTAGATACTGATGCACTTATAAAGCATTTGTTTCTGCGTAGAAGGCAATAAATACTGAGTCAATTTAACAGAACCTGTTGCTGCAGAAGTCTATGGTGTCAGAGTTTTGGCAAGCCTGCCAAAACTAATTTTCCATGTTTGCACTCAAAATATCTCAAAAGTTTACCATTTAAAGTAAAAGTAACTTTGAACTAATGTAAAGTAGATACTAGTGATCGAACTAATATAATTATCTCAGAAAAAATACAGAAATTCTAAACCATCGGACTATGCAACTTTAAACGATACAAGTCGTACTTGACTGACATTCCCCTAATTCAACAATTTTTTATTTTCCCCGCTCCGTTAATAATCATGCAAATCTATTAGCATTATTTGACTACATTAGAAAGATAGATGTAGAGCGAATTATTCAGTCGGTGGGTGAGAATTCCAAATGGTGTAAAGTTTACATTACCAATGTTAATTATTATGTTTTCGGAAAATCCTTTGTTATTGGGAGCGGGAATGACGTTCCGGATTACATTCATGCAAAAAAGAGATCCATCAGATCCTTTTCGAAAATTAGTAACAATAATAATTTATGGTTTTTTTCACTGTTTATCTCACCATACAGAGAAGAACTTTCAAAAGATGCGGAAACTTTCTCAGAAATTATGCGATGAATGGATTTTCTTCTGCAATTCACAATGGAATGAATTTAAAAAAATCAAAAACACAAAAGCATTGTAAACCTGGACTCTTTAGGCACACACGGCATGGGTTACGCGTAATACAAAGATGTTGAAAATGTTGAAGCAGCCCTAACACGTGACAGCGCATTGATTGCCAGACGGAGCGAGATTCCCGCGCAAACTCGCGAGAACGCCAGTCCGCATCACTCTCCCAGCAGACGACAGCGACTGTGCCATAGGCAACATGGCTAAACTCCTCGGGGCTAAGCATCCGCGGGGAGAGCTGCGCTTCTTGGTTCCTTTCAACAAGATTGTGCTTCGCATGAGCAAGGACGGTTACCATAGCGACACACTTGGCTGTGGTGACAAACGGGGTGTCTGTCCCTTTATAGCACAGGGGGGCGGGCCCTCGTGTAATCTCTTATTCACGAAGGTTCTTTTGGAATTGACAGTGATTCCCTTAGTGACACGGCGGGTGACACTTGACGATTTTCGCCTAAATAGGATGTTTGTGGTTTATTTTAAATAGACAAAGAAGAGCTATAATTTATAAAGAAACTTCATCTAACTCAACTAAATTCACCAGACAGGAAGGCCTTGCATCAACTTGTACACTTCCTGTGTAAGGTCGTGGGATCAATCTCCGGCAGAATCGGTTTGTAGGTTTGTTTGTTTGGGTTTTACATCCTGGCAACATCTAAGGTAATATCGGGATTGGTTTGTTGGTTGGTTGTTGGAGTTTTATGTCCTGGCAACATCTAAGGTAATATCAGGATGGGTACCGACTTGTGACAGTGCTAACCAAACCTTGCCCTATCCTAATAATGTCGAGCGACATGCTAGGTAGCGACAAGTATCAATTTTGTAAGTCATCGGTTTGACTCGGCTGGGTTTCGAACTCCTGACCTTTTGCATGGGAAGCCTGCGCTCGGGCATTGCGTGAAAAAGGTTGGGAGTTTGGTTCCCGGTGGAGTCAAACCAATGACGTTAAAATTGATACTTGTCTCTACCAAGCCTGGCGCTCGGCATTAATAGGGTCATGGTGCTGGCAGCCTGATTTCCCAGTGGGGAAGCACTATTAAGTTGCCATGAGTGTGCACTGTCACAAGTCGGTACTCGTCCTGATATGAACTTAGATGTGCCAGGTCTGGAGGCTTTGTTGTCTCTGGCTCCTTGAAGAATCTCTAACAAAAATCATCAAAACAAATTGAGGGTACAGAGTTGTACCCTCAGAAAATTTAAGGGTAGAGAATTTTACCTACTTTACCCTCTGGCAAGAACACAGTGTATATATATTTAATATGTATAGTACATGTATATCTATATATAGTCCTTAAGTAGCACAATGCTGGCAGTATGGCATTCCAGTTTCCTTCCTTGAAGATTTATACTGCCTATCATGGATAAGTCTGAATAGACTTGTTTTCACCATTAGACAGTTTGTCGGTAGAAAGCCCGAGCCTACACTTTTACCGACCCAAGGGATTTTTAACCTCCCACACCACATAGACATGGTATGAGAGCAACCGGCCTTTGATGACGCTGTAAGTTATACACAGCAGTGGAAATCCAAATTGGCAGAGCTGGGGGCACAGTGAATCGAACCACTGACCTTCAGATTAGGAGTCTGACCTAGAAAAAAGTCAGACACTCTAACCACTCCGCCACAGAGAACACCACTTTGGCAGCATTAAAAAGCCAGCCATCTGAAGTAACAACACCAGTACCTTTAACTAAGCCAATTGCCTGAAGGACGAGCATGTCTCAGATGGACTTTCTAAAAGTTGTTAACCCGAACTAATCAAACAGGTCCTCGTGCTGGACCATCGATCAGAGCTCCTCAAAACGAGGCTGACAGAAACAGCCAATGACAGGATTGTAAAGTCCACGGCTGGAATCTGTGGTTGTGTAGGCAGGCTTTGAAGAAATCAATACAGGCAAGAAGAGCAAGGAAGAGTATAAAGAGTGAAAGTAGAGAGAGAGCCAAGGCCTCCGGTTTATTATTCATGGATCCAGTATGATAGGTCACCTAACCGTATTCTCCAATGAGAATCAAGCATCTACAGCTCCACCAATGAACATCAAGCATTCCTATGTCACCATGGCTACCGTGATCTGCCCACCACCACCATGCGGTGTGGCTCCCTGGCCACCACCTGCCTGAGCTGAGTGTGTGGTGATCCATGACTACTGAGGGGGGAGGGGGTGTTGGGTAGAGCTCCTAGTGCCCCTTACACACTATCTGACTAACACACAATGACTAATAATCAAGCATATACAGCTCCACCAATGAACATCAAGCATTCCTGTGTCACCATGGCTACAGTGATCTGCCCACCGCCACCATGCGGTGTGGCTGCCCTGGCCACCACCTGCCTGAGCTGAGTGTGTGGTGATCCATGACTGAGAGGGGAGGGGGTAGTGGGTAGAGCTCCTAGTGCCCCTTACACACTATCTGACTAACACACAATGACTATTGACCAATGAATCAAGCACCACCAGCAACTACATAAACACTTATGCACCTGGCACTATATACCTTTTTCACCAATAGACCATTTGCATTTCCCCACCAGTGTCTTATTATCGGAATATTTTACAGGATGATACACATCACACCAGACCAGATGCGATGGCCAAATGAGTTGAGCATCCGCCTCCTGTTCTGGTAGGTCATGGAATTCGAACTCGCGGGTTCGAACCCTGGGCGAGTCAAACCTATGACTTAAAAATTGGTACAGCTTTAATAAGTGATTTAGCAGTTTCTATGATATCAACTTTTAATTTCTTCCTCACATCTCCCATCATTTGTAATCTTTTGTCCGAGATATATGAATTCGGATACTTGTTCTATGTTTGTGCCATCTATGGTTATATTGACATTTGGTTTATCTGTCTTTTTACTTATAACCATTGTTTTGGTCTTCCTGGCATTCATCTTCATGTTGAATAGTATTCCAGCTTTATTGATTCTATTCACTATATCTTGTAGGTTTTTCTCACTGTCTGCTAGTATTACACTGTCATCGGCATATCTAAGATTATTGACGTTCATGCCACCTATTGTCACTCCCTTGCAATCTTCAATGTGTCTGAAAATCATCTCTGTGTACAGGTTAAATAGACATGGTGACAATACACACCCCTGTCGAACTCCTCGTTTAATCATAACTTCATCCGATATGCCCTGCTCCATTTTTATAAATGCATGTTGTGTCCAGTATAAGTTCACAATTAGTTTAATGTCTTTGCCATTGACACCAATATCTTGTAAACATTTGATTAACAGTTCATGATTGACTCGGTCGAAGGCCTTCTCATAGTCAATAAAGCAGGCGTAAACATCCTGGTTCACTTCACAATAACGTTCACAAATCATTCTCATATTGAAAATCCCTTCACGTGTACCTCTTCCAGATATATAATCCACTTTGTACGTTACTGATTTGTTCTTCAATTTTCTGTCTGTTTCTCAGTAAAATTATTTCAGGATCATCTTCAACATATGACTCATCAGGCTTAGTGTTCTGTACTCAGTACACAATGTTGGTTTTAGCTTCTTTGGGAGTCGTACAAATATGGATTCATTCATATTCAATGGTATAAATCCACATAACAATAGCCCGAACAACATTCTCCAAAATGTATAGAGTGTTAACATCAAGTAAGATATTAATACAAACAAGGAAGCGTATTCTTCAGTGTTATGTGTGGTCTACTCTAATGTATGGGGCTGAGACATGGACAATCTCTAAGAAAATGTACAAACGTTTTAGCAGCATTGAGATGTGGACTTATCGAAGGATGATGAAAATATCATGGACAAAAAAGATCACCAACAAAGAAGTTCTCAGAAAAATTAAAAATAAGAAAAGCTATGTTTGCCACTATACAGACAAAGAAACTTATTTATTTTGGCCACATCATTCGTCAGAGTTCAATATACCGTACATTGTTGGAAGGAAGGTGAATGGCAGCAGAGGGAGAGGGAGACCAAGAACATCATGGATTTACAAATATTTCACAGTGGACAGGCTTGAATTATTCACAGTCTATCAGAACAGCACAACATCGGGACAAGTGGAGAACCATTGCATCCAACCCTCGACTAGAGGATGGAACTATTGATTGATTGATTGATTGATTGATGATATCAACCAGGCAGGGTAGGACAATAAAGACTGCCCAGTTGCCCGGGGCACCTAGTTTACTCAATCGGACATGTAAAGTTCTCAGTGACCTGCCCGAACAGCCAAGTCATTATTTTTCTGATCTGAGGTAGCAGATTTCAGTTTCAATTGCCTGACTTGGGCTTGGGCAAGTAGTTTTTCCACTTGGGCAAGTAGAAAATTCAGTCGCTTGCCTGATTGGGGAAGTGGGGGAAAACATTACGGTCCTACCGGAAACTGTATGAGCGAATGTCCACTACAAATAAGGTGAAACCAGGGCCACGTTCAGACCACGCCTCAGAGTCAACTCCACGATGTCTTTTTGGCCTATTTGCATTCATTGTGCACCTCGGAGTTGACTCTGAGAATTGGCGCTTTTCAAGTAGGAGGCAAAAAAACACCTCCAAAATGGCCGCCAGATTCAGTGGTTTCAGCCAATCAGAGCTGTTCTTTCAATTGCAAAAGGCTGCACCCTATGAGTGCTGCCATTTTAGTGCTACTTAAGGACTATATATAGATATACATGTACTATACATATTAAATATATATACACACGGTTTTTGCCAGAGGGTAAAGTAGGTAAAATTCTGTAGCCTTAAATTTTCTGAGGGTACAACTCTGTACCCTCAATTTGTTTGGATGGTTGTGTTAGAGATTCTGCAAGGAGCCAGGGACAACAAAAGCCTCCAGACGTGTCAACATCTAAGGTCATATCAGGACGAATACCGACTTGTGACGTGCACACTCATGGCATGCCGTTCAGACTAGCGTGACATCCGGAATTTCTCCGAGGCGCACCCTGAACGCAGCCCAGGTAGCAATATCAGGATTTCAGACATTGTCACAAATAAGCACCAGACAGACAACCAACCACTTACCCTAATTCTGCGCATGGCGGCTACAATCTCGACCCGACTGCTCGGCCGAGGGACATCCAGCGTCCCGATGTACTGGAAGCAAAGGGAGAAAATTGGGTTTGGGGTAAATGGTTTGACACAATTATATAGGTCACTGAATGGTCGGTCTACAATTGAAGGTTTGCTACTAGCAAGCATCAAAACGACATTTGAGAAGAAACCAAGCACCAGGGACTGGGGGGGCGGGGGGGGCGGGGAGCCGAGGAGCCGCCGCTGTAACAGGAAATCGCAAACCATGTAAATCGCAAACCCCCACTTGTGATTTCCTAGGAAATCGCAAAACCCCCCATACCATATATGGGCATGGGGGGTTTGTGATTTCCTAGGAAATTCACATATCCCTCTTGGACATCGCAAACCCCCCCATGATTGGCAGTCTCTTTCCTAATAAAAACATCTTTGCAATAGTCCAGTTTGTCATCCCGACTGCACATGCGCTGAAAACGGCCTTTATTCACAGATGTCGCCACTGTGCCCATTGTAAAGGCCAGGTAAAGAGGTGCAGCAATATCGTGGTATTATCACTCAGTTTCAGGATCGGCAATGTATACAATGTCGTTAGCAAAATGACATTTTTAATTCCAACTTCCGTCACTGCATACAGTAAATAGAACCATTTTAATATTCCAAATTCTTATTTATCCATTATTTAAACCATTATTTACTAGTGTATTAGTTGAATATTACAATATGCTACAGAGCATGGGGGGTTTGCGATTTCTAGGGGGGGCTTACGATTTCTAGGGGGGTTTGCGATTTCTAGGGGGCGGGGGGTTGTGATTTCCTAGGAAATTGCAAATCCCGGGGTGTGCGATCTCCAGGGGTTTGTGATTTCCTGCTACACCGGGAGCCGGGGATGGGTGAGCCGGGGAGCCGGGGATGGGTGAGCCGGGGAGCCGGGGGTGGGTGAGCCGGGGCCGGATGGGCAGGGGCCCAGGGGCAGGGGCCCAGGGGCCGGGGTGCCGAGATCCAGTGAGCTGGAGAGCCGGGGGACCGTTGAGCTGGGGGGCCGGTGAGGTGGGGGGCAGGTGAGCCGGGGGCGGGCTCCAGGATCCCTGAGTCTCAATTATTAAAGCGGGCTGTACCCCCACAAAACAACCCGTGTCAAATTAGTGCGGGAGGATCCAACGGGACGCGGGTGGTGGCTGGACGGGGGGGGGGGGGGGGGGGGGGGGGGGTGGCAGCATTCCAGGAAACGCCGGGCGCCAGCTACACGAACGGAACATGTGCTCGGAGAGCGCGACATGGCGCGCGCAATGAGCTGCGATGGAACATGTGCTCGGAGAGTGCGACATGGCCGACAATGACTTGCGATCTGTCCCCGGGGCGCGGCGGGCTGTGGGTAGTGCCACGCCCCCCTGCACACGTGACCAACTGAACACTAGGCTCAACACTCGGCTGAATGACCAGTAGGCTGAATAACCACTAGGCTGAGCACTCAGGTGAGTGACCACTAGGCTGACTGAATACTAGGCTGAATGACCACTAGGCTGAAAGATCATACGCTGAATGATAACTAAGCTGAATGACCACTAGGCTGAATGAATACTAGGCAGAATAGACACTATGCTGAATGAACAATAGGCTGAATAATCACTAGGTCAAATGACCACTAGGCTGAATGACTACTAGGCTGAATGGCCACTGCGCTGAATGACCACTGGGCTTATTGACCACTAGGCCGATTGACCACTAGGCTGATTGACCACTAGGCTGATTGACCACTAGGCTGAATGATCACTAGGCTGAATGACCACTAGGCCGAATGACCACTAGACTAAATGACCAGTAGCATGAATGAATAGTCGGCTTACTAGACACTGGGCTGAATGAATACTAGGCTGGCTGATCACTAGGCTGAATGAACACTAGGCTGAATGAACACTAGGCTGAATGAATGTTTATAAACATTGAAAGGGGTCTATACTGACTACCAAACTGCACCTTGATTGATTGGTGGTTTCTTTACGCCGTGTCGGCAGCATATGGCATGTTCACGGCGAGAATTGTTTGTTTTTTTATTCAACCATCGCCTTTACATATAATGTAAAAGCATACAATCCATTATGTGTAAACTGCACCTTAGGCTGGCTGATAGATTCGATTAGTTTTGTGGGAATGAAAAAGTGTAGTTCATATAAATGCTGGACATCATGGGTTTTCACTGCTCCTAGTAATGCTGAATGCCAGACTAGGTAGTTTGTTTGTTGTTTTACGCCTTAGCAACATCTAAGGTCATATCAGGACGGGTACTGACTTGTGACAGTGCGCACTCATGGCAACTTTATAGTGCTGGAAACCAGGCTGCCGGCACCATGACCTGGTATCCCACTCAGTCACATTATCCTGACACTGAGCACACCAGTCCTTGCCCTGTCCTAATAATGCCGAGCGCCTGGCTAGGAAGCAACAAGTATCAATTTTTAAGTCATTGGTTTGACTCGACTAGGGTTTGAACCCACGACCCCACGATCTACCAGCACGGGAGACGGATGCTCTAACTCATTCGGCCATCCCTTCTGGTCAGGCAAGGTAGTAGCAAGAATAAGTTTTTAAGCCATTGGTATGACTTGACCAGAGTTTTAACAAAAATGTTTGTTTTAATTAACGATGCCTCGAGAGCACATTGATTATTATTCTCGCCTAGTGGAAGTAAAACATACGTTCGTTCTGACCTATTTCTTTGGAGGAAACCCGCTGCCGCCAGATAGGCTACTCTTTCCGATAAGTAGCAAGGGGTCTTTTAAATGCACTCTCCCACACACAGGACATCACATACCACAGTCTTTGATGAACCAGTTGTGGACCACTGGTTGGAACAGAAAATAACCCAAACTGCAAATGTGTCCACTGCGCAGGATCGATCGGATAACCCACACCTTCATATGTAGATGAGCCTGTCACAAAATGGGAGGTGGGAGCTCCACTCATTCAGACACCACGCCGTTAGTTGGAATGTTGATGTGGGTGGTGATGTGGTGCACCCTGCTTCCCCAACAATGACAGTGAATAAATGTCAAACTCATTATGCAGCATTAGTAGGAGCAGCATTGAAGAAGACCAATTGTTCGTGATTGAAAATTCCCCTGCTTAATCAGATAATGAATAAAAAATTAATTAATAAAAAATAAACTGAACTCAACTAAGTTATTATATTATTCAGCCAATATGCGATACCCGTGGCAATTGAGCGCTTCGGCAGCAATTGGTGAACCCTACAATCTAACAAACACTGGTACAAATTCTTCGGAAATTGTATTGGCTGCGCTTTACTATAACTAACCACATATAAAGCCACCAATGGCAAAGCACCACAATATCGGTGCGATCTTATGTCCCACAGTCATCCCAAACTCTCAGATCGTCTAGTCAGATATTGCTACCGGTGTCATGGTATACAACCCCTGCCTGATCGCAGCCCCTGTCGTGGCTTCTGCGCATGCGCAGAGGTTGTAAACAAGCTCAGCTCGGCTGCAGAACGAATACACACTGCCAGTGTCTATTAAAGATTAATAGAAATGCACAACCCTAACCATATAAATTTAATATAATCTGTTCGTTGGATATGTTTTCTATATATGTTCCAGGGGGGTTGTTTCTAGGTGGTGTATAGTTTCATAGATATTTCACTTTTTCTGTATGAAGATTGCACTGACACTCAGAATATCCCAACTTTCACTATTATCTCTGTTTTTAATACTTTCAGCATAAATTGCTCTTAGGTTACATTAAATACTTCAGATCTTCCTCTTCAATCGCGCATTAAGATATTTTTAATCGATCCACTGAAAGTTTTTTAATTTATTTTACAAAAATAAATGCTTAGTCAACTGTCTTCACGGCAGGGGCTGCGATCGGGCAGGGGTTTTATACCATGACACCGGCCCCAGTGTCTAGATTCAAATCATACGGCAATTGCGACTTTTGTGTGGCAGGTCCCATTTCATGGAATAGATTGCCAGAGGATGTAAGAAAAGCAGCGGATTTATGTGTATTATAATGGATTATAATAATATAAAGAACGAAGCAGAGTCCAAGGTTAATTATTATTATTATTGTATTATTCATCGTTTCATATTATTCGGAGTCGCGCGCCCATCTTGTTTCGGCGCGCATGTATGGGGCGCTACCTGTGTCGCGCGGAAAAATAACTAAGAAACGGGATCACTCCGACGAATTAATAGTACTAGCTGGCGTACTATCCATAATGAATCTGTCTTCAGAAATTTATCTTTGTACGGTGAGTGAAATGTCTCGCTCTTCCAACAATTGTAACTAAGTTGTAAATGCCATGGCGTACAGTGCCTTAGAATAAGTTCATCCAAATGAGGTCACTCTATTAAACGTCATTATTGATTATTTAACACTTTGGTTCTTAATCAATGAAATATGATACTCATGTATACCAGTCGTTCCACAATGATCTAATACTACCAACATCATCCATCTCCCGTTTTGGTAGATCATAAGATTTGAACCCATGGGTTCGAACCCTGCTCGCATCAAACCAATGACTTAAAAATATATACTTGCCACTTCCCAGCCATGCGCTCGGCATTATTAGGATAGGGCAAACTGGTTGGCTCAGTGTCAGGATAATGTGACTGGGTGGGATATCAGGTCAAGGAGCTGACGGCCTGTTCTCCCAGTGGGGCCGCACTTTAAAGTCGCCATCAGCGTACACTGTCACAAGTCGGTACCCGCACTGATATGGCTATGACCTTAGATGTCACCAGGATGTAAAACTCCAATAACCAACCAACCTCCAATAACAACCCCCCCCCCCCCCACAGGTCTTGAATTTAAAAAAATATAACACCCCTCAAATAGTTAACACCTTCCCTCCCATCCAGGGGGGCACCCTGGAATTGGCTAGGGGGTGTTTCCAAATATGGATCGAAACTACCCCTATTTTAGGGTAATTTTTTTCACATGGGTTGGTGGAACAACGCCCATTTTAGGGAAATATTTTACATGGTTTTCTGGTGCAATTTTTCACATAATCTTAAAATCTAGGGTTCCTTAATAAATTTAATGCAAGAATTTAGGTCTATATGATTCATGAAATTATATATATATTTTGGTGGGGGGGGGGGGGTTTCCGGGCAACCAGGAAACCCCCCTGGGTGCGCCCCTGCCATCATCAAATACGCACATCACCCTAATAGTAATAGTACTAGCTAGCTGGCCCCCGTTGTTGCGGATATTTCGCTGAGTCATGCCGTCCACATGCCGGCTTCATTATGGTCGCTAATGGCGGCTTCTGTACGTCTATTATTGGTAATCTTTTTTTGCAGTTTCCCCTCCCCGCTATTAGGACCATCAACAACGCCCCCTGGAGGAGTAGAGAAATGTAGCAAACGCGGCACTGCCCGCAACAACCATTAGTCTTATCGAGCTGGCTGCCAGCGGGGTCTCAATGGAACTGAGTGCAGTGATTGTTCTAGTGCTGGAATAGTGCATTGTGGGAATTGATAACTTGATCTGCCACCTGGTGGGAATCACGGTCAACTCATTCAACTAGACCGTCTGGGATTGACACATATTTAATAATAATAATTGTTGTTATATAATGATGATGATATTTAATCATTATTATTTTTGTTATATGATGTTTGTTTGTTGTTGTTTTACGTGTCAGCAACATCTAAGGTCATATCAGGACGGGTACCGACTTGTGACAGTGCGCATTCATGGCGACTTTATAGTGCTGCCCCGCTGGAAGACCAGGCTGCCAACACCATGACCTGATATCCCACTCAGTCACATTATCCTGACACTGAGCCAACCAGTCCTTGTCCTATCCTAATAATGCCGAGCACCAGGCTAGGAAGCGACAAGTATCAATTTTTAAGTCATTGGTTTGACTCGACCATGGTTCGAACCCACGACCCCACGGTCTACCAACACGGGAGACGGACGCTCTAACTCATTCGGCCACCCCATCTGGTTTGTTATATGATGATGATGATGATGATGATATGATGATGATAATAATAATAATAATAAATAATAATAATACTAAAATATTTATTTCCACATGCTCATTATACATACAAGTTGATATTTATATCAGTAAACCGGTCCTAATATGACCTTAGATGTTGCCAGGACGTGAAACTCCAAAAAAAACAACTTATATCAGTAATCTTTCATATCAAAATAAAAAAGGCGACAGCAGAAGTACAATAGACCTACTTATGAGTCATTTTCCCCAGTTAAAAATAACACATTACTAATACCGCAAATAAAGAATTAAAAGTAAAATGTGTATTAGAGTTGCATAGTCCGATGGTTTTGAATTTCTGTAATTTTTCTGAGATAAATACACTAGATCGATCATTAGTATCTACTTTACATTAGTTTAAATCTACTTTTATTTTAAATGGTAAACTTTTGAGATATTTGAAGTGCAAACATGGAAAATTAGTTTCGGCAACCTTGCCAAAACTCGGACATCATAGACTCCTGCAGTAACAGGTTCTAAAACGTCTATTAAATTGACTCAATATTGCCTTCAATGCAGAAATAAATGTTTAATAATTGCATCAGTATCTAAGTTAGATATATAAAATCAAATCTAGATAATTATTTTGGTTTTGAAAATCTGATATTTCATCGGACTATGCAGCTTTAACATTACCTTTAATGCTGTAAATGACATCTCATTGTTTATGTACTAGACCACTATGTATTTTCACTCTGGCGTATCGATATATTGATCTATGACACAAACTTTGTCAACCTTGCTGAAGAGCTTTAATTCATAATAAAAAAAATACTGTAACTTCAAACCTTTATACATAATGTATCAGCTATATTATAATAATCTTTTAAAACCAAATATAAATATTGTGTACATAACCGTACAACTTACGTCGTAATACAAGTGCTATGGCGCTGAGAAATGACCTATTAACATGAATAAAATACATTTACCAAAAGGAAAAAAAATAAAAGAACACACAGCTTTTTTCTGGGATCGTCAGTGAAATGTACTTTGCAATGAACTGACACGCAACTACCTGTGCTGGCCGCTTTTTTTTCTTTGTTCAAGTGTTTTTATTCCTCTGAATAACATGTCAGTGCTGATGCACTGGTCTTCTAGCCCTAATGACAATTGCCTCTACACAGTCAACAAATCTACAATATAGATACACAATTACAAGACAATAATAAGTAAAGCATCGATATGAATGACAGGTAAAGAACAAGACAAGAGAAAAAAAAGATATGTACACGAAGGTAGCTAGGTTAGACTAATATGGCAAGTGTTAGTAGGGGCGGGGGATGACTGATTATCTTTCTAGAGGTGACATACTCGTTGAAAGAGTGATGGTGGGATGTAGGGTGGGCCTTTGTGTTTGAACTGGTCTTCATGGTAATCTCGGGTGGGGCCGATTGAGTAAGTATATTGTTTAATCATGTGTCTCATCATTCTGTACATTTGTTATAAACACCCCACAGCTTTTACTGCGCTATATTATTTAGATGTTTACGTACAGGCAACAAAGGTCTGATATAGAAGGAAGAGACATCCACTGACTGGTACCCCTGTAGGCCTCTCTGTTTAATCACGCAAAAGTAACCAGCGCATCGGCGCTGACAAAATATGTATTCAGATGAATAAAATATTTACCACCAAAAAGGGGGGGGGGGGAAGTAATACAATATTAAATCAAAATTCTGACCGGTGACAGGTGCGAATGGCAACTTACTATAGGTAGCATCACGTGATCAGCCCGCGTGGTGGCGCCACCACGTGATTAGCCCGCGTGGTGGCGCCACCACGTGATTAGCCCGCGTGGTGGCGCCACACGTAGCTGGCCCGCAGCGAGACGACACATAGCATGCTGCAATACAGCATTCGTCGAATAATAAATAAACAAATAATAAATAAATAATAAATAAATAAATGAATAATAAATAAATAATAAATAAATAAATAATAAATGAATAATAAATAAATAAATAAATAAATAAATAAATAGATACATCCATAGGTAACCTGCTCCGCCCAATTCTATACATCTATCATCCAATATCGATCAAACTCCTAACCTTCCGCACAGAAAGTCAGCACTCTTCCCAATTCGGCCACCGCGTCCGGTTATACAGTAAAACCTCTCTAACCGACCACCCACACAGATCAACCAATCCCCTATATCGATCGCTTTATTTGGGTTCCAAATGATCGTCCACACAACACCGTTGTAACGATAAAAAAAAAATTCCCTAAATCGACCACATCCCTAAATCGACCATTTAAAGTCGGTCCCATGGTCAGTCGATTTAGAGAGGTTTTACTGTATGTATAATCTACGTGTATAAGCCGACTAGAAATTAGCTGCAGCAGTCAATCCGACCCTGAGACCGTGCCGTGTCAGTGAGAGCAGACGACAAACTGGTGGTGTTTGAGTTGTCTGTTGTCTGCAGTGGGAGGTGCATCGCCACAAACATGAACATCGCATTAGACAGCCACTGTGGTCACCAAGGCGACCGTGTGTGGGGCAGGGGGGGGGGGGGCGTCGGGGGTATGGGGGGGGGGGGGGCGATGGGAGGGGAGGGGGAGTTAGGGGAGGTGGGGGATGTGGGGAGAACTGGGAGAGGAGGGTGATGGGAGAGGTGGGAGATGGGGGATGTGGGGAGAACTGGGAGAGGAGGGTGATGGGAGAGGTGGGGGATGGGAGAGGTGGTGGATGTGGGGGGAGATATGGGAGGTGTGGGGTAGGGTTGTAGGTTGAGCTGGGGGATGAGGGTGGTGGGAGAAGTAGAGGATGAGGGTGATGTGGGGGTGGGGAGAGGTGGGAGATGAGGTTGATGTAGGGGGTGGGAGAGGGGGGGATGAGGGTGATGTGGGTGGTGGAAGAGGGGGGATGAGGGTGATGTGGGGGTGGTAGATGGGAGATGAGGGTGATGTGGGGTGGGAGAGGGGGAGATTAGGGTGATGTGGGGGTGGGGGATGTGGGAGAGGTGGGAGGGTGGGGTGATGGGGGTGGGAGGGGTGGGAGGGGTGGGGGGGGTGGGAGAGGTGGGAGATGAGGGTGATGTGGGGGTGGGGAGAGGTGGGAGATGGGGGTGGGTGTGGGGGTGGGGAGATGAGGGTGGTGAGGGTGGTGTAGGGGTGGGAGAGGTGGGGGAGGGTGAGGGTGATGTGGGTGTGGGAGAGTGAGGGTGATGGGGGTGGGGGGTAGGGGGTGGGAGAGGTGGGGAGATGAGGGTGATGTGGGGGTGGGAGATGAGGGTGATGTAGGGTGGGGAGAGGGGGGTGAGGGTGAGTGGGGGGTGGGGGGTGGGGAGGGGGTGGGATGTGGGGGTGGGAGAGGGGGAGGGTGGGGGGGATGAGGGGGATGTGGGGGTGGGGAGGAGGGTGTGTGGGGGGTGGGAGATGGGGGTGAGGGTGGGGGGTGGGAGGGTGAGGGGGATGTGGGGTGAGTGTGGGTGAGGGTGGGAGATGGAGGGGGAGATGAGGGTGATGTGGGTGGTGGGGAGATGAGGGTGATGTGCGGTGGGAGATGTGGGAGATGAAGGTGATGTGGGGGTGGGAGATGTGGGGGATGAGGATGATGTTGGGGTGGGAGATGAGGGTGATGTGGAGGTGGGAGATGAAGGTGATGTGGGTGATGTGGGGGTGGGATATGAGGGTGATGAGGGTGATGTGGGGGTGGGAGATGAAGGTGATGAGGGTGATGTGGGGGTGGGAGATGTGGGGGATGAGGGTGATGTTGGGGTGGGAGATGAGGGTGATGTGGGGGTGGGAGAGGTGGGAGCTGAGGGTGATGTGCATTTATATGACACATTCTTCACTCCTTTTATGTGACACACCACTTCCCAAACACGGCGTGACGGTGGGCAGACGGCGGCGTTTCAGGGTTGAGCGGCGTGGAATTGCGCAACCTACTACAGTATAACCCCGTTAAACCAATCTCGGTTAAACCAAACGATCGGTTAATCCAAACTTTTTTCGGCGGCCCAGCAAAATACTACCATTTATCATATAAAATAGTTGGTTAAACCAAAGTCGATTAATTCAAATTATCGGTTAATCAAAAAGAATTGTCAGACCCCAGGCCACTCCGGTATGGCTAAACCAAACTTTCATGTGGTTATAAGGTCATCTGAGACCCCACCAACTTTTATATATAATAAAAAGTTTGGATTAACTGATCGTTTGGCTTAACCGATCTTGGTTTAACAGGGTTATACTGTATATATATATATACTTTTTTTTTTAATAAATCAAAGCGTCCACATACATTGTATATTACATGTGCAATACACTTTTACTCAAAGTCAAAGTCAAAGCCAAAGTTTGGTTAAACCAATGATCGGTTAATTCAAACAAATTTCTAGGGTCCTTCAAGTTTGGTTTAACTGGGTTATACTGTATTTAGTTGTAGGTTATCAATATGCTCTCCCTGCCGTAAATAAGCATACACGCGTCTGTACCTCAGTCCCTAAATCTGCCTGTCACGCTCGGGCCGCGTAAAGAGAGCCGGATTGGGAAGCCATGGCGACAACTGAGGCTGGCCTGGTTTTGAACATGGTCTCAGTGGATGGTTTTACTCACAATTCAACCACCTTTTCATGCCCTGTTTGGGGGCGGTTTTAGGAAGTGTTTTGCCAACACTCACTCATAAGCGGCTTGACGCCAACTGAGGCCTCGGTTGGTTGGAAAAAAGTTAGTTATATTTAACGACACCTCTAGAGCATATTGATTTTTATCATCGGCTATTGGGCGTCAACGATATGGTCATTCTGACATGTTTATTTGGAGGAAATCCGCTGCTGCTACATAGGCTACTCTTTCCGATACACAGCATGGGGTCTTTTATATGCACTTTTCCACAAATAGGACAGCACATACCGCAGCCTTTGATGAACCACTGGTTGAAACAGAAAATAGCCCAAACTGCAAATGGGTCCACTGAGCTGGATCGATCGGATGACCCACACCTACACAGGTGGACACCCTACTGCCTGAGCCACCAGCACCATGACCTGATATCCCACTCAGCCACATTATCCTGACACTGAGCCAACAAGTCCTTGCCCTATCCTAATAATGCCGAGCGCCTGGCTAGGAAGCAGCAAGTATCAATTTTTAAGCCATTGGTTTGGCTCGACCAGGGTTCAAACCCACCAACCCATGGGTTCGGATCTCCCAATCTCCCAAAACAGGAGACGGACGCTCAACTGATTCGGCCATCTTGTCTGGTACTGTATAGAAGGGAATACTATTACTAACTCAATATAATAGACCCGGTTGCTGCTGAAGCTGATGGTGGAAGACATTTGACGTGCACACCGAAAGTCATTGTGTATGTTTTCCCTTCAGATATCTCCAAAGTTAGTAGTTTAAAATAAAAGTTTCTTCAAACTAAATAACAAAGATTATAGTGATCAACCTGCTATCTTTAAAATAAAACCCTGCAAACCTCAAAACTATCGAACTATGCACCATGAGTCAGCGCTATTACTAGTATTAGACCTTGTCACCTGTTCTAATATAACCTCAGATGTTGCGAGGGTGTAAGAATCCAATCAATATATTAATGTGAACGAGTGGGATATCAAGTCATGGTGCTGGCGGCCTAGTCTCTCAGTGGGGCAGCACTATAAAGTTGCCATGAGTGTGCAGTGTCAGAAGTCAGTGCCCGTCCTGATATGACCTTAGATGTTGCTAGGACGTAAAACAACAACAAAAAAACCTTCTATACAGCAACAAGTGCGTTAAAAAGGTTCACCAGTATCTAAGTATCAGCAGCTACTGTGTGATAAGATAACATTAACACTACAGCTGGCCAGCATTGAAAACAAGCCTGAATACCCAGGCTTACATGCTATGGATAGTAGAAATACAGCCTCAATAAAAAAAATTATAAATAAAAAGGTTGGCTATGTAGTATCAAATCTTGACAAGAAATGAGCTTTAGAAAGTTGTGATGCTTTCATCTAACTCGGCAGCCTTAAGGGTTGTCTCGCTGTCTTCAACACCATAACTTGATATCCCTCTCAGTCATATAATCCCAACTTTGAGCCAACCATATGTGAATTGAATGGTTAACGCATGAGACAAATATAAATGCTAGGGGAACATATATGAGCATGTCTCAAAAGGCGATAACTTTTTTTTCTTCTTCTTTTTCCCCCTTTGTACCGATTGACACAAAACAGGACAGAAACGGTTACACTGAAAACACAAGGGCATTTGCTTCAAATCAATATGTATTCTATTGGGATTATGAAACACCATGTAAAAACCAAATCAGTTTATCCTGAGCAAATGCATAAGCAGATAGTATGCTGATCATTACAATGGACAAAGTTTTGTCCCATATTGCTTAGCACCTTTTGAGACAGTCTCATATATCTTGTCACTATATTCCTCTATAGGCGCCTGCTGGAGTACCCCCCCCCCCCCGCCCCAACCACCACCACCACCACCACCACCACCACCAGCTGTCGGGGTAATGTATACGGGTGGCCCCCCTCGCGCCGCACATACACACACACACACACACACATACATGGTATTTATTCAAGAGCATGTAGATGAGGATCCAAAGGGGCAGAAAATAATCCAGGGAGACCTGAATATGAGGGACCGACAACCGTGACAAGTCAGTCAGTCAGCGTCTGATTATTATAACAGGCAAATCCAAGGCTCCTCTTAAAAGGCCGTATTCTCGTATCTGATTGGCTGATTGTATATAACTTAACACTTATATTGCCGTAAATATTTGCATTCCAGCAAACAAATATTTCTAAACAACCAATCGTAATAATTGTCTTGAAATGTTTTGTTTGTTTGTTTTACATCGTAGCAACATCTAAGGTCATATCAGAATGGGTAGCGACTTGTGACAGTGCGCACTCATGACGACCTTATAGTGCTGCCCCACTAGGAGACTAGGCCACCAGCACCATGACCTGATATCCCCCTCAGTCACATACTGAGCCAACCAGTCCTTGCCCTATCCTAATAATGCCAAGCGCCTGGCTAGGATTTGTTTATTGTTGTTTTACGTCCTAGCAACATCTAAGGTCATATCAGGGCGGGCCTGGCTAGGAAGCGACAAGTATAAATTGTTATGTCATTGGTTTGACGCCACCAGGGTTTGAACCCACAAACTCATGGGTTCGGATCCCCAGATCTCCCAAAACAGGAGACGGACAACTAACTCATTCGGCCATCCTGTCTGGTCTGTCTTGAAATGTATTGAAATGCATAAAAATACTTTTTAAACTAAGCTAGGGTACTCTAATTTGTAGCTTTGAGTGTAATGAACAATATAGATTGAATTAAAATGTGTATGTGACACTGTCGCAAATCAGTTTTGTGAAAAAGGCTAGGGGACCAGGCTACCATATCTTGTTGCAGTCATTTAGACGCAGTGTAATGTTTTGTTTGTTTGTTGTTGTTTTACGTCCTAGCAACATCTAAGGTCATATCAGGACGGGGGAAGACGTGTAATGTCATAATGGTGGCTTAATTTATATGCTCCTAATAAATTGGGGGGGGGGGGGGGAACATGATACATACCTTTTGTTCGGTACACTTAAATATTCACATTTGTTTTTAAAACACAATGTGATACATAAACGCTCTCTCTTAGTCTTAATGCAACTTCCATTTAACCAATCCGATCTATATGTGAACTCCCCAAAAAAACTAAACAAAGATTTTTTTAAATTAAATTTAAAAAAATATATGTGAACGAAAAGTGAACATAAAGATGCCCTGCCACGACCATTGCAACTTTATAAATGCACAACTTTAATATTAAAGGTCATTGGTTTGACTCGACCAGGATTCGAACCCACAAACCCACAGGTTCAGATCCCCCAATATCCCAAAACAGGAGACGGACGCTCAACTGATTCGGCCATCCCGTGTGGCTATGTTTCTGGGAAGTAAAACCCCAACCGCCCACTCACTGACACTGCTAACAGCGGGTCGGTGTGAATGGTGCGCATCCATTATTGACGGTAAATAAGGGGTGAAAGGCGGTACAAAGCGCGGCGGGGCGGCGTTAAACTTAGATCAATGCCCGCCCGGCCCGCCCACCACCGTGCACCGGCACACCCGGGCCAGTCTCACCGGGCAGCTCCCTCGGGCGGATTTGGGTGGACGGGGTAAAAAAAAAAAAAAAAATTAAAGAAACAATTAAATTTAAAAGAATTAATAATAAAATAAAATAAATAATGGTTGGCTATTCATTCATTCACCGTTATTATTAATTTGGCATGTTTTCACTTGAAATATATCCAAAGTTAGCCAATTTTATATATTTTTTGGATTATTTCATGGCAAAGTATAGGAGATGATAACGATTAACTTAATAATATATATTAGGCCTATTCATCAGGTGCCAGAAACTCAAACAATTGGATTAAGTGACTTTAAATTTAATTAATATATTTTTTTCATGGGATAATTTCCCCCAAAAAGAAGTGTTTCCTGTTGCAGGCAAACAAATAAAGTAATGCAGAGAGGTAATGTTTTTTTAAATCATGAATCCCATGACTGTGATTTAATTTGATGTACACAAAATATACAACTCATGTAATTTGTCAGAACATTTTAATTGAAGCAAGGAACTCTTCTATCACTAGGTTTACGTGATGGTCTGAAAGAGTTCATTTATAAAGATTAAAAAGAAAGTGTGATGGTTTATTTACCCTGTCCATAACGAGTAAGCCATATCACGGTTTGTTTTCATCGCTGAACAGCAATAGTCTCAATTTGGTAGTAGCCTAGTCATCTTAGCTGTATATATGTATACTACTACTACAGTGTGGTAAGATAACATCAACACCATAACTAGCCAGCATTGAAAACAAGCCTGGGTACCCGGGCTTATATGCTATGGACAGTATAAATACAGCCTCAATAAAAATTAAACAATTATATATACCGCAAAACCTATCTAACATTATATAATTTCATCAGAAAAAAATTACGGCCAGCAACTTTTTTTGCAGGATCGGTCAGGCAACAGGACCACTTTTTGTTGTTGTCAGGCCTTAGTGGCGGTGATGCGGATTCCGAGGGACACCAGTTTGCCAGGGACACTTCCATTGAAATGCATTGTTAACGGCCGTGAGCAAATCTTCATACAGAAAAAGTCAAATATCTCTCAAATTACACCACCTAGACACAAACTGCTTGGAACACATATAGAAAACATCTTTTGCAAAAAGATTATATAAAATTGATAAGATTAGGGTTCTGGATTTCTATTAATTTGTAATAAAACTAACGTTTTGCACTGCGCGTACCGTCAAACTCAAGGCATTGTCAATGGTCGTGAGCCATGTTCATACATAAAATACAGAAGAAGTCAAATATCTCTCAAATTACACCATCTAGAAACAAATCGTTTGGCATACATATAGAAAAGATCTTTACCAAAAACATTATATTAAATTTATAACGTTAGTGACAATGCTGTTCGATTTTGACGCATGTGCAGAGGCGATGTGTCCCTCGCAAACTGGTGTCCCTGGGAATCCGCAACAGCGGCGTGCAGCGCAGGTTTTACGCACTGGTAAAACCTTGTGTGGTTACTAACGGCAACCGCATCACCTGCTGGGGAAATTGAGGTCGCTGCGCATGCGCTGTGGTATTCAGCGCACGACAAAGACATTGTCGTCTGGTTGGTTGGTTGTTGGAGTTTTACGTCCTGACAAAATCTAAGGTTATATCAGGATGGGTACCGACTTGTAACAGTGCACGGCCATGGTGACTTCATAGTGCTGCCCCATTGGGAGACCAGGCCACCAGCCTGATATCCCACTCAGTCACATTATCCTGACACTGAGCCAACCAGTCCTTGTCCTGTTCTAATAATGATGGGGGTGCCTGGCTAGGAAGCGATAAGTATCAATTAAAATCTAGATAAGTGTATTGTTTGTTTGTTGTTTTACATCCTAGCAACATCTAAGGTCATATCAGGACGGGTATCGACTTGTGACAGTGCGCACTCATGGTGACTTTATAGTGCTGTCCCACTGGGAAACCAGGCCACCGGCACCATGACCTGATATCCCACTCAGTCACATTATCCTGACACTGAGCCAACCAGTCCTTGTCCTATCCTAATAATGCTGAGCGCCAGGCTAGGAAGCGACAAGTATCAATTTTTAAGTCATTGAGTTGACTCGACCAGGGTTCGAACCCACGGTAGATGTTTTGGTTTCGAAAAGTTGATGCTTTCATCGGACTATGCAGCTTTAAGGGAATTTAATAGAATTTGTCGCTGATGCAAGTCATACAACCTCAGCATTTTTGTGTGTACACCAACATTATGTTGCATGTTATCACTCTAAAAATCTCTAACATAAACCAAAAAAAGAGACTCCAAATTAAAGTAAAATAGATTATAATGATCAACCAAATATTACAAAATTAATATGGCAACAATTTAGAACCGTATTTCGAAACTTTAAATAATACTAATACTGTAATAGAGACCATCAGGGTTTTTTGTTTTATTTTGTAAATAGATTTATTCTGCTGAATAAAGCTAGGATTCCTTACACGCGGTATGCGGCATGCCAATGCGAATGTGGCATGCGAACGGGTTGGGTCCTTTCACCCACACCCACACCCACACATAGTGTCAGGTTTCTCTAACACTGTTTCCTATGGCAAACGCAGCAGCATTCGCATGCCGCACCGATGGCTACATGGACCGATTCAGTTGCCGCATTCGCATTCGCATTCGGACGTAAGGAATCACCCCGATTGCTTTTCGATTTTTTGCCACATTCACATTCGCATGTCGCATACCGCGTGTAAGGAATGTAGCTGCAATTTGCAGTATATAAATTATACAATGAAATTCTGTAACCCAAATGTTCCATAGCAATATGGCAACAGTAGTGTCATATAACTAGATCAATATTAGTCAGATCAGTGGAAGTATCTACATGGTCATTAGAACGTAAGTAGAAGTTATCTTCTGTATTCATTTGGTAAAGTTGCGGTAAGTTTTAATGTAGGGTATGTTCAGTTGGAGTTAGGCAGACGGTATATAAAAGTTCAGAATGTGTTTTCCAAACGCTACCAGCGCCGTGCTGTCTGGATGTTGATTGATGTTGCCATGGCCATTGCCGGCAGGGGGCGGGGTGTGTCACCTGCCTCAACACCAGCCCTCACTTACCCCCCCCCCCCCCCCACCCCCTCTCCCCACTCCCCCCGTCACCAGCTACTGGGCAGTGGGGCGTGACGCTAAAATACACACACATACACACACACGCACACCCACATACACACATACATACACACACACACACATACACCCACGCACACATACACATACATATACATACACACATACATACACATGCGCAGACACACCCACACATACACCCACACGCACACATACACACCCATAGACACATACACACACACTCGTACATATACATACACGCACATACGCATACACACACATAAATATACATACATACACGCACGCGCACACATACACACATACATACATACATACATACACACACACCTCCCCCTCCTCCTGAGGGAAACATAAATATCCTGCTCGCCAAGCGTGGGAATAACAGGTTCCTGATAACCCACATTGTCAGTCGCGCATTCACTAAGCCTCCGCTGGGAGAACCTTGGAATGTTTGCTTGTTGGGGGGCCTTACGTCCTGGTAGCGTCTAAGGTCATATCAGGATGGGTACTGGCTTATGACAGTGCACACTCATCGCGACTGCTGTCCCACTGGGATACCATGCCAATGACACCATGATCCAATTTCCCACTCAGTCACATTATCCTGACACGGAGCTAACCAGTCCTGGCCATATCCTAGTAATGCCAAGCGTCAGGCTGGGTAGTGAGAAATATCAATTTTGTACGACATTGGTTTGACTCGGCTGGGATTCGAAATCCCGACCTTCTGAATCGGTAAGAGCGCGAGCATTGTGTGCGGGGATCAGTTCCCAGTCGAGTAAATCCAATGACTTATAAAAAAATTATACTTGTTGCTTCCTAGCCAGGTGCTCGGCATTATTAGGACTGGTTAGCTCAGTATCAGGATAATGTGACTGAGTGGGAAATCGGGTCATGGTGCCAGTGGCCTGATTTCCAAGTGGGGCAGCACTATAAAGTTGCCATGAGTGTGCACTGTCACAAGTCGGTACCCCGTCCTGATATGACCTTAGATGTTGCTAGGACGTAGAACAGCAACAAACAAATGATATGACCTTAGATGTTGCAAGGCTGTAAAACCTTGGTTGGTGCGAGTATATTAGCACGAGATCTACGACCGTGCTGGATTTAGGCAATGATAAAAGCATCAGTCATCGTCAGGTGTAGTGACCGTGACAGCGCGTGACAATGACACAGCAATCCACAGCAGGATCACTGCATTCTTAGCATTCCTTGAAGTTACATTAAACTTCAATTTGGGCCACATTTTCTTCAGGGCTAAAAGATCTCGCTGTTGTTGTTTTACGTCCTGGCAACATCTAAGGTCATATCAGGGCGGTTTAGTGTAGCACAAGAGCAGCGAACTGCAATAAATGTTTAATGAGTCTACTAGTATTGTGGTGTTTGTTCTCTGTGGCGGAGTGGTTAGAGTGTCTGACTTTTTTCTAGGTCAGACTAATAATCTGAAGGTCGGTGGTTCGATTCCCTGTGCCCCCACCTCTGCCAATTTGGATTTCCACCGCTGTGTATAACTTACAGCGTCATCAAAGGCCAGTTGCTCTCATACCATCTCTATGTGGTGTGGGAGATTAAAAATCCCTTAGGTTGGTAAAAGTGTAGGCTCGGGCTTTCTCTTGACAAACTGTCTAATGGTGAAAACAAGTCTATTCAGACTTATCCATGATAGGCAGTATAATCTCCAAGAAAAGAGAAAAAAGTATCTAAGTTGGATATGTAGGATGTTTGTTTGTTGTTTTACGTCCTAGCAACATCCAAGGTTATATAAGGATGGGTACCCTCTTGTGACATTGCACACTAATGGCAACTTTATAGTGCTGCCCCACTGGGAAACCAGGCTGCCGGCACCATGACCTGATATCCCACTCAGTCACATTATCCTGACACTGAGCCAACCAGTCCTTGCCATATCCTAATAATGCCGAGCGCCAGGCTACGAAGCGACAAGTATAAATGTTTAAGTCATTAGTTTGACTCGACCAGGACTCGAACCCACAAACTCATGGGTTCGGATCTCCCGATCTCCCAAAACAGGAGACGGATGCTCTACTCATTCAGCTGGTAGGATATGCAGGATCAAATCTAGATAAGTAGGTTGGTTTCGAAGATTTGATACTTTCATCGGACTATGCAGCTTTAACTGTCAGCCAAAGCCGGTGTCGCAGTTTCAGCTGACTGCCATTTTCAGTCGACTGCATAGACTCAAACTCAAGGCATTGTCAATGGTCATGAGCAATCTTCATACAGAAAATACAGAAAAAGTGAAATATCGATAAAACCACACCACCTAGAAACAAATCGCTTGGTACACATATAGAAAACATCTTTACCAAAAACATTATATTAAATTTATACAGTTAGGGTTCTTGATTACTATTAACTTTGAATAAAACTAATGTTTTGCACTGCGCGTACCATCAAGCTCAAGGCATTGTCAATGGTCGTGAGCAATCTTCATACAGAAAATACAGAAAAAGTGAAATATCTCTAAAACCACACCACCTAGAAACAAATCGTGTGGTACACATATAGAAAACATCTTTACCAAAAACATTATATTAAATTTATAAGGTTAGTGACGATGCTGTTAGATTCTGATGCATGCGCATGAAACTGAGAGTCAGCTGAAAATGGCAGGGCGCTCAAACTGCGACACCGGTTGTGGTCTTGTTATTCGCATCGTTAATTGCAATGTTTTAATTGCGATAGTTTGACATTAACAATAACATATGACACGTGGGGCCTGGATGTTAAAAGTTGCATAGTCCGATGCTTTTGGGTTTCTGCCATTTTCTGAGATAAATACATTATGCTGATCGTTATGATCTACGTTACGTTAGTTTGAAGTAACTTTTAATTTAAATGACTAACTTTGGAGGTATTTGACGTTAAAACATGCCAAATTAATTTTGGCAAGCACGCCAAAACTCTGACACCATAGACTTTAGTAGTAACATATACTATTAAATTGACTTATTACGACATTTTATGCAGCAACAAATGCTTAATAAGTGCACCAGTATCTAAGTTGAATATATAGAATCAAATCTAGATAAGTGTTTTGGTTTTGAAAATGTTATGTTTTCATCGGACTATGCAACTTTAAGGCACAGGCACAGACACAGGCAAAGGCAGACACACAGACACACCAACACCAACTTACACACACACACACGCTCGACCCCCCCCCCCCCCCCACACACACACACACATATTCTCCTTGAGTTGGCTGGTTAGTTGGTTGTTGGAGTTTTACATCCTGGCAACATCTAAGGTCATGTCAGGACAGGTTCTCCCTGAGAATACGGCAACCACAAAAGTAGGACCGAACTGGATGGCCTAGGACTAGGAGGAATGGTGTCCGCTACCCGAGATCGATCCCCGGCGGAGTCAACGGTTTACTAGAACTAGTAGGAGCCACAACGTGTAGGGTTCTACATTACCAGGATCAGGATTAGTACTACTAGTATGCACAGTGTTAGAATGTAAAGTGCCTGTCACACTATGCCAGATTGAGCAACGGACAGAACTGTCTAGTCCGGTGGTGTTGGGGCGTGATAGTATCAAAATGTATTAAAATGTGTCAAAACGTTGCGATATCGGGTCAAAGGACGCCGGACGAACAGACATGAAATGGACATGAAACGGACATGAACGGATAGCCAACGGATGATAAGCGGTCTAAACGGACTCAAACCGGACAAGAAACGTAGACGTCAATCCGGCAGGCATCCATTCCAAGTTTTGTGCATGTTCAAAACTTCTAACGGATGTTGCCGGATATCAACAGATATCAATGGATATGCAACGGATATGCAATGGACACAAACCGGATGTTGCCGGATATCAACGGACTTTGTTCAGTTTCTTTCCGTTTCCACAATCCGGTGATGTGTGACAGCCGCTTAAAGCATATCCGTTGCATATCCGTTGATATCCGGCCCAAGTTTTGAAAATGCACAAAACTTGGAACGGATGCCGTTGGATTGACGTCTACGGTTCTTGTCTGCTTAGTCCGCTTACCGTCCATTGGTTATCCGTTCATGTCCGTTTCATCTGTTCGTCCAGTGGCCTTTGACCCGATATCGCAACATTTTGACACATTTTAATACATTTTGATACTTATCACACCCGAACACCACCGGACTAGACAATTCTGTCTGTTGCTCAATCCGGTGATGTGTGACAGCCACTTAAATAAAGAGAGTAGTATTATACACATCTGAGATACTAAATTCAAAACATCAATATCTAAGGCAGCGCTCGAAAGAGCTTGCCTGCTTGTCCGGGACAAGTGCCCAGTCAGAACCTGCTACAATAGCCAATAAGGAGGTTACACCAGGCACAGGGTGACCCATAATGCTCGTCTAGTACCACTTCCGGTGGCAAATCTGCTGTGTCATCCACACTCCTCAAGCAGTGCCCATTTCTTATCTGCCTTACACGAAGCCAGGCCAGCTCCGCTGCTTGGAGAGTGTTTCTTTAGACAGGGGGAGGTGTGTAAAACTAACTGTGAGCACTTTCTTCCAAATAGAACCACGTGACTACACTATTTCAGTGTCTATGGTCTATAATTATAAAGTGGCCAGTAGACTATACCCATTTCCCAGCACCGGACGTGGTGGCCGAATCGGTAGAGCGCATGCCTCCCGTGAGGGAGATCAGGAGTTCGATTCCTGGTCAAGTCAAACTAATGACTTACACAATTCATATTTGTCGCTACCTAGCTTGGCGCTCAGCATTAATAGGACATGGCAAGGACTGGTTAGCTCAGTGTCAGGATAATATGCTTGAGTGGGATATCGGGTCATGGTGCTGGCAGCCTGATTTCCCAGTGGGGCAGCACTATAAAGTCGTCATGAGTGTGCACTGTCACAAGTCAGATTTTTTGGGGCTACGGATTAAATACTTAAAGTAACATAATCAGAAGGTTTTGAATATCTGCCATATTTATTTTTATAGATAAGTATATTAGATTGATCATTATAAGATCCTTAACTTAGCTTCCTGTAACATTCATTTTGAAGGGCTAACGTTGCAGATTTTTTTGATTTTTTTTGTTCAAAAGTGTTTATTCATCTGAACAAGTATAGTGTCAGCGCCGAAGCACTGGTCTTCCAGCCGTTTTACATGCACTCTGGAATTTTACACATGGTTTGGGAGAGCATCCTGTGTTGTTTCTGTGCAGCATGAGTCACGCACACTCACTGTAAAAAGTGTCCTGTGCTGCACAGAAACAGCCCAAGATGCTCTCCCAAACCACGTGTAAAATTCACGGCAATGTTACTGAGTGGGATATCAGGTCACGATGCTGGTGGCCTGGTCTCCCAGTGGAGCAGCACTATAAAGTTGCCACGAGCGCGCACTGTCACAAGTCAGTACCCGTTCTGATATGACCTTAGATGTTGCTAGGACGTAAAACAACAACAAACAAACAGCTTTAAGGGGGATAATCGATTTCCAGTGTAGATGTGTTGGTGAGACCCGCCCGGGAGCCAGTCGCGTCGGCGTCTTCATCTCCCGTTAATCCCACCCACAATGCAACGCGCCATAACGACCGGAAGGGGTCGGATTCTCGGCGAGCACCGGCTGAAGCTAACCGTTCTTTATTGCAACCCGTTGCAACGCTCGCCCTCCTTTAGTAAAACCCCACCGCCTCCAACCAAGTAAAGATGTGAAGTTGGGAATTAAACATTTTAAGTTTTGTAATTTGATGCCTTTGGGTTTCTACAATATTTTTTTTTAAATTATTTTAGATAAATATATTAGGTTGATCATCATACACTACATTACATTTGAAATAACTTTGATCTTAAATGGTTAACTTTGGAGATATTTGATTTTGAAGTCAAAGCAGGAATTTATTTTGGCGTATACGCTAGACACCATATGATTCAGCAACGACAGGATTTATTAAATTGACTTAAGCTAAGATTCCATATAGGCGGTATGCGGTATGCGAATGCGGCAAAAAATCGAAAAGCATGTAAATGAATAGTGGTGCTTCCATGTGTCTGAATGCGAACGCGAACGCGAATGCGAATGCGTCAAATGGATCGACCCATGGATCGATCGGTGCGAATGCGAATGGGAATGCGAATACGGCTGCGTTTGCCATAGAAAACCACAGTAACTTTGACTTTTCTTCACAAATTTGGAGCAAAAAACGCCAAAAAATGGCATGGATATATATTTTTTTTTTAATTTAACGACACCCCAGCACAAAACGTTGACGTCGGGTATTGGGGGTAGGCATGGGTAGCTATGCCGCATACCACATTCGCATACCACATACCGCGTGTATGGAATCTTAGCTTGAGTGTTCCTTCTATACATGCAATAAATGGTTCATGAGTGTGACAGTATCTAAGCGGGTTTGTAGGATCAAATCTAGGTGAGTTTTCGTTTTTGGAAAGTTGGTTGGTTGTTGGAGTTTTACATCCTGGCAACATCCAAGGTCATATCAGGATGGGTACCGACCTGTAACAGTGTTTCTAAGCTGGGTATGTAGAATCAAATCTAGGTGAGTTTTCGTTTTTGGAAAGTTGGTTGGTTGTTGGAGTTTTACATCCTGGCAACATCTAAGGTCATATCAGGATGGGTACCGACCTGTAACAGTGTTTCTAAGCTGGGTATGTAGAATCAAATCTAGGTGAGTTTTCGATTTTGGAAAGTTGGTTGGTTGTTGGAGTTTTACATCCTGGCAACATCTAAGGTCATATCAGGATGGGTACTGACTTGTAACAGTGTGCCCTCATGGTGGCTTAATAGTGCTGCCCCACTGGGAGACTAAGCTGCCATCACCATGACCTGATCCTGACACTGAGCCAACAAGTTCTTGCCCTGTCCTAATAATGCCGAGTGCCTGGCTAGTAAGCGTCCTGATATGACCTTAGATGTTGCTAGGACGTAAAACAACAACAAACAAACAAACAAACAAACAACAAACAGCTAGTAAGCGACCAAGTATCAATTTTTAAGTAATTGGTTTGACTCGACCAGGGTTCGAATCCCACAATCTATGAAAATGGCAGACGGACGCTCAACTCATTCGGCCATCCGGTCTGGGGTTTTTGGGTGTTTTTTTTTTTAAGTGGATGCTTTCATCAAACTATGCAAACTGGACGGACACAAATAAGAGCAAAGATTTCACCAAGAATTCCCACTCAAATCTGAAAATAGATTTCTGACAGGTTTCTATCCAGAGCTGACAGGTCCGTGCGCATGCGCCATGACATAATGGGGCACCCGTGTTGGCGAAACGTGCCCCTGCAGTTGGAAAAGGCAATTTGTCTCGGGGGCCTGGCCTCATTTACATACAAATACTGGAGTGAAGACGCCGTCATGATTGTTGTAATGCAGCGTTTGTGTCTGCCCCGTGAACATGTGTGCGCGCGTGGTGTGTGCGCGTGGTGCGTCTGCGTGTGTGGTGTGTGTGGTGTGCGCGCGTGGTGCGTGTGCGTGGTGTGTGCAGGGTGTGTGTGCGTGGTGTATGTGCGTTGTGTGTGTGGTGTCTGTGTGCGTGGCGTGTGTGGTGTATATGTGTGTGGTGTGTGTGTGCGTGGTGTGTGTGGTGTGTGCGTGGTGTGTGTGCATGGTGTGTGCGTGTGTGGTGTGTGCATGGTGTATGTGGTATGTGTGGTGTGTGTGTGGTGTGTGTGTGGTTTATGTGTGTGGTGTGCGCAGGATGTGTGCGTGGTGTGTGTGCGTGTGTTACCGAGTGTTTGTATGTGGGAGGTTGTGTTTGCATCTATTTATGTGTATTAGTGTTGTGTTGGTGCATATGTGTGTACACAAGCGTGTGTGTGGGGGGAGGGGGGTGTTTGCATATATGTATGTGTATTGGTGACTGTCTATGTGCATGTGGATGTACATGATTGTTTGTGTGTGTTGGTGTGTTTGCATGTACTGGTGTGTGTACATGATTGTTTGTGTGTGTTGGTGTGCTTGCATGTCTGGTGTGTACATGATTGTTTGTGTGTGCTTGCATGTACTGGTGTGTGTGTACATGATTGTTTGTGTGTGTTGGTGTGTTTGCATGTACTGGTGTGTGTTTGTACATGATTGTTTGTATGTTGGTGTGTTTGCATGGACTGGTGTGTGTACATGATTGTTTGTGTGTGTTGGTGTGTTTGCATGTACTGGTGGGTGTACATGATTGTTTGTGTGTTGGTGTGTTTGCATGTACTGGTGTGTGTTTGTACATGATTGTTTGTGTGTGTTGGTGTGTTTGCATGTACTGGTGTGTGTACATGATTATTTGTGTGTGTTGGTGTGTTTGCATGTACTGGTGGGTGTACATGATTGTTTGTGTGTGTTGGTGTGTTTGCATGTACTGGTGTGTGTACATGATTGTTTGTGTGTGTTGGTGTTTGCATGTACTGGTGTGTGTACATGATTGTTTGTGTGTGTTGGTGTGTTTGCATGTACTGGTGTGTGTACATGATTGTTTGTGTGTGTTTGCATGTACTGGTGTGTGTTTGGACATGATTGTTTGTGTGTGTTGGTGTGTTTGCATGTACTGGTGTGTGTTTGTACATGATTGTTTGTATGTTGGTGTGTTTGCATGGACTGGTGTGTGTGTACATGATTGTTTGTGGTGTGTTGGTGTGTTTGCATGTACTGGTGTGTACATGATTGTTTGTGTGTGTTGGTGTGTTTGCATGTACTGGTGTGTGTTTGTACATGATTGTTTGTGTGTGTTGGTGTGTTTGCATGTACTGGTGGGTGTACATGATTGTTTGTGTGTGTTGGTGTGTTTGCATGTACTGGTGTGTACATGATTGTTTGTGCGTGTTGGTGTTTGCATGTACTGGTGTGTGTACATGATTGTTTGTGTGTCTTGGTGTGTTTGCATGTACTGGTGTGTACATGATTGTTTGTGTGTGTTGGTGTTTGCATGTACTGGTGTGTACATGATTGTTTGTGTGTTGGTGTGTTTGCATGGACTGGTATGTGTGTGTTGGTGTGTGTGCGTGGATTGGTGTGTTTGTTTGCTGTTCTTTTACGTCCTAGCAACATCTAAGGGCGTGTGTTGGTGTGTTTGCATGTACTGGTGTATGTGCATATCAGGTTGTGTTTGCATCTATTCATGTGAATTGGCATATGTTGGTGTGTACGTGTGTGGGTGGGTGTATGTGTGTGCAGAAGTGTTTGTGTGTGTGAGGGGGAGGTTGTGTTTGCATCTATTTATGTGTATTAGTGTTGTGTTGGAGCATATGCGTGTACACAAGCGTGTGTGTGGGGGGGAGAGGGGTGTTTGCATATATATGTATGTGTATTGGTGACTGTATATGTGCATGTGGATGTACATGATTGTTTGTGTGTGTTGGTGTGTTTGCATGTACTGGTGTGTGTACATGATTGTTTGTGTGTGTTTGCATGTACTGGTGTGTACATGATTGTTTGTGTGTGTTGGTGTGTTTGCATGTACTGGTGTGTGTTTGTACATGATTGTTTGTGTGTGTTTGCATGTACTGGTGGGTGTACATTTGTTGTGTGTGTTGGTGTGTTTGCATGTACTGGTGGGTGTACATGATTGTTTGTGTGTGTTGGTGTGTTTGCATGTACTGGTGTGTGTTGTACATGATTATTTGGTGTGTTGGTGTGTTTGCATGTACTGGTGTGTGTACATGATTATTTGTGTGTGTTGGTGTGTTTGCATGTACTGGTGGGTGTACATGATTGTTTGTGTGTGTTGGTGTGTTTGCATGTACTGGTGTGTGTACATGATTGTTTGTGTGTGTTGGTGTGTTTGCATGTACTGGTGTGTGTTTGTACATGATTGTTTGTGTGTTGGTGTGTTTGCATGGACTGGTATGTGTGTGTTGGTGTGTGTGCGTGGATTGGTTTGTTTGTTTGCTGTTCTTTTACATCCTAGCAACATCTAAGGGCGTGTGTTGGTGTGTTGCATGTACTGGTGTACGTGCATATCAGGTTGTGTTTGCATCTATTCATGTGAATTGGCATATGTTGGTGTGTACATGCGTGGGTGGGTGTATGTGTGTGCAGAAGTGTTTGTGTGTGAGGGGGAGGTTGTGTTTGCATCTATTTATGTACATTGGGTATGTGTCTGTGTATGTAATAGATATGTGTGTGAATGCATGTGTCTGTGTATGTGTATATATGTGTATAGATATGTGTGTGAATGCATGTGTATGTGTCTGTGTGTGAATGTATGTGTATGTGTGAATGTATGTGTATGTGTATGTATAGATCTGTGTGTGAATGCATGTGTATGTGTTTGAATGTATGTGTCTGAATGTGTATAGATCTGTGTGTGAATGCATGTGTGTGTATGTGTGTGAATGCATGTGTGTGTGTGGGTCTGTGTGTGAATGCATGTGTGTGGGTATGTGTGTGAATGCATGTGTGTGTGTGCGTGCAGGGAGGGGCGTGCTGTGAGAAAGATACCCCAAAAGCTCCGACTGCCCGAATACCGCCATGATGGATGACGACCATCAATCTCCAAGCGGGGTGCGGGACGCGGGGCGGGGCGCCTGTGCTGGGAGAGTGTAAGCGCGCTCATCAACAGACCCTTCACAAAACGGGATGCCTCTGTGAGCTACGGGTTCGCCTTCCAAATGCCACAGCGCTGTTCACCCTGACGGGGACCAGCGGAAAAAAAGGCCATGCCGACGTACAATGGACTCTCCATCCACCAGCTACAGCAACAGACTTCCGGTGTTCTTGCTGTTTGTGTCAATGTTCTTTTCAGATTATATTTGCTTTATTTGGCAAATTTACACTTTCACCCCTTGGCAATAGAACATAATGGAGCAGACTCCAATGGTTTTAAGTTGACGTTATTTTTTATTCTTAGATCAATATACTCAGGGGTGAAAGTAGTCTCCGGGAAAAAAAGCGGAAATGCGGATATTCTCCCATAGGTTTAGCATTGTCAGGGAATTGCGGGAAAAATACTGGAAATCAGGTTTCAACTAGCCTTGTTGTGATTGCATTATCACCCATACCAAACACATTCTTGTTTAGATTTGATGTTCTAGCTACATCTAAGGTCATATAAAAAAGGGATTCGAACCACCCAACTGGTGTCATGTACATCCCATTTTTTTGTTAAATTAATCGGTGAATATAAACAATCCCAGAAATCCGTGAAACCGCGGAGATCTTTCATCCCTGCATACTAGGTTGGTTATTAGTATTATATACTTTACATGCAGAGTTTTTCTTTTTTTAAAGAAGAAGATTTTTGGATTAAGCAGGGGAAATTTCAATTGCGGACAATTGGTATTTCACATTCCACTGCTCCTCGTCCTATCCTAGTAATAATGCCGAGCGCCAGGCTAGGTAACGACAAGTATTCATTTTTCAGTCATTGGTTTGTCTTGGTCAGGGTTCAAACCTAAGCATTCGAATAAGTCTACTCAGGTGCTTTGTTTTGAAAATAGCATACTTTCATCGGATTATGCAACTTTAACTTCGTTTCACCGTAGTTACAATGAAGACACACTGCTCAATGCATCCGGGTTCACAAATGACAACCAGTGTGGGTGAATAATATTTCGGTATGCATGAGAACTTTTTGTGCACATTCTATATTTTCACACACAAGAAAGCCACCACACGACCAGACGGGATGGCCGAATGAGTTAGAGCATCCTTCTCCCGTGTTGGTAGATCGTGTGTTCGAACCTGGTCGAGTCAATCAATCAATCAATAGTTCCGTCCTCTAGTCGAGGGTTGCATGCAATGGTTCTCCACTTGTCCCGATGGTGTGCTGTTCTGATAGACTGTGAATAATTCAAGCCTGTCCACTGTGAAATATTTGTAAACCATGATGTTCTTGGTCTCCCTCTCCCTCTGCTGCCATTCACCTTCCCTTCCAACAATGTACGGTATATTGAACTCTGACGAATGATGTGGCCAAAATAAATAAGTTTCTTTGTCTATATAGTGGCAAACAAGCTTTTCTTATTTTTAATTTTTCTGAGAACTTCTTTGTTGGTGATCTTCTTTGTCCATGATATTTTCATCATCCTTCGATAAGTCCACATCTCAAATGCTGCTAAACGTTTGTACATTTTCTTAGAGATTGTCCATGTCTCAGCCCCATACATTAGAGTAGACCACACATAACACTGAAGAATACGCTTCCTTGTTTGTATTAATATCTTACTTGATGTTAATACTCTATACATTTTGGAGAATGTTGTTCGGGCTATTGTTATCCTTCTTTTAATTTCTTCCTCAGATCTCCCATCATTTGTAATCTTTTGTCTGAGATATATGAATTCGGATACTTGTTCTATGTTTGTGCCATCTATGGATATATTGATATTTGGTTTATCTGTCTTTTTACTTATAACCATTGTTTTGGTCTTCCTGGCATTCATCTTCATGTTGAATAGTATTCCAGCTTTATTGATTCTATTCACTATGTCTTGTAGGTTTTTCTCACTGTCTGCTAGTATTACACTGTCATCGGCATATCTAAGATTGTTGACGTTCATGCCACCTATTGTCACTCCCTTGCAATCTTCAATGTGTCTGAAAATCATCTCTGTGTACAGGTTAAATAGACATGGTGACAATACACAACCCTGTCGAACTCCTCGTTTAATAATAACTTCGAGTCAAACCAATGACTTAAAAATTTATACTTGTCGCTTCCTAGCCTGACGCTCGGCATTCTTAGGATAGGGCAAGGAGCAGTGGAATGAGGAAGATCAATCGTCAGTGATTGAAATTTCCCCTGCTTAATCAACTAATGTACCAAAACAAATATTGCCACGCTACCTACGCATCTTGATCCCAGATATTGCATTTCCGCGGACTTGACAGGGTGGCCTAATCGGTGAGAGCAATAGCTCGCTTCCCTTGCAGATCATAGGTTCAATTCTCGACCGAGTCAAATCAGTACCCATCAAATTTGGTACTTATTTCTCCCTAGCCTGGCGCTTAGTTTTATTATTAGGATAGAGCAAAGACTTGCTTGCTCAGTATTAGGTTAATGTGACTGAGTAGGATATCGTGTCATGGTACCGACGAAAAGCACTATAAAGTCGCCATGAGTATGCAAGATATAACAAGTCGGTTCTCGTCCTGATATGACCGTAGAATGTTAGGAATAGATAAAATCCTAACAAATCTTTAGTTTGTGGTATATTTCTTTTAAAGTTAAATATTTTAAAGTTGCATAGTCCGATGAAGCATCAAATTTTCAAAATCAAAACAATTATCTAGATTTTACTCTACATATCTAACTTAGATACTGATGCACTTATTATTAAGTATTTGTTGCCACATAGAAGGGAACGCTGAGTCAATCTAATAGAACCTGTTGCTGCAGAAGCCTATGGTATCAGAGTTTTGGCAAGCTAGCCAAAATTATTTTCACATGTTTGAATTTCAAATATCTCAAAAGGTAGCCATTTCAATTAAAAGTTACTTCAAACTAAACTAAGGTAGATAATAATGATCAATTTAATATACTTATCTCAGAAAAATTTCAGAAACTCAAGACCATCGGACTATGCAACTTTAAGGTGAGAATAAAATCTACTTGAAATGAGGTCGAAGTAACTTGTAGTTTAAAGTGTTGATTTGGGAAATATTTAAAGTAAAAACCTGCAAAGTAATTGTGGGTGGACATACCGAAATGCTGGACATAATTGGTTTTGTGTACCCGTTTACAAGGATCAAACTGCTGTATTTAAAAAAAATTAATAAGTACACTGGTACCTAATTTGGATCAGCAGGGTCAAACCTAGATAAAGGATTCACCCGGTACTCGCAGTACACGGGTGAATGACAACGTAGTCTAAATACGGGCGAAAATAGCTTTACTATGGAACAGAGAGTAGAATGCCTGCCTCCAGTATCAAATGGATACTTCTATAGGCACAGAGTTGGTGAAATGGGAGAGAATGCAAAAAGACAAGATGGCGGCCGCAGAACGCCGCCGATTTCACTTTTAAATCTTATTAAACTAGATATTATATTATATTTTTCAACTCAAAGGTAGCGGGCTATCAATAAGACATATGTAAAGAATAATTGTTGCTTCTTAGATTGTGAAATTAGGCTCTCAATTCTTTGACCCGCATTTTCGACAGCTTTTACTTAGAGTTGGTTTGCACCCCTACTGCAGCAGTACGGGGTGAATCTTGTATCTAGGTCAAACCTAGATAAAAGATTCACCCTGTACTAGTACACGGGTGAAGGACAAGGTAGTGTAAATACGGGCGAAAATAGCTTTAGTATGAAACAGGAACTAGAAACTGTGGTTCCAGGATCAAATGGCTACATGATATATTGGCACAGAGTTGGTGAAATGGGAGAGAATGCAAAAAAACAAGATGGCGGCCATAGAACGCCGTCGATTTCACCTTTAAATTGTATTAAATTAGATGTTTTATTATATTTTTCGACTCAAAGGTAGCGGGGAAATAATAAGACATGTACAGAATAATTGTTGCTTCTTAGATTGTGAAATTAGGCTCTCATTTCATTTCCCTGCATTTTCGACCGTTTTTATATAGGGCTGGTATTCACCCGTGTACTGCGAGTACCGGGTGAATCCTTTATTTAGGTCAAACCTAAATCAGTAATTTGCTTTTGAAAATGTTATGCTTTCATCGGATTATGCCCCGTTAATGAATATTAAAGTTGCATACTTTCAGCCATTTTTGTACATAAATATATTAGGTTGATCATTATAATTAACATATATCTTATTATACTTTAAAGTAACTTTAATTTTAAATGACTAACTTTAGAGATATTTGAAATAAAAACATACAAAATTAATGTTTGTGTGTACATCAAAATCTGACACCATATGCTTTAAAGTATCAGGTTCTATTTAAGCTGCATAGTCCGATGAAATATCAAATTTTCAAAACCAAACCAATTATCTAGATTTGATTTTACATATCTAACTTAGATACTGATGCACTTTTTAAGCATTTGTTTCTGGATAGAACGCAATACTGAGTCAATTTAACAGAACCGGTTACTGCAGAAGTCTATGGTGTCAGAGTTTTGGCAAGCTTGCCAAAACTAATTTTCCATGTTTGCACCCAAAATATCTGAAAAGTTTACCATTTAAAATAAAAGTAACTTTGAACTAATGTAAAGTAGATAGTAGTGATCGATCTTATATATTTATTTCAGAAAAAAATACAGAAATTCAAAACAATCGGACTAGGCAACTTTAAATGGACTTCTACTATTCTAGCCAACAACAAATGCTTAATAAGCACACCAGTATCTAAGTTGGCTATCTGGGATCAAATCCAGATGAGTGCTTCAGCTTTGAAAAGTAAAGTTGCTGCTTTCATGTGACTATGCGGCTTTAAACAGTTTTTCTTTTTAATAGCTGCATCAGCTCTTTAATGAGCTGTCTTTCCGACGGAGACTGCGCAGTTCAAAGTGGCCGTCAAAGGCACGTAGACGCATACACACGCTGTAAAAAAAGGGGGGACCGGTGGCTAGGTGGTCTGGTTCCACCCACGGCCGCTGCAGACAGCGCCACTACTGGAGCTGTAAAGGTGGCAATACACTGCCTGACCATACAGTTGGTTAGTTGTTGGAGTTCTACATCCAGGGAACATCCCTGATCGACCCTAATCGAGTCAAACCAATGACTTAGAAATTGATACTTGTCACTTCCTAGCCAGGCGCTTGGCATTATTAGGATAGGGCAATGACTGGTAGGCTCAGTGTCAGGATAATGTGACTGAGTGGGATATCAGGTCATGGTGCTGGTGGCCTGGTCTCCCAGTCCCAGTGGGGCAGCACTATAAAGTTGCCATGAAGGCGCACTGTCACAAGTCAGTACCCATCCAGATATGACCGTAGATGTTGCTAGGATGTAAAAAACAACAAACAAACTTCTAAGGTCATATCAGGACGGGTACCGACTTGTGACAGTGTGCACTCATGGTGACTTTATAGTGCTGCCCCATTGGGAAATCAGGCCACCAGCACGATGATCCGATATCCCACTTGGTTACATTATCCTGACGCTGAGCTAACCAGTCCTTGCCCTATCGTATTAATGCAGAGTGACAAGCTAGGAAGCAACTAGTATCAATTTTGTAAGTCATTGGTTTAACTCGACCGGGAATCAAACTCCCGATCTCCCGCACGGAAGCAGTCAGCACAATTAGTACACCTTTAAAGGTGGCAATACACTGCCCGACTATACAGAGCAGACAGTGCCATTACTGTACATGTAAAGGTGGCAATACACTGCCCGACTATACAGAGCAGACAGTGCCATTAATGTACATGTAAAGGTGGCAATACACTGCCCGACTATACAGAACAGACAGTGCCATTAATGTACATGTAAAGGTGGCAATACACTGCCCGACTATACAGAGCAGACAGTGCCATTAATGTACCTGTAAAGGTAGTGATACACTGCCCGACTATACAGAGCAGACAGTGCCATTAATGTACATGTAAAGGTGGCAATACACTGCCCGACTATACAGAGCAGACAATGCCATTACTGTACATGTAAAGGTGGTGATACACTGCCCGACTATACATAGCAGACAGTGCCATTACTGTACATGTAAAGGTGGCAATACACTGCCCGACTATACAGAGCAGACAGTGCCATTAATATACCTGTAAAGGTGGTGATACACTGCCCGACTATACAGAGCAGACAGTGCCATTAATGTACCTGTAAAGGTGACAATACACTGCCCGACTATACAGAGCAGACAGTGCCATTAATGTACCTGTAAAGGTGGCAATACACTGCCCGACTATACAGAGCAGACAGTGCCATTAAAGTACCTGTAAAGGTGGCAATACACTGCCCGTTTGTTGTGGGTTTATGTCCTAGCAACATCTAAGGTCATATCAAGATGAGCACCAACTTGTGACAGGACACACTCATGCTGACTTTATAGTATTGTCCCAGTGGGACGGTGGGAGACAAAGCCACCAGCAGCATGGCCCAATATCCCAGTCAGTCACACTATCCTGATACTGAGCAAACCAGTCATTGCCCCATCCTAGTAATGCCGAGCGCCAGGTTAGGTAGGGACCAGTGTCAATTTTGTACATCATTGGTTTGGCTCAGCCAGGATTTGAACCTCAGACCTCCCGCACGGAAAGCCACCTCGTCTGGTCTCTCTTTACAAGAAGCTAATGCCCATAATACAGTTGGGTCACGATGTCGTGCAGTGTATTCCAACCCTCCGGTGATATGTGCGAACAGACACAGGCCAGCCTACGCAGTCCAATGCTAAATTCGGCATTGCGCTGTGAATGAAGTTGGAATAGCAGTGTGGCTTGTTATTTTGTTTAGTTATTTTGGTACATTAGTTGATTAAAGTTGCATAGTCCGATGAAAATATTATATTTTCAAAACCAAAACAATTATCTAGATTTGATTCTACATATCTAACTTAGATACTGGTGAACTAATTAAGCATGTGTCGTCACACTGAAGGGAATACAGATGCAATCTAAGAGAACCTGTTACTGCACACCCCTATGGTGTCAGAGTTTTGGTGTGCTTGCCAAAATTAATTTTGCATGGTTGTACTTCAAATATCTCCAAAGTTAACCATCTAAAATCAAAGTTACTTCAAACTAAAGTAAGGTAGTCTATAGCAATCAATCTAATGTATTTATCTCAGAAAATGACAGAAACTCTAAACCATCGGACTATGCAGCTTTACGCAGGGGAAATTTCAATAACGAAGAATTAGTCTTCCCCATTTCACTGCTCCTTGTCTTATCCTAGTAATGTTGGGTGCCAGGATAGGTAGCGACAGGTATCAGTTTGACTTGACCAGGGTTCGAACCCAGGGTGGCCGAATCAGTAAGAGCGCAGGCTACAGTGCACAAGGTTGTGAGCTCGAATCCCAACAGAGTCAAACCAATAACTTACTAACTATATTCTTGTCGCTACCCCATTTCGGTACACGATTTGCAGCAGTGATAACTAATACCCCAGTCACACTACAGCTTGCGACCACTTTGCGACCACCTTATACCAAAGAACCCACACTCACCAGTGACGCCCAGACATCAGCAACCATTGTTTTGGCAGCAAGGACATCACGGGTGAGTATGGGTTCTTTGGTCTAAGGTGGTCGCAAGCTGTAGTGTGACTGGGGTATGATATGACAGGTTCTATCAAATTCACTAACTATTACTTCTATGTGGCACCAAAGGTTTAATGAATACACCAATAATCTAGACAAGTGTTTTGATTTTGTAAATACTATGCTCCTAGCGGATTATAAAGTTCAAGTAATAAAGATCTGAAATCCAAGGCTATTCAAAATTTGTCAAAGACCATTTGAAAAAAGAAAGCCAAGTCTAGTTTTAAATCGCAGTCTGATGCTTTTGAGTTGCTGCCATTTTATGTAATAAATACATTAGACTGATTGTTATAATCCACAATACTTCAGTTTGAAGTAATGTTCATTTTAAATGGCTAACTTTGGAGATATTTCAAGTGAAAACATGCAAAATGAACTTTGGAAAGCACATCAAAATTGCGACACCATAGGTTTCAGCAGTAAGTGGTTCCATTAAATTGGTTTAGTATGCCCAAGTTCTAATAGTTCTATGTGCAGGGATGAAAGTGGACTCCGGGAAAAAAAGCGGAAATGCTGATATTCTCCCATAGGCTTAGCATTGTCAGGGAATCCCTGAAAATTCCCGGAAGTCAGGTTTCATACATACTGGTATACGCTGATAGTGCTGCGCCATTTGAAGCATGTATTAGTAGTATACGCTGCTAGTGCTGCAGTGTTTGCATCACATATCGGTATACGCTGATAGTGCTGCAGCATTAGAAGCACGTATTAGTAGTATACGCTGATAGTGCTGCACCGTGAAGGCATTAGTAGTATACGTTGCTAGTGCTGCAGTGTTTGTACCAAATATTAGTATACGCTGATGGTGGTGCAGCGTGAAACAACGTATTGTTTGGTTGGTTGTTGGAGTTTTACGTCCTGGCAACATCTGAGGTCATATCAGGATGGGCGCAACTTATTGGTATACGCTTATAGCTACAGGAAAAATCCCGGAAATCCGCGAAATCGCGGAGATCTTTCATCCCTGTATGTGCCATCAAATACTCATTAAATGCAACAGTATCTAAGGTAGCTACTACATACGATCAAACCTGGATAAGTGTTTAGGTTTTGAAAATGTGATGCTTACATCGAACTAGGCAACTTTAACTTTAAGAACATTATTATTTGGATCTCAATCAAGACAAGACAAAGTGATTGGTGGAGAACAATGACTCTGGCTGGCCAAACAATATCAGCATCCCAGTTTTATTTACTTGAGCAAACTTCTGCGGCGAATGGGGCCAATAGTCAGTGACGTGCTCATACATGCGCTGCTCGTGAGGGGTTTACCTGCGTCAAGTGCGTGTGGGCAAACCAAACGCGCCCAGGCCACTCAACTAACTGTGAGCGGTCGATTCGTAGGCGCAAAAGGGTTAGTTAGATAAGTAATATTTATATAATCTGTTGTAATTATATTCCACAGTAATTCATGGCAAGATGTGATGTGATATAAAGGACATGTCAGAAGACATTACTAATAGTAATACTAGTAAGTGACATGTCGCTTATGTAAGGAGACATGCCATTTGATGAAGACATTGCCAGCAAATTAAACACATTAACTGTGCTGGCGGGATGTTGATGGTGGCTGATGAGTCTGCGTTGAGGAATTGCCCAATGCTTGGAGAGTGACGCTGCGGCGCAAATCAGCCCAAATCACGGACCAAAATGTAATTAAACATTTGCAAGTCCTTCACAACAAGGCTTTGGATTAGATTAAATTCAAGGCTTTTTCGAGCCTTTCAAGATGCTTGATGAAAATGCCGCTAAGACCATGGAAGAGAATTCCAGTCATTCACTATTCTTTGTGAGAAGAAATGACCTCTTATCCTATTGTTTACTCTTATTTTATTGATATTAAACTGATGGCCACGAGTTGATGACTGTCCTGCAATGGGTAGCATGTCTCTCCAGCATATATCATACAGGATACAGGATTATAACAATCAACCTATTAATATTATATCTCTCTCAAAACATGGCAGAAACTGAAAACCATCGCACTATGCAGATATACAGAACCTGCCACCTGCTTGTTCTAACCAGAAACACCCTACCCCCGCCCCCCACCTCCCCGCCAACCTCTTCTGATGTGTAAAGTAAATTTCAGGAACTTGATGCCCTGCTTTTAACCATGGTCAGTTAAGTCCCCTTATATCGGACTAGAGCAGAGTGACCTCTTACAGTGGAAAGCTGACTTCCAAGAAATCTGACAGTGCTAACCATACACATAGGATTATGAAGGGGATGGGTTGACTCTTGTGACCATTGGGAACAAAATCAGAAATCTGCTGGAAAAAATCCTTCTCATCCTTGATGCTACCAAAGACCCTATAATACTAAGACGGCTCACTCAGCCTGTACTGTGGAATCAAAATGATCAAACCCACCACTTGGTGCGCTGGCTGTTCTCTTGGTTAAACAGTTGCTATATTATATGTATAAATGAATGTGAAAGATGTGTGATGATGGCGATGATGATGATGATGATGCTGATGTGTATTTGTTCATAGCAATTTCATATTGATGTGTATTCATACTTACCTATCTCATGTATAATATAATTGTATGTGTTTACATGTGAAACACCAACCAGCAGCCGGGCTGATCAAACCCACCACAAGGTGGCACTGCAAAATTTACATTACCATGGGAGAGATAGGAGTGAGCCGTCTTAGTATTATAGGGTCTTTGATGCTACGTAACAAAAACTTGTCATCTATGATTTAGCATTCGATTACTCCCTTTGGCCAGATTTTGATCAGCGTATAGTTTTCACCTCATTAGGCTGTGAACTTTACAAAAGCTAGGCATTATATGACTATCCTTGGCCAGAACGATGGCTGGCTTTCTTTGCAACTCGTTTATGTGTTCAAATCCAGACCGAGTCAAACCAACGACGTACAAAATTGATACATGTCACTACCTAGCCTGATTACTTACTCTGCATCAATAGGATAGGGCAAGGACTGGTTTGTTCAGTGTTAGGATAATGTGACTGGGTGGAATATTGGGTCATTGTACCTAATAGGGAAAGGACCGGTGTAGCAGGAAATCGCAAACCCTGTAAATTGCAAACCCCCACTTGTGATTTCCTAGTAAATCGCAAACCCCCATACCATATATGGGCATGGGGGGGGGGGGCTCTGTGTAGTCGGGCAGTGTATTTCCACAATGCACTGTGATGCTGGAATTACAAACTGGTCTATTGTACAAATTGTATTTATGTAAGCATGATTAAGCCACATTTATTTTTATATAAGGAAGATCCCTCACAAGATGGATTAATTGATTATTTTTAATTCATGCCTGTCACAGCAAGGGCCATATTCAGTGTGATCACTCACAAGAAGGATAGGGAAACAGGTCAATTTTTTGTCAAAGATACTAGACTATATCATTAAGAAAAGCCAGTACAACTATCTCACGTATCTGTATCATTATCCTACATGACCCTGACATGAATAAAGGCCGGGGGATTAGGATACCATTTTCAGTGCATGTGCTGTCGGAATTACGAACTGGACTATGGCAAAGATGTTTTCATTAGGATTAATCCATCTTGATCCTCCTTGAATCCATTTTATCCCCCCAGATCTGGTAGAAGTTCAAAATCAAACATATAGCTGCCATGCTTGGGGTGATAAATGCTACAAAGCATGGGGGGTTTGCAATTTCCAGGGGGGTTTGTGATTTCCTAGGAAAACGCAAAACCTGGTGTGTGCGATATCCAGGGGTTTGCGATTTCCTGCTACACCGGTTTGCTTCATAACTGGTTTATTGTGACTGAGTGGTCATGGTGCTGGCAGCATTATAATGTCACCATGATGAGTGTGCACTGTCACAAATCGACAAATTCAGTGTTACCTGTAGGCTACAGGTAACTCTGGTCTGGGCTGTAAAAAAACAAACAAACAAAATAACACATGACTCCACTACTCACAACCGTCATTCAAGACTTAACTCCTAACAATTCTTCAGATGACCTCATACCCCGACCTCACAAAGTCACAGTGTAAACTGAGTATCCCTACAAAAGCCGTGTTTACACGGGCAATTGTAAAGCGAATTTGACAAAGCGATTTATATGAAGCGAAGTAGTGGCGCGTTTACACACGGAGCGGTTTAAGGCGGAAATCGATATCTGCGCATGAGCAAGTCCAGACTAACCAGCGCCAGTTTTGGTTAGTCGACGTCGCCACGAGAGAGTGTGGGTTCGACCTAGATATGTATGGACTGAATCGTATTGGTTTGGAACAGTCAAAACTTCTGCTGGGCAGTGAAAACTATAAACTACCTCGCAAGGCGGTTTACATAAAGTGCATCATATGAATCGAATCAGCCCTAAACACGGCTTAACACTAGTGCATGGGATAGGTATATACCAAAATGTTGCAAACGTGGCACCAAAAAAAAGCATAATTAAGGCTAGCCACTAAGTTGACTAACACTAGTAACAGCTAAGATGACAGGGCAAGTTCTGCCATATTGCTGTTCAGTGATGAAAACAAGCCGCGATGCGACTTACTCATTATTATGGACAGGGTAAATAAGCCATCATGGAAAAAAAACACCCACAAAAAAGATGATAACACTGATCCGCCTACCTTGGCCTGGAAGCTGATGCCGTGTTGAAAAGCCTCCTCATTGTGTAGCGGTATCCTAGAATCGCAGCCGTCGTCGGAGACGAGGTCATACTGCTTCTTGGACGGCATGTTGTTGGCGGAATGCTTCAGCACAAACCTCCGTAACAAATCCAAGGGGGTGCCGTGCAACGCGGGTTCGCCCGGGCTGAAAGTGCCCGTACCGGCAGGGGTCTGCGCCGGGGTGTCGGCTCCCTCCAAGGCGGTCCAGCTTTCCAGGGTTGTCGTCGGTGACGTAGTTTGGGAGCGTGAGTGCGGGCGGGGCGCCCCGGGCCCTCCGGCGCCCCAGCCCGTCGCGGCGGGGTCGGCGCCGCAAGAGCACTGGAGCCGGGGGAGGCTGGCCGGGCGGACCTGAGGGTCGGCGGCGGCGGGAAGGGGCTGGGGGGCGGGCGGGATATGGCAGGCGGTAGTGGCAGGCGTTTTGGTAGACAGCCTGGAGGCAGGGGGCCGTCAGACCCTGGACGGGGTAGGCAGCGTTACACACGTGCTGCTGGAGTTTTCAGGTCAATGCCGTGGTTGTCCCTCAGAGGGTTGACTTGGCGAGGGTTCGGAGGCAGCAAGGTGAGGGTGAGAGTGGTGGTGTGCTGGTTATACAAGGATCCTTAATTACTTTACTCTGAAGCATCACCACACAACCAAAATAGGCTGACTCTCTAACTTTAGCTGTTAAGCAGGTTGTGGCATTAGCAGTAAGCATGTGTAGGCTGTCGACAAATGTCACAATCGTATCTAGACTAGGTTGCCCACAATTCAAACGTTGACAAATACTCTCACTAATAATAGACTAATGTTTCCATAATTCACACAATTGCTAAATTTAAAATGCCAAACACACACATAATGGTATTAGGGCGTCAACAACTGACACGATCCTGTGCAGATCGTCTGTGATACACACAGCTGTGTGTAGGTATGTGCCAGTGCTGCTCCTGCCTCTGTTAGTGTTAGCTATAATGTGCCCCGCCCTCTTTTTAATCCGCTATTTCAAGTCGTGAGGATGTCCACATCGCACGGTACAAACACAACAGGGCAGCGCGCCTGAACAGGGGGCAGTTGGATCCAACACATGTGTCACATGTGTAATCATCGGTAATGATGGCAAAGAAGTGTGTAACAGCAGTGTCGTAATAATTCTGACACTAAGTTCCAGACTCTGCACGATTAATTTCAGGCTACATTAGGGGAATACTGGTTGAATACACACTTAGAATGTGGGAGCGGTTATGGACAACCAGCCAGCAAACTCTCGGCACTGTCATGTCCCCCTCCACGCCTGCCTCCCGTCGGTCAGTCAGTTGTCACTCGCTGTGAGCCACGCTGTGGTTTCTCCAATCCCGTGTCGTGAGCTCCTGTGGATAAACACGGGACTGCTACTTACTATGTGTGTCAGCTCATTGTGTTCGGTGAGAGATGGGTGTGTTGATTTAGTGATTCTCACAAAGTCCGCCTGTCCGTCCGTGCACGACGCCGCAGACGGTGGTCGGTGTCTGACAGCGGGGCCGGGCCGCCTTCCCGGGGATGGCGGCGGCGCAGCGCAGAGAGAGAGGGGGAGCGCGAGGCGCCCCGTCACAAACACTGTTGACACTCACTGCCGCCTCCTCCGCCGTCCAAACTGCACACACCTCTACACGGGAGACCCCCGCGGTACCTACAGCATGCACATTGTCCGTGCATGTGTACGCATGTCAATAAAATACACGTGAAATCCTCCGTTCGCTGCTCACCCGCCCGCCCGCACGAGAGTATCTTTCTGCACGCATCCCCGCCTCTGCTTGGAGAACTCCCCAGCCAGCTTAGCCAAAGTGGTCACGTGACGCGAGCTGTGACCCCCAATGGGTGCCCCGGAAGTAGTTGGTTGTAAACAAAAGCCATGTGCTTCTGGTTAGTCGCTGCATGTGGTCGCATGTGATGCCAAGTACGCGCAATGATACTACGACACACTATTCACACTATTTACGCATGACTTAATTCGGCATCAGAACGAGTCTGAGTAAGCGTCGGTATTGGAAATTGCCATAAGACACTACTGTGTGCCGATGTGTATGAACTTCTACATAAATTAAAGGAGTAAAATTTGAAGATACTAAAGGGGCTGTCACATTAGGGTTTTTTGCGGGAGTGTATGGCGGCGTAAGCGCGTTACGTCATATACGTCGGCATACGCCGTATACGCTACTCATACGCTATGCATACGCTACTCATACGCTACTCATACGCCGCCAGATGCCGCCAGATGCCGGCTTATGAGGCATACGCCGCCATACGCTTTCATAAATCCGTCCGTCCACATTTTTTTGTGCATGCTCAAAAAATCTCGACCTATGAGGGCGTATGGCCCATACGCTACTCATACGCCGGCATACGCTCCTCATACGCCGGCATACGCTCCTCGTACGCCAGGGGTATGCCGGCATAGGTTTTTCATACGCTCAACTTGTGTCACCGGCGTATCTCTAGCGTATCTCTAGCGTATGTAGCGTACGCATAACCTACGAGTTACGTATGGGAGCGTACTCCTAGCGTATGCACAGCGTATGCACAGCGTATGCACACTACTCATATGCGCATACGCTATGCGTACGCTACTCGTACGCTACTCATGCGCTCCACATGCCAATCAAAACTGTCAAAAAATGTCACAGCACGCTCCCATACGCTCCTCATACGCTCCTCGTACGTTCCTCATAGGTTCCACATACGCTCAAAACCAGCCGATAGGTCACCAAATGTCATCATAGGTCGGCACGCGCAGGACCTACGTAGGTTTTCAATACGCTCCCGCCATACGCCATAATGTGACAGGGCCTTTACTGTTGAAACTATCATAATCATTTTTGCTTACCTTTTTTCTATTTATTGGTCAATTTTCATGAAGATTGAGTGATGATCAGATGCATTTCAGTAGGCAATGTCAACAAAGTCACTCACCTTGGCTGCCAATCTTTTCTTAATTCAAAATTGCATAACTTTCTTAATATATATATATTTAGAAAATATACTTTGAACCTTTTAAAGCTTATATTAATTTGTAATTATTAGTTGTTTAACTGTGTTGCATAGAAAACTACGCTGAGAGTGCTGCATTACATGATACCACCATAACTATGCAGACTTGAAGTTGACAGTCACATTGTAGTTAAAGAATGGGAAAAATCACCATGCAAGGGTCCCCCAATCTTCATGAAAATTGGCCAATATATAGAAAACAGGTATGAAAAGATGAATATGGTAGTGTACAAAATGAATACCCTCAAATTTGAGTGATTTCGAGAGGTTTTGGTTGACAAAAAGTATTCACATGACTTTTCATACAGCGGCGCCTAGCAGATGTGTAAGTGCCCTCGGTCTGGTTTCAACATGGCCGTGGCGTGAATAGTGTGAATTATATAAGATAGGTCATGTACACCCATTCCTATTTAATCGGTACACTTGTGGCACCACTGGCGGCGAGCACGTAAAACTACATTGTAGCAGTTTCTACTGTGTTGATATTCAAGACCCTAGCTGATAATCCCATTTCGCCATCTTTATTTGATTAAAACATTGGACTTACTATCAATCAATCAATCTATATACATCTATAATAGGTATTGGACAGTTCTTCATATGTGGTGGATTGTACTATTTGTAGCAACTGTCACTGGCTCCAAGATATATAGTATTAGTATAATGAAAAAAGAAAATGTGATGTCATTGTCTTTGTTTAGTTTAACGAGATTTATTATTGTATATATCTCCAGTTTGAGTATAATAGCCTACAGAATTCACTAGTATTCGCATATTTAATATATTCTGTAAATGTTTGCATTGACACTGGAAATGTGTATATTCTGATGAATAAATGTTCATCAGAAAATATTTGTTAATGATGAGATAAAATCTAGTTACTCCCGCAGCTCTAGACTCCCCAATTCGCTACTGGAGGTGAATAGTTTATCTAACTTCCCACCAAATTAGTAGTAGGTACAGTGTCAGTGGGTTGAGAAAATCTCTCTGCCTGAGCTACATTAGCCCACTGTTATAAATAAGACTGTATCAACACCTTGTATTTAATATTCCTTAACTTCTGTGATCAGACTAGACTACAACTGTATTTTTGAACTTGGTATAGATATATAAATATATATATGATATAATTTGGCCTCCTCGTTCCACCGCTCCTTGCTATATCCGAGTAATGCCAAACACCAGCCTAGATAACAATTCAATTCAATACTTTATTTCAGATTCAACATTATGGTAGTTACATAAATTGGTCCATAGTAGGTACATATACAAAATAAATGTGAATAACAATTAACATACAAGTAATAGTATGAATACTACCATACTAACCATTATCAAAATGTTGGTCTATATGCAGTAGTTTGTATCAATGTCTCCATATGGCAGCCACATGTACATTTTTAAGTGTTGATCATTACTATGGACAAAGTTTTGTCCCATATTGCTTAGCGACTTTTGAGACAGTCTCATATATCAAATATTTGTACAGCAAGACATGGTTTGAACCTACTTTGTGATTCTCTTTGATTGCCCACTCTCATCACCCACTAGAGTAAAAGGAACCCAGTTCCAGCATTACCCCAATATCAGTAATACCTCAGTCACACTACTGCTTGTGACCATTTCAGTTAGTAAAAAAAAAAAAATAGCTACTGAGATAAAGATATAGGCAGGGAGTGATTTGCCAACTTATCCAAGACTTTAGTATGATATTCACCCGCCAGGGCCCGTATGCACCAATCGGTGTTAGGGCCTTAACCGCGGTTTGGGTAGCTCCACACGGCTAACGGTGGAAAATCCGTATGCACCAACCGGTGCCAGCGCTAGCCGCCGACCGTAACCATGTAATTGGCGGCGTTATGCGTGTTGTCGAATCGACGAATGTAAAGTAAACAAATCGCCGCCTCCGCAGCGACGTTGATATACATACTGTCCAATGTCAACTAGAAATGGCCGCCACCGCCGCCGCCGAATAAACGGCAATATATTATGCCCAAATCTATTCAATGCTTTCATATTTAACAGAATTACATACGCAATAAGTGAAATCTTATCAAATTAACCATAAAATCGAACCCGTATTAATGCTCGCGCTGCATTGGCAACGTTATTCATATTGTCGACTGGGAGGGAATTCCCAAATCTATAAATAAACTCACGGTCAGCTATCCGCCCGGGCTAAGACATTGGTGCATACCACTTTACATTTTTCGCGGAACCCCTGGTACCCGGTGCTAGCTGACCGGAGCTAGCGCCTAGCTCCGGTTAAGGCTAGCACAACTTGGTGCATACTGCCCCAGGTGGTGCCAGGGGTAATAGTTGTTGTTTTGGGGAAGTTTTCAGTCGCATTGGTGCGCTGAAGGCTGCAAATCTGCAGCACTGAATGGACACCGCCGAAAGCAGTCCCATGTGGTCGAGAGTTGGCATCCGATGGGTAGTGATCAGAGGAATTGTTGGGGGGGGGGGGGGGGGTGGGGGGGAGGAAGGAAAAAGGCAGCCTAAGGAACCCAACCAGTCCTCTGAGAGGGCCGGGGGAGGCTGGGTGGTTGGTGTAGTTTTACACCCCAGGAAGACCCTAGGCCATACCAGGACGTGCACTGACTTGTGAAAGCGCGCACTCATGGCAACTTTATAGTGCTGCCTCACTGGGAAATCAGGCCACCGGCACCATGACCTGATGTCCCACACAGTCACATTATCCTGACACTGTGCGCCCAGTCAGGGGTAATAGGAAAGATATATTGTAAACACTCCACACATAGGCCTATGAAGAGTCCAGGCGCAAAACCATGTAAACGCCAATCCAAAAATGGGGTTTAAATAAAATATTTTTTACCTGAAAAAGATTTTAATTCTCACTAATTCCACTTTTCCTATGATCATATGGTTATGGAGTAATTGACCAAATAAGCAGGAATATAAACAAATTAACCTTTTGAGGGCTTGATTCTAATGTTTATCTATCTCCATTTTTGGATTGGCGTTTGCGGGAATTTTTTTTGCGCCTGAACTCGTCCCAATGAAATGGTACAAATTCCATTAGCAGATACCGATTGACCGGTGCCACTTTAACGAGCGGTCTACCTGGATATTAACCCTAACCCTAGCGTTAACCCTAACCCTTAGCCATACCCCCCCCCCCCCCAACCATAACCTTCAATTTGAGGAGGATACTGGTGTGAGCATTCATTGACGTAGACCGGTGTCATGGTATAAAACCCCGGCCCGATCGCAGCCCCTGCCGTGGCTTCTGCACATGCGCAGAGTTTGTAAACAGGCGCAGCTTGGCTGCAGAACGAATACACACTGCCAGTGTCTATTAAAGATTAATAGAAATGCACAACCCTAACCATATAAATTTAATATAATCTATCCGTCGAATATGCTTTCTATATGTGTACCAAGCAGCTTGTTTCTAAGTGGTGTAGCTTTAGAGATATTTCACTTTTTCTGTATGAAGATTGCACTGACACTCAGAATATCCCAACTTTCACTATTATCTCTGTTTTTAATACTTTCAGCATAAATTGCTCTTAGGTTACATTAAATACTTCAGATCTTCCTCTTCAATCGCGCATTAAGATATTTTTAATCGATCCAATGAAAGCTTTTAAATTTATTTTACAAAAATAAATGCTTAGTCAACTGTCTTCACGGCAGGGGCTGCGATCGGGCCGGGGTTTTATACCATGACACCGGACGCTAAAGTATCACCGATTGACCACTTAAAGTTGCAGAGTCCAATGGTTTTAAGTTTCTGTAATTTTTTTTAGGTAAACTTAATAATTTGATTGTTATAATCTACCTTACTTTAGTTCTAAGTACTTAAAATAAATTTAATTGGCTAACTTTTGAGATAGCTGAATGGCAAACATATCAAATAAATTTTGGCAAGCAAGGCAATAATCTGACACCATAGGCTTCTGCAGAAACAGGCTCTATTAGTATTACATTGACTCGGTGTCCCTTTCTACGTGGCAATACATGCTTAATAAGTGCACCAGTATTTTAAGTTAGATATGTAGAATCAAATCTAGATCATTGTTTTGGTTTTGAAAATTTGATGTTTTCATCGGACTATGCAGCTTTAACATTGCACGGAAAACGACCCCGTTGAACGTTGATTGTGTAATAAAAGAGTGACTTTGGTGAACTAAGTCTAATCTGCGGAGACTGACTTTGGTGAACTAAGTCTGATCTGCGGAGACTGACTTTGGTGAACTAAGTCTAATCTGCGGAGACTGACTTTGGTGAACTAAGTCTGATCTGCGGAGACTGACTTTGGTGAACTAAGTCTGATCTGCGGAGACTGACTTTGGTGAACTAAGTCTGATCTGCGGAGACTGACTTTGGTGAACTAAGTCTGATTTGCGGAGAATGTCATGGATCCTGTTGCCTTGTTTCCAGTAACGGGTTATCGATGTGTCAAGCTCATCATAATCCAGAATCGCGCTTAACACGGTCACGGTGTTCACGAAATGACACGTGTGTATGACCGCCAACACGAACATTCGCGAACCCCGCCATGTGTATGGTGGCCTTAGTTCGACTGAGCCTTGAAATACAAGAGGAATGCATTCGCTGCTGCCACCTGGTGTTGATGGTTAGTACTACGACTACCAAATACTCACGAGGAGGCGCCACTATTCAGTAGCAAAATCAAAGCTTTAGCACGGTGTAGACTATAGAGGGGGTGTAATGACATCACAAGACAACTTTCGGTGGCCATATTGGATTACATACAGAAGGCTTGCAACTGCCGACACTGGCTTATTAACTGATTTGTTGGTGTATTTGTCACTGTTTTGAGCAGTTTGGCTTCAGAAGTTGTTGCTAAAGTGCTGTAAGTAAAAACATTGGATGTAAACTGCCAAGAACCTTCCAGAACACAAAAAGACCTCTGTTTTACTGCATCTGCATGCATTCACAACATGGCTAGGAAGGGTGCTCATAATCCAAGATGGCTGGCCGCTGACTGCTGACGTCATGTGCACTCCCTCTATTCTGTACTAGAGCCTTGATTTAACTACTGAATAGTGGCGCCTCCTTGTGACTACACTGTAGTCGTAGTATCTTTGGTCAAATCGTGGCCTTTAATAGGTTTGTATGTTGGGGCTTTACATCCTGGCAACAACTAAGGTCATCAGGATGGGTACCGACTTCTAACAGCGCACACTCACGGTGACTTTATCGTGCTTTTCCACTGGAAGGGCTGCCATCATGACCCGATGTACCACCCAATCACATTATCCTGATACTGGGCAAGCCAATCCTTGCCCTATCCTAGTAATGCCAAGTGCCAGACTAGGTAGTGCCAAGTATCTCAATTTTGTAAGTTTTGACTCGACCAGGATTCAAACTCATGAACTTCCTCACGGGAGTCCTGCGCTTTACCTATTCGGCCATGGCTTCCGGTGGGGCCTTTTAGGGCATACATCCTATTCTGAATAACCATACCCCCCCCCCCCCCCCAAATCACATCGCTCATAACAAATAAAAGCTCTTTCGCTTGGCTAAAAATGAACAAAAGCATAAAACAATTTTGCTTCTGGTTTATTTGTGACATATGTATGTGGATAAGAACACACAGACGAGAAATATTTGCAGTTGTATTTTTTTTGTTCAGTTGCAGTGTTGTCGGCTACACGCCCCTCACCAGGTACAAAAACCAGACGGGTAGGTAGTCGTGGGCACGTCGGTTGTAACTAACTGTTCGGACGTCAATACTAGAATGGTAGATGTATGGGTTCAAATCCCAATCTATGCATCATGTTCCAAATGTTGGTTGGTTGTTTGAATTTTACGTCCTGACAACATCTAAGGTCATATCAAGTCCCAATTTTTTTCCAACCACCATCATATCTATTTCAATCTATAAACATTAAAATCTTTTTGTTTAAATCTACCTTTGTTTCTGATATTAATACTTTCGAACTGACGTCTTTGAGACATGTTCCTGTATCATGATACCCAAGTTACTCCCCCTTGATCATTGCAAGACAATTTGGCAAACGGCATTTTATTTTTGCTGCGGTAAATCCAATGATTTATTTGTCAGTATATATTTCTCACAAACATGTACTCCACAAATATAAATGAAAAATATCTTTAAACTTTGTTACCATATTTGTCAATTGTACCAAATATTTTTTTATTTTCAACATCTTTTATTTAACTAAAGAAGTTCATGATAATTGTTTGAAACATTTAAACTTACATAATCCGATAGTTTCGAGTTTTTGTCATATTGTTGTAGATAAATGTGTTAGATTGATCGTAAAAGAAATGTACTTGACTATTGATTGTTCGGGGGTTTGTGACCTAGCGGTCACTGGTTGCAGAACTGCAACATTGATAAACGGCGCCGTTAAAACGGCCCGTTTTTGGTGGTTTGTTTGTTGGGGGCTTTCCTTCTCACTTCGTCCAACTTGAGGTGTGGTAGGGGGGAGGGGTGTGGTGCTCTTCGCGGTGTCTTGTGCTGTGGTGGTGTGGTGCGGCGGTGGCCCGGCAGGTGGCCATACGCTCTTGGCCCCACGGTCCTTTGCCTTGACCGGAGAGCAAGGCGGGATCCGGTGTCATTGGCAGCAGGGCCATGGCCCCCGTCGCAGGGTGGGTGGTCGAGAGCCAATGGGCTCTTGGACCTGGGTGTGGTTGGTGAGTGTGATTGCGTCCGCGGCCCCAGCACCCACTCCATCGGTGATCGAAGCGGGAACCGACGTTGTAGGCGCGGGGGTCGAGGCTGTCACACCCAGTGTATCCGGGACCGCACGGGGCTCCCGGTTTAGTGCTGTGTCCGGTGGGACATCACGGGGCTTGACTATACATTGGAGTAGGTTTTATAGTAAAGGGTAAACTTTGGAGATATTTCTAATGAAAACATGACATAATTTTGGCATGAACATCGAAATGCTGGACACTATAGACTTCGGCACTAACTGGATCTATTAAATTGTCATACTACCACCGCCCTCTAGAAAAGTATTCGGTTAATAAATTGCATGCTTTCATCGGACTATGTAGATTCAATGTTTTGATCAATTTTCTTTCTACATTTAGTTCAAATGGAATGCTTAGCGCTCCAAAGCATAGGAGGAATATATGATTCTGTTTCAAACAATACAGTACAACACAGTATAACTCGAACAAAGCAAACCGACAGACATCCCCTGTGCCATGAACAAGGAGACAGCATTTAAATGGATTTCATTACCTGCAAACCAACCAAGCTTACCAGTATGATAAGGCCCTTTATATGAAAGACAACGGTTATTATATTCAACTACAATGTTTACATTACTTCATCATCATCATCATGCTGTCGGTCGCGATGCGACAAAGACTGCTTTCATTACTTGACTGCCGCTCTCCATTTAGCTCTCTGCTGTGAGAGTTGTGTCCATGAGTCGGTCTTAATGTCTCTCAGCTTCAGGTTTCTCTTGATGGTATCTTTGAACCGGAGATGGGGGCACCCTCTCTTTCTGTAGCCAGAAGACAGTTGAGAATAGAGGATCTGCTCTGGTAGCCTGTCTGATGACATCCTCATGAGACATTTCATGAAAGCTGCCTGCAAAAGTGTTGAAGTGCTGCTGGCTTTTGCAAGTTACCAGCGGCACTCTCTCGGGGAGCAAATAGAGGTTTCACACCGGCAAGAACATGTCAAGACAGGCGCAAAACTATTTGTCCCTGCATTAGTAGTGCATTAATAACACAATCTACTAATATAATTTTAGCTTCCAAAAGTTCTTGCATATATTTTTTTAAAGGCAAATTTTCAATATAACAATACATAGTTCGATATGTAAAATGCATGTTCAATTATTTCATGAACCACATGGCTTATCTTAAAATATTATATGTATGAACCACGTCAATAAATTAAAGTTGCACAATCCGATGGTTTTGAGTTTCTGCTGTAATTTTATATGAATCATTATAATCTAATTCATGTGAGGTTAAAGTATCCTTTATTTTAGAGGTCTAACTTTGAATCTAATTGAAGTGAATACAGGCACAATTACACCATGCACACCGAAATGCTCGACATTTAAAAAAAAACATATTCCAGCTTAGCAGAGTAGCACAGTGGCAATGAACCTCGATAAATCTTTAATGAGCACACCAGTATCTAAGTTAGATATCTAAGATCAAATCTAGGTGAGTGAGCACACCAGTATATAAGTTAGATATCTAAGATCAAATCTAGGTGAGTGAGCACACCAGTATCTAAGTTAGATATCTAAGATCAAATCTAGGTGAGTGAGCACACCAGTATCTAAGTTAGATATCTAAGATCAAATCTAGGTGAGTGAGCACACCAGTATATAAGTTAGATATCTAAGATCAAATCTAGGTGAGTGAGCACACCAGTATCTAAGTTAGATATCTAAGATCAAATCTAGGTGAGTGAGCACACCAGTATCTAAGTTAGATATCTAAGATCAAATCTAGGTGAGTGAGCACACACAGTATCTAAGTTAGATATCTAAGATCAAATCTAGGTGAGTGAGCACACCAGTATCTAAGTTAGATATCTAAGATCAAATCAAGGTGAGTGAGCACACCAGTATCTAAGATCAAATGTAGGTGAGTGAGCACACCAGTATCTAAGTTAGATATCTAAGATCAAACCTAGGTGAGTGGCTAAATAGAAAATGTGATACTTTCATTAGATTATGCAGCTTTAACTTAGGAATATAATTACTTACATCTCTCGTTCAGTGTGTTTACAACTATCCTAATCTAAGCTGTATTAATAGCACAACTTATATCCTTTATCTGACAAATTTGACCATTTCATAACCAGTCTATTTAAATGATATCATTCTATGGCCTGGAAAATTTAGCCATTCTGCAACCATCCCTTATATAGTGCAATCATAGCTATATTAAGCAGTTATTGTCTGGTATGGGGTTTGCGGTCCGAGCGACCTTGCATGAGTATCGACCGACCGATAGTCAAGATTGGATTCAATCCAATTAAATGTTTTCTTCTTGCAAACTTTGTCCATAAAAAAAATATATAACAAACTGAAATTTAAATGTATTTTAACAAAAATAACCAAAATAACCCAATTTGATATTGGACTATCCAATCCGATATCAGTTTTATCAGAACAGATGGCCACCGTGTATTGCAATAGAGAGTGTGTTATCAGTGCTACTTAGGCATTGATTTAATATACCAAATTAGGCAACAATTGTGTCTTATAAGCATGGTCGCATGGATAACAGTAATAACATTTTTAGGATTATTCTAGGGCGGGGGGGGGGGGCAAATTATTTATTTACAGCATCTAAAAGCCGGTACAATAATACACCATTGCTTATTTGTGTATCGCTTGTTCTGTCTTACGTTGATATTCTTTCGAGAACTGAATTTCTTAAATTTTCCAAATTAACATATTTGTAACGCACAAAACCTGTTTGCTTAAGCAGTAACCATCGCTACAGTTTAAAAAAAAGAAGTTACAATTGAGAACAAAACATGGTTGCTAATACTCCGGCGTGGAGAAATAGACTAAATAAATGCTATATTTAGGAATGTATGATTTAGGCCACTGTTGGAATTTATTGGGACACATCGGGCAGTGAGGTCACAGGCAGTGTAAGGATTTCAACTCTTCGGCTAACAAAGATCACCTTGAAATTACATCGCTGACCTTGGCGATACCCTATATTGATCTAGTTCACGACAACGCCCTGTTTTAGAAGGATCAAAAGCCAAATGCAGAAGAACGTCGATTTTGTCAACAGGAATTTGCCCTCAGAGGCTTGCATAGAATGACTGCTAAAAAATAAATGAAAATATGAATAAAATAAGAAAAATATGAACATCACAGTTAGTTGTTCTAGGTCTAAATCTAAACTTTTCTAGATCTAAATACAGATGTCAAACTATCAGAAAATCATTGTGCTATAAACTATAAATTGAGTATTTAACAGCTATAGTTAGCTCACTTTTTATACCTCACTGTTACGACTGTATATAGCATTTTTGTGTAAATAATCCCGAATTGAAAAATGGCTGCAAAACCAATGCTTCGGCACTGACAAAAGAACTTATTCAGCAGAATGAACATATTTACTAAACAAAATAAACAAACAAAAGATGTGTCGCAATAATGCATCTATTACACTGCCACTGAGTGGAAGAGCCTTCCATTCTGGAATGTGTTTCTGGATTTAATGTTTCCTTTGTTGTTAGAGATTTTTTTTTTACTGGGGTTTGCTGTTTTGGGTGCTAGCCAATGTTAGCTCTAAAGTCTCACTAGGTTCCTGTCACCAGAGGGCGGGCGGGTTGGGGATGGAAATCCTCTATTTTCACACCCACCAGGTGGCGTGTCGTGTTACCAGGCGACACCTCTTTAATACCACCGAACTAACAACTCTCACATTACTTTGATGTTAATAGATGACTTTAACTGAACAGCTATATTATATATATATATATATATATATATGTATATATATATATATATATATATATATATATATATATATATATATATATGACACAAGTCAACTTGGGTGACAGCAGACGACATTCGACCAAGGCAGACGGCAAATTAATGTAGACGTGCAACTTATTTCATCATCGCGAATACGGTTGTCAAGGTAACACACACGAGCGTCGTGACGGCGGAATGCACGATTCTGGAAGTACCACTATCTAAGGCTGCAAAAAAGAAGGTTGTGACTAAATTAACCCCATTGTTTTTTTTTCTCTTTCAAGGTTCAAACTGATCGGTTTGTCTTCAGCAGTGTTTATATATTTGTTGAAAAACGGAAATTAAAGGAAATTAAATATATCTATATCTATATATATATATATATATATATATATATATATATATATAGATATATTTATTATATATTATATATATATATTATATATATATATAAAGAAGAAGATGGTTAATTGGAAACATTTAAAGGGCTGCCATTATTTATATCCACATAATAAATTATATAGTACATATATATAGAATAGTTATACGAGTCTTACCTTGGTACAGATGATGGATAACTGTTGTTTTACCGAGGTATAAGCCTCGGATAGATGTGGGCTAGGGAGAGGTAAGCACGTCCGGTACCAGCAATCTTAACCTACTTATTGAGGATAAAAATGACTTTCAAACAATGGATACTATTACTTTACCGAAAAGGTACACCAACGGAATAGATGTGGCAGGGTGTGGCGGGAGGGCCCTAGCCCACATCTATCCGAGGCTTATACCTCGGTAAAACAACAGTTATCCATCATCTGTACCAAGGTAAGACTCGTATAACTATACTATTTTACCTCGGTAAACAGCCTCAGGCTAGCCTCAGGCTAGGGAGACCTTTACATAATTCATTTTTATCCTTAATATCATTCTTTCTTATTATTATAACATTCTAAATTTTTGTTCTCACCTATTCTTGTTAGTTGGCGAGAAGACGCTTTGCAACGCCGGTAGGCTTTTCTAGTCGTTTATTATAATGTTTTGCAAACGACTTAGCCGTCTTCCAGCCTGCATGCGCTAGTATTCTTTTCACAGAAATACCAAGCACCCGTGCCTTGGAGACCATGGCTCCTCTAGTTGAGTGGGAAGAGTATTTACTCGTATCCACTCCAGCCAATTTCAACACCGTAATTGTCCATCTGGCAAGTGTGTCTCGTGAAATCGCCTTATGTGGCTTTATAAAGCTCACTAATAGTTGTTGTGATGCACGTAAATCCTTTGTTTTGTATATATAAGCCCGTATGGCCGACACAACACATAATTTCCGATCATTCGGAAAACAGTCTAAGTGAACCGTTGATAAAGGGTCACCTAACGTGTTCGATTTAAGCAATTTTTCTAAATCAAACGTAGCTTGTTGCTTGTCTATTTCTAATCCGGTTAAGGATAAAGCAACAATCGTCTGTCCTCTGTGTCCGGTTACTAACAATAACAGGACCGCGACCTTAAAACCTAACTGTTTTATATCTAACCACGAGTTGTGAGGCCAAGCCTGAAACAACTTAAATACTATAGAAACATCCCAAAACCGACTATACTTTGGTTTTGGAGGATTCCTTTGATAAATTGAACGAAGTAAATAACAAATAACATAATGTTTTCCAACTGTTTCGCCATCAATTCTAGGTAATATAATTGATAACGCACACCTCGCCGCATTAATCGATCCAAAGGAAAGTCCTTCATCCTCTAGAGAACGAAGAAACCGAGCTACTTGTGAAATCTTTGGATTTGTTGGCTTAACTTTCATTAACAAACAATGTACACCCCATTTCTTTAAATAGGTTTTATACATTTTGACAGTTCCTGGCCTCCAGGCATCCGATACTATCCTATCCTCAGTAATTCTGTCCAATCCAAATTGCTGTAGCTGCTTCCTTAGAAAAGGAATGCCAATAGGGGCGTCGTTGACACGTCGCCGTGAACCACTAGCGGTCCGTGGTGCGTCAGATTCCCGAGTTTTCTTGGGAATCGTATACGATCTTTTGCCAGTTGTGAAACTGCTGGCAGCCAAGGTTGCGTGTCCCAATCGGGCACCACCAGTATCGCATGTGTCCCTTCCAAGCCGATTTTTCTCACTACTCGGCTGATAATGCTAAATGGTGGGAAAATATAAAAATAATTATTTTCCCAGGTAATAGCAAACGCATCTACTTTCCAAGCATCCGGTTCAGGATGCCAAGAAACATAACAGGGTAACTTGTTATTATTTCGTGATGCAAATAAGTCAACTTCAGGTGTACCCCATTTTTCACAAACGAAGTTAAACAAAGGTGTAGAGAGAGACCACTCTAAATGGTCATGGAAATTTCTACTTTTATAATCTGCAAGTGTATTTTGTGACCCTGGAATATGCGCTACAGTCAGCCAGACTTGTTGAGCCTGTGCCCAGTTCCAAATCAGTTTAGATAACTGATTGCAAGACTTTGATTTGGTTCCACCCATGTTACGAATATATGCCATGGCAGTAGTATTATCAGTTAGTATTCTAACCTGTGATTTATTTATCTTTACTAAACTACGTAAGCCCAGATAAATAGCACGCAATTCTAGTGCATTAATATAGTCTGATTTTTCATCATCAAGCCATCTACCTCCTGTTGTGACCCCATCTCGATGAGCTCCCCAACCTTCTAACGAAGCATCAGTAGTAATTACTGTATTAGGTTCCGCCATGCGGATTGGATTTGATGAACTTGCTATATGTTGCATCCACCATCCAATATCCTGTAACCCTTCTTGCGAAATAAACATCTTTCGCTCAAAATTGCCTTTCGTTCGTGTTAACGCTAAATTTTTATCTATTTCTAGCGACTTAATATGGGCCTTCCCATATAACACAGCAGGTGCATATGATGTCATTATGCCAATAAGAACAGCAACCTGTCTAATTTTTGGCTTTGATAACTTAATAAGCTGAGTCGCTGTAGTCATAAACTTAATTAGTTTTTGTTCTGTTATCGACACTGTAAGGGACTGTGTATCCAGAATAAACCCTAAACATTTGAGTTGTTTTGTTGGTTTAAACACTGACTTTTGTTGATGTACATAAAACCCCAATTTAGTGAGTAATGCACATAAATCCAAAACTGCATTCACACAACCAATTTGTGTTGATGCTATAATAAAAGAATCATCTATGTATGGAAACATTATGTGACCCTTCCTCGCCATTACCGAGAAAACAGGTTTAAGCAATTTAGTAAATAAACGTGGCGCACAAGCTAAGCCATTCGGCATGCAGGTAAACTCATAGAGTTGGTTATCCCAAATAAATCGAAGAAATTTTCGGTATTGTTCCATTATGGGAAGCGTATAATATGCATCCTGTAAATCAACACTAGCCATCCACGCATCTGGTGTAATCAGATCTCGTGCCGTATCTAGAGAGAACATTTTAAAATGTCGATATTCCACCCTTTTATTAAGGATTGTTAAATCCAGGATCATTCGAACATCACCATTAGGCTTCGGTCTCGAGAAAATGTTTGAAATAAACTGTCCTGAACAGTGTGTCACTTTTTGTATAATTCCTTTCTCAAAGAATTTATGTACCTGTTTAGTTAGTGCCTCTCGTTCAACTGGTTGAATGTTATATGGAAAAGGTATTATACTTTGTACAGGAATTTGTGTAAAGGGAATGTGAACACCCCTAACTATTTTTAAAATTTCTTGGTCACTAGTAATTTTGTGCCACTCAGAAATATGATTACTAATATTACCAGCCACAAAGTTGCTTACAGTTTGTGTGTTTTTAGAGGCTTCAGGGACTTGTAAAGTTTGTGTTTGGACCTCTACTTGGACCCGCCCCTGGGGAAAGGTCTCGACGAGTTGAACCCTCGGCCTATTGGCCGTGCGGTGTTGTCGGTCCAGCCTGGGCGAGCGCCCCGGCCCCGAAACCCTTGACCGAAGCTTGAACTCGGTCTGGTTCCTCTGGTGAACCGTCGTGGACGAAAATCCCCTCGTGACTTTTTGAAACGAGGAGCTTCCTGTTTCTTCTTGCCATCCATGTTTTTGCCACTCTTGGCTGCAGTCTCTACCTCTTTATAGAGGTATTGTAGTTGACCGCCAAACATCTTGGTGTTATCTAAGGGTTTCCCTTTAATCGGCTCTGGAGCAAGATAAAGCGTAAACTCCTTCCCCTCATTATCGGTAACCTTCTTAGAGCGAGCCACTTCCTTGCCAGCATCTGTGCAAACTGACTTGAAGACATTTTCATATCTCCGATACGACAGGTAATTACCTGCCGCCGCTAACACTGCAATGCCTTTGTCCATTGTCTTAGCCAAAGACGAGAACTTATTTTCACTCTGCATCCTATTAGCCACAGGAACAATAGCTGTTAGGGTAGCCAACACTGCCTTATGCACTGTGTGCAAAACATCCTCAAACTTCTTACGGTCATCCGTCATATTGACATCCCGATCCATTTCTTTAATGATGGAGTTGGGAACACCCTTTATGCCTGTTAACTCATCTCCTAACTTGGAGATAACCTCCGCCGGTTTGAACATGCGGAAATGACCATTCACGGTCTCGCGCATAAGCGTAGTGGTTTTAACCCGCTTAGCCTTTGGCTTCTCCACCTTCTTAGCCACTTTAGTGCCAATGTCCGCATAGACACCTTCATATATGGTGTCTGAGTCTGATTCCGTAGAAGTAGACTCAGTGGACGAATCAGAAGAAGAATATTTCCTCTTCCTCTTCTTCTTTTTGGACTTAGTCTTCCGCTTTTTGCGAAAACCAGTCTCTGCCCGCTCCTTGGTGAATTCATCACCCGAAGAAATCACCTGTTTCTTCTTCTTCCTCCGTTTAGGAGAAGGAGGAGGAGGAGCCTTAAGCTCCACCGCCGAGTCTGTGTCCAAGAAATCCTCATACGAATCCTCTTGGACACTCGGCCTACGCCGCTTCCGAGACACAGGCGATTTGGCAGTCAAGATGTGGCTTTCCAATCGTGCAAAGCGAGCCTCCCAATCTGGAGGCGCAGGCACATCAGGCACTGCGTCCTCGTCCGGGTCGGAGAGGATATGCGCCCGGGGCTGTGTCGACGGCCCTGCCGACAACACAGGTGAGGAGTCGTACTCCTCGTCCACTCCACTCGGAACACGCCCCTCGGCTGCTGCTGCACCGCGCTTACTCCGCTTCGTGGCCATCGGGAGCTGAAACAAATATTTTTGGTCAGTCCCGGTATATATATATGTCACAATATGGTTGTTTCAAACTCATTTGGACATCTATTGGTGTTAGAGAACGTGTTTATACCGTTATAACACAGGCGTAATAAGCTAAATTTGTGCGTGGGTTGTGGGTCAAGCCCAAACCTTACGCGGGGTCGGGACCAGTGTATCGGCCCGCCCATCCCTCTGTTCCGCACACTTCTCCCACCTGTGACTACTACGTCAACAAGTTGGAGAAAAATGCTACGAAACTCGGAGAAACGCCTGAAAAAGTTTTGTCTAGGGGAGTCTATAAAAGAAACCCAGGAGCATCTCCAACATTACTCTCTATTAGAGTACGAGAGAATTTCCACATGAGATAGGGCGAAACCCACATCTCTACCCATAGTCACACGGTGACCCGGGTGTTGACATAACCGCTAATGACCGGTTTGGTTCCTTCGAGAAACCCACTCGAGTGTTCTATCCTTGGTTGTTTATAACCAAATAACTCGTCCAAATTGGACCAAGGAAAGTCTAAACTTTCCATAATGATGCTCTAATGCATCATAATTAAGCTAACCACAGTTTTTATTATACTTACTGCGTATTTGCTTGTATGTAGACTAATTTTGCCGGAGCAACCCAACGACACGTTATCCAGTCGTGAGTTGTATATGCTAATTGCTGGTACCGGACGTGCTTACCTCTCCCTAGCCTGAGGCTAGCCTGAGGCTGTTTACCGAGGTAAAATATACATATATATATATATATTCCTCAGAGCGAGTTGAGGATTGGCCCCGCGCAGGAGGTGGAGCGTGCATGCTGGTACCCACCCCCCACCCCGGAAACGGTGGGTGGGAAGGGGGAGTGCTGGTTACTACAGGAATTATTACACACGATAAAGGGTTATATATATAATTACATTCATTGATTAAACAAGGGAATTTTCAATCGTGGACAATTGGTCTTCCTCATTCCACTGCTTCTTGCCCTATCTTAGTAATGCCGAACGCCAGACTAGGTAATGACACGTATAACTTTGTAAGTCATTGGTTTGACTTGGCCAGGATTCAAACCTGGGGGCTCAAATCTCACGACCTACCAACACGGGAGGTGCACGCTCAACTCATTCGGCCATCCTGTCTTGTAACATATAGTATATTTGTAAAATTATGATAAAATTACCATGATCCACGCAAACAATATGCCTGTCTATAAAACACCATGAATCATATTCCTTTGAACTTTGGTGTATTTTGAAATTTGAGCTTAAAGGTAAAGATTTACATCGTTAAGACTGATTCAACGGAAATAGAAAAATAATAAATATTGTGTTCAGTCAGTCATTGTTATTGATATTCTTGCCGTTATTGTTGTTGTAATTATTATTGGTTATAATTGATCTTCCCCATTTAATTTTATTTGGTATTCAGACAAGAACACCCCCCACCCCCGCCAAAGAAGGAAGCCGACTAAATCCATCCTACCATATTGAATGGTTAAATAAAATAACAATATTATTTTTGTAATTACTGTTATTATTATTATTTGATTATTATTGCTATTCCAACCTATTATCAATGTACTAATTGCTGTTAGAAATGCTATTACTATAATTCACGAGCTGGGGTCACGTGACGGTGGTTAGGTGAGCTACCGGGACGCCCCCCAATGTTGAGCGTTAGTTCATGAATGTCCACAAGGTGGCTCCACCGTATTCCGGCGACCACTCAATGGGGTTATGAGTTTGTATAGATTCGGGACACAACCAGTATTCCACAACTAGTTTATCAAAGGCTGTGGTATGCGCTGTCCTGTTTGTGGGAAGGTGCATATAAAAGACCCCTTGCTGCTTATCGGAAAGAGTAGCCTATGTGGCGGTAGTGGGTTTCCTTCAAAGAAATATGTCAGAATGACCATATGTTTTACATCCCATAGCCAATGATAAAAATCAATGTGCTCTAGAGATGTCGTTAAATAAAACAAGCTTTACTTTAAATTCAGACTGGGTCTGTTTTGCTTGTTGGTGATGCTATAGTGGTTTGGGCCGTCGGTCCACACCACCCGTGAATTACCCATATTACGAATATCATGAACAATTTATTATTATCGGAATTATTGTTGTTAATATTGTTATTATTATTACTTACCTCTTGTTTTCTTGGAAAGACTGTGTTGTGGTGCATTCTTATTCTCTGCGGGTATTGCCGCTTTTGACTTCGCTAAAAAACCCAAAAAGTTTGCAAATATCTGTAACATTCTCCTTTAATTTGACAAAAAAAGATAACTTAGTAACAAAATACCAAGAAAATCAATCACCAACACTTCTGTATAAATTTATCAACGAGGATTAAATATGTTAGATGACAAACTCGTCTGTTCTAATCAAAGTGACAGCAGACTACATATAATATTGTTAGCCTTTCAAAAGCAGTTCTGTGTTTAAAAATTGAAAATTTTGTTGTTTGTACATTAGTTGATTAAGCAGGGCAACTTTTAAATTGCGGACACTTGGTCTTCCTCATTCCACTGCTCCTTGCCCTATCCTATTATTGCCGAACACCAGGCTAGGTAGCGATAAATATACAATTTTAAGTCATTGGTTTGACTCGGCCAGGGTATCCAATGATCTACCAAAATGGGAGGTGGGCGGTCAACTCCTTCGGCCATCCCGTCGAGATAGTGTCAGCTCCAAGTGCTGACAATTAAATTTGGAATAAGAAATAATATCCCACCCAAAGTTTTAAATCCGAATTGTATGTAATTACAATCCTAATAGTCAGAATGATTAAATCCGGCGATTCATAGTTCTGTCACTATAGCAACAGATTACTGTTTTGAAAATAGGTATCACATGATTATTAGTAATGATCACTAGGTATTGAAGAGATCAAAAACAAAATACCCTAAAATTACAATCTGCATCTATGTTGAGAAATTAACCCAATCTGGTTTGTAGAAAAGTCGGGCGCAAAAGTTATTTTTAATCGAAACTTTATAGCAGAGATTTTTAACGAGTTTTTCGGATGCAGCTTATACAAAGAAAACCCACCTAAACTCACGGTACAGATTAAAGCAGAAGTTTACTAAATGTGCTAGCATGCGGCTTATATGAGAACCAAACCCCAAATTTGAGGTGTGTCTTAGAGCAGAAGATGATCAAATGTGATTGGGTGTGGCTTATATAAGGACCAACCCCAAACTTGTGGTGTGCGTCTTACACTTACAGTTACAGACAAGGTTTTTGAAATATGCCTGAATGTGTCTTATGCAAAAACCAGCTGGTGTACAATTAACGCAAATGAGAACCAGTTACGCGGACAATTAACCCAAATGAGAACCAGTTACGCATACAATTAACCCAAATGAGAAGGCGCTTACTCTTCTTCTTCTTGTGCTGGAAACAAATGACTCCTGCGTCGTTTGCGTGGCTGCAGATGGCGTACATGGACTTCAGCGCCCAACCACTGTGGGCGCAGTCCTTGATGTTCATCTCGGTCCCGTCACACTGCACACCTTCTAGCCACACGGGCCGGTCACCGGAAACCAGGCCGTGGTTGACCGTGACATAGCCGGTCAGGAAGCCCAGTTGGCGGCACACTACCTGCGCGTCTTCATCGTCCCAGCCAGTGGAGCAGATGGTGCCCCAGTAGCCCTTGTAGAGCACCTCGACCACACCGCTCGTCTTGATCTGGAGGGAAGCCTGTTTCTTGTTCACCAGCCTCACCGGCACTGTCTCTGCTGTGGAGAAGCAACATGACATGCGCTAGTTGGTCGTAATCCTAAATGTACAAAGTTGCACGACAAGGATGATCCCATGATTGGGAGTGATGTCATATGAAGATCGCCTGAGGAGACTTAAGCTACCAACATTGTCATATCATCACCTCAGGGGTGATGTGATAGAGACTTATAAGATTATTACTCGAGTCTATGGCAGTGATGTTACAACGGGTTTCTTCAACCTCAGAATAAACAATAACACCAGAGGCCAGCGGTATAAGATCTTCAAATAGAGGCCCAGACTTGAGGTCAGGAAACACTCATTTTTCTTTTGAGTGACACATCCATGGATGAGTCTCCCAGACCAAGTGGTTGAGGCACCGACGGAAGAAGCATTTGAGAGAAGGCTGGATAGACATTGGAGAGGACACCCACAATTATATCACTTCACAGTACCGTCGACCTCCATATGTGTGCAGAAAAATAGTTCTTTTTTGCCATAATGAGCTGGCATCACAGGCCCAATAGGGCCTAGATCAGCCAGAAGAGGATCTGTAAGTTAATCTGTAAGTAATTCCCATATTGCATTTGATTTGCGGAGGGGAAGAGTTCCCCCCCCCCTCATCTCTCCCTCCCGGCTCCTCCCTCGCACTGCCCCCCCCCCCCCCCCCCCCCCCCCCCCGTGTATCGGGCCTATGCCGGTGGCACCCCCTGCCCTCCTTACCTCCCCACCCCCTCCTGCAGCCATTCCACCTCCTGCTCCCCTCCAGTCCACACCTCGTGCTTTTTGTTCCCGCAGTACTGTCTCAGGAGAGAGGCTGCTGAACAACCCATTAGAAAAAGTGTCGGAAGACTGGGTAAATGAAATCATCACATAAATTCTTAATCTCAGAAGCAAAGTATATTCTTCACCTCTTTATATTGACCCGCTACTTTTGTAGGAAGATTTGATTAAATAATGTAGATTAACAGACTTTAAATCTCGAATCGAGAGCATTCTGGGGTCGCCATCTTGTCTTTTTGCATTCTCTCGCATTTCACCAACTCTGTGACAATATAGGTAAACACTGCGCACTGGAACCACCCGCTCTCCACAGCAGGGATGAAAGTGGTGTCCAACAAAAATCACGGAAATCAAACTCAGATTATTACACCGATGATGAATTTTCGCGATAAAACAGATTTCACCCATTGACTTAGCACTGTCAGGGAATCGCGGAAAAATACCAGAAGTCAGGTTTCAACTATCCTTGTTATGACCGTATTATCGCCCATACCGAACACTTTCTTGCTTGGGTTTTATGTTCTAGCAACATCTAAGGTCATATCAGAACAGGATTCAAACAAATCAATTGTTGTCAGAGACATCCTGATTCTTGGCATTTTGCTTAACATTAATCGGTAAATATTAAAAATCGCGGAAATCCGCGAAATCGCGGAGATCTTTCACCCCTGCCACAGTTAATTTCTATTTGAAGCAATTTTAGCTCAGATTTAGCCATAGTTGTCATTCACACTTACCATGGCTAGGGATGAATCTTTTATCTAGACATTAGCATAATCATGCTATAAATATAAATAATATAATATAAATAAAGTATCGGTAATGCAGTTATTAAAGCTGTATAATCCGATGAAAGTAAACATTTTCTAAACCAAACCACTTACCTACATTTTTGTGACTGAATGAGATGTAAATAGACATAGTGGTGCTGGCAGGACTGTGTGTAAGGGGCACCAAACGCCTACCTCCTCCCCCCTCTGCTAGTCAGGATCACCACACTCAGGCTCAAGGCAGGTAGTGGCCAGGGGAGCCACACAGCTTGGTGGTTGTGGGCAGATCACTGGTAACCATGGGGACCAGGAATGCTGGATCCCTATTGGTAGAGCTAAGAATGTTTGTTTCCCATTGGGGGAATAGGGTGAGGTGATACTCTACACTGAATCCATGTACCATATAAATAATAAACCAGAGGGCTTGACTATCTCTCTTTCTTCTTTCACACTTTATACTCTTCCTTTCTCTTTGCCTGTATTGATTTCACTATAGCCTGCCTACACAGCCACAGATTCGAGCAGTAGACTTTACATACTGGTGACCACGACGATTGGTAAAACTATTAGTTGGAGGAAGGATTCAACTTTACTTTATGGAGACCTAGTCTTTACATTTTGTTCTACATATTCAACCCAGACACTGGCATACTGACTAAAGTTGCATAGTCTGATGAAGGTATCAAATTTTCTAAAGCAAAACCATGGCCTAGATTTGATCCTACATATCCAACTGGCACTGACATTTACTCCTCCTCTGCTAGGCAGCTAAGTAAAGAAATGTGCAAAGAAAGCCATTATCCAGCATGAGGTTTGTTTACCCATTCTCTGTGTACAACTTCCACATTGTATTAAATTAGGTATCCCAATAGAGTGCCCGAGGCCGCTTGAAATGCGTCGTTAGGCACCAAAAGAAGCTAATTTTAAACTCACTATACTTCATCTAAAAATCTACAGATTGAAATGAAACGTATATGGAATAATAGCTTATGAACTGCTCTTTATGGATGTGTTATTTATACACTTTCGGCTGTACTTTGAAAAGTATTCATCCGAATTTCACAAAATTGCAACCAGCTCTTTCTGATAACATGCTTTCTGATAACATGGTTTCATGCAAAATGCCTAAATAGCTGAGTGACAATTTGTGTTTTTTTGCCATTTCGAATGGCCAATATCTCGGAAGATAATTATATCATTACTCTGGAAAAGAATACACTTGATATATGCATCTAGATGACACAGATTCCTGAAAGACAAGTTCATGTGGCCATTATATTTCGAATTATTGATGTCTGAAATGTTGGTTTCATGCAAAATGCCAAAATAGCTGATTTTTGCATCATTTTTGTCCATATTAAAAAGCCTACAACTTTTTAACTAATCATCCGATTTTAATGAGCTTGGTGTCTTTTTACTTCTCCTAGTGAGAGCTATCGAACTATATCAAAATATGTTACTTTTTATTGAGTTGCAAAAATGACTTGGGATACCTAATTCAATTGACTTAATATTCCTTCTATTCAGTACAAAACGACTAATAGGCGCAACAGTAGTTAATCTAAGTTGGATATGTAAGATCAAATCAACATAGTTGCTTTGGCTTTGAAAATATTGTAGTCATTTGCATTGACCTATCAGGAAAAGAGCCACATAGATCATGGAACCTAGGTAGTGTAATGGTTAGCATGCTAACCCTGGAATTGCAAGAAGTGGGGTTCGAATCCTGCTCTAGGCACAATATTTTTCCATTTTCATCACATCCATGACAATGTTATGTAATCATGGGTTTATATAACTTCAAAACTTAGCAAATGAATGATATATTGTGAAGTCAAATAACTGCTATTGCCTACAATGCTCATACCATCTCATTATTTCATCTAAATGTACCACCCGTCCTGATATGACCCTAGATGTTGCCAGGACACAAAAAAACCAACAAGCAAACAAAATGTACCATAACTGTTAAGGCTGAAATATTTTTTATTCAACTGGAATAACAATTTTGAGCATAAACAAACAAAAATATCCACAAAAAACATACCGTCTTCGTCTTCGTCATCCTCACAAATTACACCCGCCTGGTGTTTCTTCGAACAAGACGGGTTGCCAAGCAATGTGTTCCTGGAGGTAAGGCAGTCGAAGATGAGTTTTTCGTTGCCTTGGCAATTCACGTTGCTCAGCCAGGTGGGCCCATCACCCACCCCGAAGGATGAGTTCAGCATGGCTCTGCCAGTCTGTTGCAAAAAAAGTACAGCTCTGCATAAAACTCACTGATTCATTTATTGCATAACTTGTATATAATATACACAGTAAAACCTCTGCTAAATCGACTGACCATGGGACCGACTTTAGGGAGGTGGGAGGTTTAGGGAGTTTTTTAAAGGCGTTACAATTGTGTTGTATTGGTGATCAATTGGGACCCCAATAAAGCGATTGATATAGGGGAGTGGTCGATCTGTGGAGGTGGTCGGTTAGAGAGTATATATATATATAGATTAGTTAGACAAATCTTACCTGGGTATAGATGATGGATAACTATTGTTTTACCGAGGTAGGAGCCTCGGTTAGACGTGGGCGAGGGAGAAGGAAGCACATCCGGGTCCAGCAATCTTTACCTACTAATTCAGGATAAAAATGATTCCAAAAAAACAAAAAAACGATGGTCATATGACCTAACCTTGGTACAAGTGATTGAGTAGACGTGGCAGGGCGTGGTGGGTGGGCCCTCGCCCACGTCTAACCGAGGCTCCTACCTCGGTAAAACAATAGTTATCCATCATCTATACCCAGGTAAGATTCGTCTAACTAATCTATTTTACCTCGGTATACCGCCTCTGGCTAGCCGCAGGCTAGGGAGACCTTTACGTAATATCATTTTTATCCTGATATTTCTGTTAGTTATTATGATTCTATTATCAAGTCTTATTTAAGTATGTGTGTACAATTTGTATGACAATAAAGCGAAAAGTGCACTTTGTCTCACCTGTGCCTTTTAGTTGGTGAGTAGCCTCTGTGCGATAGGTTGAGGCTTCTCTAGTCGCTTGTGATAATGTTTTGCAAACGATCTAGCAGTTTTCCATCCTGCATGAGCCAGGATCCGTTTCACGGAAATGCCAAGTAATCTGGCCTTAGATACCATTGCACCACGTGTAGAGTGCGATGAATATCTGTTTGTATTTACTCCTGAAAGTTTTAACACAGTCATGGTCCATCTGGAGGGTGTCCCTCGAAATGCCCTTTTGTCTTGGATATATATGTCCGTATTGCGGAGACTACACATAATTTTCGATCCTCTGTGAAACTAGTGACACTAATTGTCGACAGGGGATCACCTAAACGATTTGATTTCAACATAGTTGTTAGATCAAACGTTGCTTCCTTGCTATCGATTTCAAGACCATTGAGCGACAGGGCGACTATTGTTTGGCCCCTGTGTCCTGTAACCAGCAGAAGGAGCAAAGCTACTTTGAAACCTAATAGCTTAACGTCCAGGAACTTATTCTCTGGCCATTCCTTGAAGAGTTTAAACACAAGAGACACATCCCAAAACCTATTATATTTGGGTTTGGGAGGATTCCTCTGATAAATTGATCGTACAATCCAGCAAATAACATGATGTTTTCCCATTGTTTCTCCATTAATCCTAGGTAGGATTATTGAGAGCGCACATCTGGCTGCATTGATAGCGCCATATCCTAAACCTTCGTCCTCTAAGAAACGTAGGAAACGTCCTACCTGGGATATTGTTGGGTTCGTTGGCTTAACTTTCTTAAGTAAGCAATATATGCCCCATTTCTTTAAATACGTTGTATACATTTTCACAGTTCCCTTCCTCCAGGCGTGAGAGACCAACCGTTGTTGTGTAATCTTATCCAAGCCGAATTGTTCCAAATATTTATTTAAAAAAGGAATGCTACCAAAGGAGTCGTCGACACGTTTCCGTGGCGCGCTAACGGTCCCTGATGTTTCAGGTTTCCTCGGTATCTTGGGAAGCGTAGGCTGCTTTTGGCCGTCGCGACTAATCTCGCTAGCCACGGTTGAGTGTCCCATTTGGGGACGATGAGGATGGCGTGTGTTTTCTCCATTAGTATCTTTCGGGCGACTTTGCTAATAATGGTAAAAGGGGGGAAAATGTAAAAGAAATGATTTTGCCAAGTTAGCGAGAAGGCATCTATGTGCCAAGCATTGGGTTCTGGGTGCCACGAAACATATTTCTCCAGTTTAAAGTTATTACGTGAAGCAAATAAATCTATATCCGGCCAGCCCCATAAGTTACAGATCTGTTTGAAAATTGATGGGTTTAGTGACCACTCTAAGTGGTCATGGAAATGGCCACTCATTTTATCGGCAAGACAATTCTACGTACCGGGTATGTGTGTTATTGTTAACCAGACGTAAAAGTTTTGCGCCCAATTCCAAATGAGTAGTGCCAACTCGTTACACTTTATCGATTTTGTACCTCCCATATTTCTGACATAAGCCATGGCCGTGGTGTTATCCGTAAGGATACAAACATTATTTTTGGGTACTTTAACAAGGCTGGTTAAACCTAAGTAAATGGCTCGTAATTCTAAAACATTAATATGTTCAGAAATTTCCGATTCTAGCCATCGTCCTCCCATTGCTACATCATTGCGATGTGCCCCCCAACCTTGGAGTGACGCGTCAGTTGTAACGGTAGTATTGGGCTCACCCATTCGAATGGGATTGGGGGAGTTATCAAAGTGACTTAGCCACCAATAAATGTTGGCTAGTCCATTTTCAGAGATAAACATTGTCTTTTCAAAGTTACCCTTGGCTCGGGCCAAAGCTAGATTTTTATCAATTTCCAGGGACTTAATGTGTGCGGCCCAATATAAAATAGCAGGGCTGTATGAAATCATTATACCGATTAAGACCGCGACCTGTCTTATCTTTGGCCTAGAAATGTCTAACAGCTGTATCGCTGTGTCCCGCAACTTATCTTTCTTTTGTTGTGTAAGTGACACGGTCATAGCCGTCGTGTTTAAAATGAAGCCTAGACACTTAAGCTGCTTAGTAGGAGAAAACACGGATTTCTTATCATGAATGAAGAAACCCAAGTTTGAGAACAGTTGACATAAATCGTGAACTGCGAGCTCACATTGTTTGAAAGATTGTCCCATAATGAAAGAATCATCAATGTATGGAAACATACAATGACCAAGTTTAGCCATGTGTGAAAAAACCGGTTTCAACAACTTAGTAAAAAGTCGTGGCGCACACGCCAAACCATTAGGTACGCAGGTAAATTCAAAAAGCTGGTCATTCCAAACAAAACGTAAATATTTGCGATACCCCTCCTGAATAGGGACGGTATAGTAAGCATCTCTTAAATCGACACTCGCTAGCCAACACTCTGGGGTGATCAAATCTCGAGCTGTATCTAATGAAAACATTTTGAAATGTTGGTATTCAATGATTTCATTCAATTTAGTTAAATCTAAAATCATGCGAATAGACCCATCTGGTTTGGGAGTGGAGAAAATATTTGAAATGAATTCACCTTTAGCATGTTGTACTCTTTTGACAATGCCTTTGGCTTCAAATATCCTAACCTGTTCATTTAGTTGAAATTTTTCTTGCAAATTGAATTTATATGAAAAAGGTGCTCTTTTCTGGACAGGGAATTGTGTGAAAGGAATTGCAATGCCTTTAACAATACTAATAACCTCTGGATTAGTGGTTAATTGTTGCCATTGTTCTAAATAATTAACAATGTTGCCCGCTTGAAAAAGGCTTACGTCAGTTTGAGTTTCCTCTGTGACCATGTCAGGGCCAGGCTGCTGAAAAGTTTGTGTGGCGTTCTCTACTTGTTCCCTGGTTTGGGGAACTGCGGCTTGGGGACAAAGTCCCGTTTGTAACCGCGATTGTCGTTCCAGTTTGAGGGTTGTCTGTCGCCTCGACCTCTTCCCCTCTGGCTGAATGCGAAGGAAGGGCCGCCCCTGAACGGCCTTCCTCCCCGGCGGAAGCGAAAATCGGTCCGGCTGCGGCGGAACCCGAGTGGGTTTTGGGATTTACGGCCCTTGAGTTCCGTGTTCTTGGCACTCTTAGTGTCCACCTCTACTTGCTTGTACAAATAAGCAAGCTGACCCCCAAACATCTTGGACTTGTCCAGAGGTTTGCCTTTGATGGGGATAGGTCCGGAATAGACGGTGTATTCCTTGCCGTCATGATCCGTCATCTTCTTTGACCGGGCGACCTCTTTGGCCGCGTCGGTAGTGACGGATTTAAACACATTTTCGAAGCGGCGATGTGTCATGTAGTTGCTCGCTGCAGCGAGCAAGGCAATGCCCCTGTCCATTACCCGAGCCAAGGACGAGAACTTATTCTCGGTCTGCATGCGGTTAGCAGTGGGGATAATTGAAGTCAAGGAGCCCAAAACTGCCTTATGGATCACAGAAAGGGCAGTTTCATAGCGGCGACGTTCGTCGGACAGATGGATGCCAGCATCCATCTCCTTACACACCGTAGCAGGAATACCTTTGACGCCGGAAATCTGTTCAGTCAATTTATTAATGACCTCAGCTGGTTTGAATGTTGTAAAATGGCCATTGACCGTATTCCTCATCATGGTTGTGGTACGCACCTTCTTTGCCTTTTTCTTGACAATCTTCTTGCCAACCTTAGCGCCTATTTTGGCGTACACTCCAGCGCGTTCCATATCGGAATCTGATTCCGTGGAAGAGTAGTCGTCCGATGAGTCCGAGGACGAGTCTTTCTTTTTCTTTTTCTTCTTCTTCGACTTCTTAGGGCGTTTAGCGTTTGCGGCTTTGGTGAACTCATCACCTGAGCTGCTAACAGTATGGCGTTTCTTGCCATGCGCTTTCGGTTTCGGAACCTCGGGGGCCGAAACCGTGTCCTCCTCGTCGTCAGAAAAGTCCTCCCAATCCTCATCAGGGATTTGGGGAGGGCCCGCAAAGGAAAGAGCCTGGAATTGGCGCATCTTGTCCTCCATCATGGCTGCCATCTTAGCCTCCCAATCACATGGTTGAGGTGGCTGGTCACTGTCCCGGTCGGAAACCTGTGCCCCGGGCTGTGGAGACGGCGGTGCCGTAGCCGCTGGTGACGAATCGTAATCCGTAGGGGCAATGCCCTCGGCTGCCGCAGGCTGCTTATTCCGCCGAGTGGCCATCGGTTCCTGTCACGACAAAAGTGTTACTTAACCGGAATCATCTCAACTACACAAAGTGTAACCAGTAAACTGGGTTGAGGTAAAGGGTACAGAATAGCGTGTATTACAACGTTTCAGTACAGGCGTGAAGCTAAATTTTGCCGTAGGGTTATGGTAACGAAACCAACCAAACGGGGGGTATCGATCCAAAGATCGCCCACTTTCTCTGTTCCGTACACTTCTCCCACCCACGGCTACGACGCCAGCAAGTTGGAGAAAATATTACGAAACTCGGAGGTTCGCCTTAAAACCGGTCTGGGGTGTCTATAAAAAACACCCAGAAGCATCCCCAACAACATCCTCTATTCAGGATCCGGGAGAATTTTCTTAGGAAATGAGCAACTCGGGTTACCATTTCTCCCTGTCTCAAAAACAGGTGTCGATAGAACAAAGGACTATCGGTTTCGTATGTGCCAGTGGCACCCAGTGTTCTATCCTCAAGTAAAAAACACGTACAAAGTCCAAAATGGACCTGAGAAAGTTCTGAACTTTCATAATGTGATGCTATAAAGCATCATACACAGTTTAACCTAAGATTCCATTACTTACTTTGTGAATAAGTAGAGTTAGTAGATAAATCCTGTTGGAGCAACTCACAAACGTCCTCCCGTTGTGAGTCACTTATGCTAATTGCTGGACCCGGATGTGCTTCCTTCTCCCTAGCCTGCAGCTAGCCAGAGGCGGTATACCGAGGTAAAATATATATATATATATATATATTATTAGCATATATATGGAATTATCTTGTCTAATCTAATTGAAGTAGAACTGGGCCACACTGCAGCTGTTCACACAAAAGTCCAACACAGCTTGTCAATATGGAGGTGTTGATCAGTCTGTCTTCTCACAAATACCATTTTATAACAACAAAGAACAAGATTAAAAAAGCTAACTTTGAATCGAAGACTCCAGCACATGACATAGGCATCTTGATCATAAAACAACAAAATGCAATATTGTAAAAGCCGATACTAACCCAGAACCAATGACTCCAGCACATGACATAAGCATCTTAATAATAAAACAATAAAGTACAATATTGTGAGAGCCGATACTAACCCTGAACCAAAGACTCCAACACATGACATAGGCTTCTTGATCATAAAACAACAAAGTACAATATTGTGAAAGCCGATACTAACCCTGAACTGAAGACTTCGGCAGATGACATGAGCCGCTCGGTCATCAAAGCCGTCAGCACAGATCGGTCCCCAAAGTCCCATGTTGTAGAACTCCACCCGCCCAGCTTTCACATGCAACGCCGGGTCCACTTCCGGGCTTCCCACAATCCTCACACCGGTCTTACACTTCATGGGCACTGCAATAGGAATGGCTCTTTTAATACATTGTCAAAGGCATCTCTTCATCCTAACTGACTGGTGGATGGAACAGCCGAGTGGATAGAGCATCCGCTTCCCATCAGCAAGTCCTGGGAGTGATCCACAATTCAAAAGACTCACATTTTAATTTGTCATCAAACTTGCCTCGCTAGCATTCGGCATGATTAGGATACGGCAACGATTGGTTGTCTCAGATTGATTGATTGGTAGCGATTTTAGGCCATGTCGGCAGCAAAGGTCATATTCACACAGAGAAGTGTTTAAATTTTATTCAGTAAAATTCAGTAGAATTCAGTAAATGGTTGGACTCGGCTGAGGTTTGAAACTCTCGACCTGCCACATGGGAACAGGGTGCTCAACTCATTCGGCCATCCAGGAGGCGAAGTACAGGTATGCGGTGCCATTCCATAGAAAATGTTGTTTCTGTATCAGTACGGGTAGTTATACTCGAGCCAGAGAAGGGCATAAAAAACTCAACCCAGTTACGCGTCTTGTTGTTTCTTTAGTAGCCACAATCTATAGAGGAATAAATATATTGAGATGGACGGGTTTCTCCTGTGCAGGGGCTCATCATCATCATCATCACACTGTCGGTCGCGTAACATTCCATGAAAGCTGCCTGCAAAAGTGTTGAAGTGCTGCTGGCTTTTGCAAGTTACCAGCGACACTCTCTCGGGGAGCAAATAGAGGTTTCACACCGGCAAGAACATGTCCAGACAGTGGCTGGTCGGGAGGTGTTGGGAGTTCCATACATCAACCACCCTTAATGCTGCCACAGTGACATGGTTTTCTGTTTAGGGTTTGCTCCCTTAGCCTTCAGTTCTGTCAAGAACCTGTACCACAAGGCAGTGGTTACAACTCTTCAGGGTAGGGGCATCAAACTCCCTGAGGTATTGCAATACCTGCATACCTACCAAAGCCAAAGCCCCTGCAGGGGCTATGGCCTGGATATAGAGGCAAAGTGCAAGTAAGCGGTGCCATTCCATAGAAAATGTTGCTTCTGTATCAGTACGGGTAGTTATACTTTAGCCAGAGAAGGGCATAAACTACTCAACCCAGTTACGCGTCTTGTTGCTTCTTTAATAGCCACAATCTATAGAGGAATAAATATATTGAGATGGACGGGTTTCTCCTGTGAAGGGGCTATGGCCTGGATATAGAGGCAAAGTGCAAGTAAGAGGTGCCATTCCATAGAAAATGTTGCTTCTGTATCAGTACGGGCAGTTATACTCGTGCCAGAGAAGGGCATAAACTACTCAACCCAGTTACGCGTCTTGTTGTTTCTTTAGTAGCCACAATCTATAGAAGAATAAATGTATTGAGATGGACGGGTTTCGACTGTACCAAGGGAATAAAGGGGAGACACCGCAGATGCTTCAATCCTCAGGGGCCTTCTCCTGTTTATTCCACTCAGATCAAAATAGAAGTGACCTGCCTGCCACTGCCCAGCCAGGTAATGCGTAACCTCCGGTGGAGGGTGGCCGCTAGTCATGAGTGGAACAGTCCACCATGGGCCGTAATCAATTAACACGACCCGGGTGACTCGGCTCACCCGAGTCGTCAGAATTTCAAATAGAACACCGCGAGTGGAGTCGACAAATACACGTGCCGTGTGCAAAATGACCCGACCCCACTAACCCACCTCTTGGCTTGGGTTTGCTAGGAGCGATGACATCACATCTGCGCTGGTACCTGTAGGATAACCGCTACCAGTGCAACTCCTATGTGTTGTTTTAATGCTTTTTTAAAAAATAACCCAGATTGTCAGTTTCTACAATCATAACAATTTTAAATCCTATTTTGCTGTACATATATCGGCTATTGAAAAAAGAAATTAAGTTTTAGATTAATCAACTCGGGCACCATTTTGTCCACCCCGAGCGTATTCGTTTATTCAACCCGAGTCTGTAGGATGTGCGTTTGCGCCAAAAAGTGGCTTGGGTGACCTGAGTTGATTAATCGATTACACCCATAGAGACCAACCCTGTAATGTGCTACCACCTGAAATAAGATCCCCCATAATATTTGTAAAGGTTGATAGTTTCATGTTATTGTTTAGATTGCTCATACCATCTCATCATCTCATCCATAAACAATTCATATGCACCATAACTGCTAAGGCTGGAAGTCCAGCACCGTTGGTGCTGAAAAAAAAGATGATATTCTGCTAGAATAAAATTTATGTAACAACAAAAATATAGGCTTATCACTTACATGGCCTTATCACTTACATGACCTTATCACTTACATGGCCTTGTTGGCTTGGTAGGTGCAGGCTGCATGTCCAAATCAGGATCTTCCCCGCCAAATTGTGCAGGTGGGGGTTTGCTTCCGGGTGGCGGAAGCAGGCCAGGTGGAGGACGCCGGCCGGGTGGCGGATTAGCAGCTGGCCGTTCTAAGAGTGATATTTCACCTGGAGGGAAAGTGGGGGAAAAAAAGCATAATTAATGTTAGCTCAAGAAAGCATTAATTAAAAAAAATATATTTTTGTACATTAGTTGATTAACCAGGGGAAATTTCAATCACTGAAAATTGATCTTCATTCCACTTGCCCTTGACCTATCCTATTAATGTTGGACGCCAGGCTAGGTAGTGACAAGTATCAATTTTTAAGTCATCAGGGCGCGTATGCAGGAGTCGGTGATAGCGAGCCAAAACGTTGTTTGGCAGGAATCCCCGTTTAGCGGCGAAAAGTGGCATGCACGAGTCAGTGATAGGCCTAACACGAGAAGCTTAAACTGGTTAAGGTAAACCAGAAACAGAGCTAGTTTACAGCGGTGTTAGTGTTAGGTTAGGCCCAAATCTATTCAATGCTATCATATTTGACAGAATAAAATACGAAATAAGTGAAATTTGATCAAATTAACCCTAAATTCGAAGCGATATTAACGCTGCCGCTGGATCAGCGGTGATATTAACATTTTCGAATCGACGAATGTAAAGTAAACAAATCGCCGCCACCGCATGGACGTCGATATCCATACTGTCCATCGCCGCCGCTATCGCCGCCGCATCGGCGGCAATATATTAGGCCCAAATCTATGCAATGCTATCATATTTAACAGAATTACATATGCAATAAGTGAAATTTGATAAATTTAACTGTAAATTCGAACCGATATTAACGCTGCCGCCGCATTGGCAGCGTTATTCATATTTAGCTATAATAAATACGCTAAATTAATTTTGGCAACCTTGCCAAATCTCTATCACCATAGGCTTCTGCAGTAACAGGCTCTATTAATTGACTCAGTATCCCCTTATATGTGACAACAAATGCTTAATAAGTGCACTAGCATCTAAGTTAGATATGTAGAATCAAATCAAGATAATTGTTTTGGTTTTGAAAATTTTATGTTTTCATCGGACTATGCAGCTTTAAGTGCTTAAATAAATACATTCCTTTATCTTTCAATGTTTTTCAAAGGGTTTTCCAGACCTGTGGAAACCCTGATATATATTTATATATGTTTATTACGCTGTTTTAAATGTCATGCCCTAGTAACATCTAATGTCATATCAGAATGGGTACCGACTTGTGACACCGCGCACTCATGCCGACTTTATAGTGCTGCCCCACTAGGAGACCAGGTTGCCAGCACCATGACCCAATTTCCCACTCAGTCAAAGGAGGAAGAAGCCAGGTGGCGCCACCAGGTGAGACAGAAGGCCTGACCAGTCGATGAGTGGAGGGGTGTCAGCTAGTTGGTGTAGTGTCACGTCGATAAGAACTGACGCCACAGTCCATAGATAATAGGTTTCCCGATAATTATATTCGTATAATTGCCTATACAGCACATAATGATTGGTTGTTAGTGTTTTACGTCCTGACAACATTTAAGGTCATATTAAGACGAGTACCGACTTATGACAGCGTGCACTCATGGCAACTTTATAGTGTTGCCCCACTGGGAAATCAGGCCACCGGCACCATGAGCCGAGATAACCACTCAGTTGCATTATCCTGACACTGAGCTAACCAATACTTGCCCTATCCTATTAATGCCGAGCACCAGGCTAGGAAGCTACAAGTATGAAGTCATTGGTTTGACTCGACTGGGAACCAAACTCCTGACTTTCCGCACACGAGGTCTGCGCTCTGCCCAGGAGGCCACATAATGAACTCACAGTCATCGACCACATCCTTGCTGAAGCAGAAGACCCCAGGGCCGCTCTCCTTACAGTCATAGTCGCCCAACGCCTTCGATGTACACTCATTCAAGGAGGTGGCGTCCTCGGGACATTGTCTCTGAAGGAAATTCAGGAAAAATTGGAACAATTATTCATGCAAAGATGGTTCTTTGTCATCTGCAAAAATCGTCTGCTTTGAAAAAAAGAAAGAAAAGAAAGTCACCTGCTTTGAAAAAAAAGTCGCCTGCCTTGAAAAAAAAAAGTCGTCTGCTTTGAGAAAAAAGTTGTCTACTGTTGGTAGAATTATGGTTTGTTCTTTTCAATAACAACTCTATCACTTTCCTAATTCGGCAATGTATGGGAATTCAAGTAGCATAATCTGATGAAAACATATACTTTTGTAAACTAAAGCATTTGTCTAGATTTAATCCTACGTCTCCAACTTAAAGTTGCATAGTTTGATGGTTTTCAGTTTTTACCAAGTTATTTTAGATATATATATATTAGGCTGATGGGTGTTATCGAAAATACAAGCTCAGTGACAATAGGGCCGCTCTGGCCATCCTCCTCAGCATTTCCAAGTCGTCCTGGAACGCACTTGCCTGCAGAACGTAGATATCATCAACACTGTTGGTCGCCCAGACCCTGACACCCACTAATCTTCACTAACAACTAACAGGTAACCCTACCCACTGCCTAACTAATCCCATAGCTCTCCCACACCCTCCCACACTGGCCTGTCTGCTGGCTAGAAATATCCTTATTTGCCTGTGTTAACCCTCTACCCGCTGTGACCCTATACTTCCCATAACCCTTTCTTGTACCATGCCTTATATTATAGCCAGACAATTTCAGATAGTGCTGCCCCACCGAGAAACCAGGCTGCCAGCACCATAACCCGATATCCCACTCACAGTCATATCATCCTGACACTGAGCTAAAGGCCCTGTCACACTACGACGTATGGCGTTCGCGTGTGCACAACGTACGACAATTTGCCAGTACGTCTGCATTCGTCAAACTTTGCAGGGGCGGGGGATAAAAATCGGTGTACACACAACATACGTAACATATGAAGAATGTATCTCTGACCTATCGCATACACTCACGATACGCTTACCAAAGTTACGTACGTTACTTCATCGCTAGAAGTACGGCATATACATTAAGTACTCTGGAGATACGGCAGGCATACGTTCGAAGTATGTTAGGAGTATGTTATGCATTCGTTGGCTGTACGTGGACTGCACGGCTGAACGTATGGCTAACATGTGCGTACCATACACCGACGTACGCCGAGCGTATGAGAAACGTATGAGCCATACGGCGACATACGTTGACAATTTTGAACATGCACAAAATATTTTTAGCGGCTCAACCTATGCCGACCTATACCGCCGTACCCCAAGCATACTCGATGTATGCCCAACGTATACGTAACCTATGACACCATATGCCGACGTGTTGGTCGAAAATCGCATATTTCGGCATACGCTAAAGCTATACATCGGCATACGCTAACGCTATACGTCGTAGTGTGACACCCCCTTAACCAGTCCTTGACCTATATCCTAACAATGAGGCCTCTTTAGTCTTACCTTGTAGAACCAGACTGTCTGGTTGTCTGCCCCGAATACACTCGGCTTGACGTAGATGCCGGAGCCGTAGCCCAGCTGACGGCAGACAATGGCGGCGTGTGTGTCTGTCCAGTCGGCCTGCGCGTACCGCCTCTTGTCACACACCGTGCCCCAGCTACCCGCCACCTGCACCTCCACCCGCCCCATCAGCCAGTTCGCCCCTTGCGTTGTTTTCGTCAGTCGCAGGTTCTGCACCTCCAGCTCGCCGAACGCTGAAAGTGAACGTGAAAGTTGAAAGCAGTGGCGGGTCAAAGGTCATCTAATTAATATAAGGTTCTCAGGATTTTTTATATGTTTGTTGCTGTTGTTGTTTGGGAAAAACTTCATCTCAGCTACATTTCAGCCTTTCTTTTCCACCTCCGCCTTGCCTTCTTCCTTTTCGCGCATCATAATGGTGTTCTCTGTGGCGGAGTTGTTAGAGTGTCTGACTTTTTTCTAGGTCGGACTCCTAATCTGAAGGTCAGTGGTTCGATTCCCTGTGCCCCCCACCTCTGCCAATTTGGATTTCCACCGCTGTGTATAACTTACAGCGTCATCAAAGGCCAGTTGCTCTCATACCATGTCTATGTGGTGTGGGAGGTTAAAAATCCCTTGGGTTGGTAAAAGTGTAGGCTCGGGCTTTCTATCGACAAACTGTCTAATGGTGAAAACAAGACTATTCAGGCTTATCCATGATAGGCAGTATAAATCTTCAACAACAACAACAATAATACTGGACATAGTTCCCACTTCTGCCACGATGGTGCAACCTGCATGCAGAAATTACCTACCTATTAACCGGCATATCAAATCAGATTTTAAACCCATGTAGGAGTCACTATATATATAATGTATATTATATATATATATATATAAATAGATTATATATATAATCTGTTTATATATATGGTTGGTTGGTTGTTGGAGTTTTACATCCTGACAACATCTAAGGTCACATCAGGATGGGTACCGTCGTGTGACAGTGCGCACTCATGGCGACCTTATGGTGCTGCCCCACTGGGAGACCAGGTCGCCAGGACCATGACCTGATATCCCCCTCAGTCACATTATCCTAACACTGAGCTAACCAGTCTTGGCCCTATCCTAATAATGCCGAGCACCTGGCTAGGAAGCGCCAAGGATAAACTTTTAAGTCATTGGTTTGACTCGACCAGGGTTCGAACCCGTGGGAGAGAGGCATGGAGAGTGGAGCATTGCTTGTTATTGTTTTACGTCCTAGCAACATCTAAGGTCATATCAGGATGGGTACCAATTTCTGTCAGTGTGCACTCATGGTGACTTTATAGTGTTGTCCCACTGGGAGACCAGACCACTGGCACCATGACTTGATATCCCACTCAGTCACATTATCACTGAACACCAGTCCTTACCATATCCTAATAATTTCGAGTGCCAGGCTAGGAAGCAACAAGTACCAATTTTGTAAGTCATTTCTTTGAGAATAGAACTCCCGATCTCCCCCACGGGATGCCTGCGCTCTACCGATTCGGCCACCTCGCCCGGTCAAACCCTTGCGTGAATGGTTGGGGGTCAAAGGTTAGGACGAGCCAGTTTGACGCAGCCACACATGAAGACCAGGGCCGCGTTCAGGGTGCGTCTCGGCGATGCTTTTTGGCCTATTTGCGTTCAGGGTGCATCTCGTCGACGCCTCCCTTTTCTGATAGGAGACATTGATTGATTGATTGGTGGTTGCTTTACGCCGTGTCGGCAGCATAGGCCATATTCATGCCGAGAAATGTTTGTTTTTTGTTCAAACCATCGCTTTTACATGTAAAAGGAGACAATCAATTATGTGCCAATAGACACTCATTAAATTAGAAAGCTCACAATCATATATTTGTGGTTAAGGGAAACAAATTCCCATAGAAAAAGAAAAGTTTTATTAATAATTGATAGAATCTATTTAGTAAACTATATGAGGTGCAACTTAGTAAAATGTGTTTGAGTGTCAGCGGGGACTGATACCCAATACATTCAGGGGGAGGTTCCCCCTTGAGCAGAAAAGCATGTGTAAGCCACGAGTGGCCAATACGGCAGTGGCTAAGGACCACTTGGTCCCGCCGACCTCCCGCATGAGTCTGTGGTGGCTTTCCCACAGATGGTTCAATTTCTTTAAGTTTATTAATGTTTTCATCCCACTCATGTTGCCATTTGGATTTTATGTGGGTGGCTATTAGTGGTTTCAGATCAGAGTGAGGGATCAGACACGGTTCAAGATCACAGTTCAGGGCCTTCTTTGCAGCCCGATTAGCTCGTACGTTTCCTTGTATGCCGGCATGGCCAGGCACCCAGCACAGGTGGATGTCATACCCATCCGTTGTCAGTTGGTTCATTTTATAAATGACCGTTGCTAGAATAGGGTGATTCGTTTTCACTCCAGCAACAGCCAGGAGGCAAGAGAACGAATGACTGTATATAACATAGTTAGTGTGATAGGAGACAAAAAGCGCCTCGAAAATGCCGTTCAGACTAGCGTGACGTCAGTGGCATCTCCGAGGCACCTCCGAGACGGACCCTGAACGCGGCCCTGGGCACTTGTGAAATAACTTACGCTTGGCAGTGTTGAGGCACATGACGATTGCGTCGTAGTAATGGCTGGCACACCCGGTGAACTCGCCGGGCTTGTACTTGGTGCAGCTGAGTAGGTCGGTGGTGACGTCACTGCAGTCAAACTGTGAGAGCCAGGTGATCGGGTTGTCCGAGCTCTGCATGGAGATGGTGTTTCGCGGCACCTTGTATCCATAGCGATACCCCACCTTCTGGCAAACGCTTGTTGCCTCTTCTGTCTGTCAATTGAGGAGAGTGCAAGAGTGATTGGGGGTTTACCCTCCTAGGTCATTTAGGCCATGTTCGATTATGACACTCCGGACCACTCGGGTGATCCGAGTCTTCAGGATTTCAAATAGAACACCCCGAGGTGAAGCTAGAAATACACGGGCCGTGTGCAAAACGATCCGACCCCAGCGCCCCACGTCTTGGCTGGGGGAATCACGAGCATTTGTGCTGGTACCTGTGTGTGACATGTACTGCAAATCTTTTTTTTTTTTTTATAATATAAAAGACCATCCAGATTAAAATGCAATCAGAAAATACTTTAAATCCTATTTTGCTGCAGATATATCGGTTATTAAAAAAAAAAGTTTTGGATTAAGCCACCATTTTCCCGACCCCGAGCACATTCGTTTATGCAACCGGAAGTTGTAGGGTTTGCGCATGAGCAAAAAAAAGGTTAGTGTGATTTGAGGCGTTTAATCGATTAGGGCCTTAGTGACCTATTTATCACATCCAGGGCCGCGTTCAGGGTCCATCTCGGAGGCGACTCGGCGACGTCTCGTCGATGTTTTTTGGCCTATTTGCATTCAGGGTGCGTCTCGGCGACGCCCCCCTTTTCAGTTAGGAGACAAAAAGCGCCTCGAAAATGGCCGCCGTGCCCAGTGGTTTCAGCCAATCACAGCGCAGCTTTTCCATTGCAAATGGCCACCGCCTATGGGGGGGCGGCCATTTTCGAGACAACAAACTGCCTTTGCCGTTCAGACTAGCGCGACGTCAGGCCCATCGCCAAGGCGCCTCCGAGACGGAGCCTGAACGCAGCCCTGATAATACATGTAGAGGCTCCAAGTCCCAGCCTAAATTAGGCCCCTGGATGGTTTCAAGACATACAAACTGTAAATAGTCATAACGCTTTGTAAAGTCCACGGCTGGAATCTGTGTTTGTGTAAGCAGGCTATAAGGAAATCAATACAGGCAACGAGAGAAAGGAAGAGTATAAAGAATGAAAGTAGAGAGAGAGACAATGCCCTCAGGGTTATTATTTATAGTGGTACATGGATCTGGTATGGCATACCATCTGACCGTGTTCTCCAATGAGAATCAAGCATTTATAGTTTCACCAATGAACATCAAGCATTCCTGTGTCCCCATGGCTACCGTGATCTGTCCACCACCACCATGCGGTGTGGCTGCTTGGCCGCCACCTGCCTGAGCTGAGTGTGTGGTGATCCGTGACTAACAGAGGGGGGAGGGGGTAGTGAGTAGAGCTCCACGTGCCCCTTACGCACTATCTATAGTGCCTCTTTCACACTATCTGACTAATACACAATGACTATTGACCATGAGTAAAGTATCACCAGCAACTACATAAATACATTCATGCACATGGCACTATATACCATTTACTATTATAGACCATTTGCATTCCCACACCAATGCGTTTTATCGGAATATTTTACAGCTTGTTATATATGAGGCTGAGTCGAATGAATACATTTCTAAGTGATAAAATGCATAATTTCAAAGTTTCTCAATGACCTTAAAATATACAAATTGTGAATCCTCACATAATTGATCACAATGCTTATATAAAGTTAGCTTGGTCGTGTTAGTGCCCCTTTAAGTGACTAGATAACATTGTATTGGTCGTGCTAGTGCCCCTTTAAGTGAATATGTAAATGTGTCTCGGTCGTGTTAGTGCCCCTTTAAAGCTGCATAGTCCGATGAAGCTTCAGATTTTTAAACCCAAAGCAATTATCTAAAATTGATTGATTGATTGGTGGTTACTTTACGCCGTGTCGGCAGGATAGGCCATATTCACGGCGATCTAGATTTGATTCTACATATCGAACTTAGATAATGATGCACTTATTAAGCATTTCTTGCAACACAGAAAGGAATACTGAGTCAATTTAATAGAACCTGTTACTGTTGAAGGCTATGCTGTCAGAGTTTTCACGCGCTTGCCAAAACTAATTTGACATATTTGGAATTCAAATATGTAAAACAAACTTAACTATTTAAAATAAAAGTTACTTCAAACTAAAGTCAGGTAGATTTTTACAATCAATTTAATATATTTATCTCAGTAAAATGGCAGAAAGTCAAAACTATCGGACTACGCAACTTAAGTTTAAATAAAACAACACATAATTTCCAAACTGCTTAATTACCTTAAATTCCTTCTCACATATGGTGCCCCAGAAGCCTCTGTGAAACACCTCAACCTTGCCGAGAACTTGCTGTTTCGTAGCCGTCTTGCCAACGGGGGGCACTATTCGTACCTTTTCGATTCCCTTTTCTGCAAATAAGGACATCTTCGTTGACGTGATGTTAACCTTTCATTGTGAGCGCCAAGGGGTGTGTGTGGTGCTAGATGTGAGCCTACACACCCAACTTAATTAAAGTTCCATGGTCCGATGAAATATTTATTTTTCAAAACCAAAACATGTATCTTAATTTGATTATATATATCCATCTTAGATTGTTTGTTTGTTGTTGTTTTACGTCCAAGCAACATCTAAGGTCATATCAGGACGGGTACCGACTTGTGACAGTGTGCACTCATGGCAACTTTATAGTGCTGTCCCACTGGGAAACCAGGCCGTCGGCACCATGACCTGGTATCCCACTCAGTCACATTATCCTGACACTGAGCACACCAGTCCTTGCCCTGTCCTAATAATGCCGAACGCCTGGCTAGGAAGCGCCAAGTATCAATTTTTAAGTCATTGGTTTGACTCGACCAGGGTTCGAACCCACGACCCCACGATCTACCAGCACGGGAGACGGACGCTCTAACTCATTCGGCCATCCCGTCTGGTCTCCATCTTAGATAGTGGTATGCAGGTATTGCAGGTATAGCAATACCTCAGGGCACAAAAAATGGAGAGTGGCAGTCAAGTAATAAAAGCAGTCTTTGTCGCATCGCGACCGACAGCATGATGATGATGATGAGATAGTCGCCCAATGCCCTCGTCATTAACAAGTGATTTGGTAGAGCATATATAGAATAATCAGTGAATTTACTACCTCATCCTACTTTGAGAAACCCATCACACAAGGAAGCCATTAATCAAGTAGGTCAATCTCGTGGCCAGTAGCCTTGACCCTCATTCCAAGTGTGTAGTCAGGTTCCAGGATGTCCAGTGGTAGTATTGCTGGCACCATAGCCTGGGTTGATATAAAGTTGCATGGAATTTTATATAAAATAATTATTACAGATCTGAATAAGAGTGATGTAATAATTATGTATATTATTATCCGGGAACAATACATTTGATAATCATGCAAGTGACATGCTAGAATCAAATATATCAAAATATCACATCACATGATAGTGCAATGGCTCCATCAGGGGAAGCTCCCAGGAGACCAGGCTACATTTGAATTAGGTCATCCCAAATCACGTGGTCATCGCGAGACATCAATACGCGTCATAGCCAGAGGACTTTTGGGAAGCTTGTCGAAAGTATTTTGAGTTCTTTCAACTCCAATTGCTTCAAAACTAGCCATTTTTCATCAAAACGACTCCAGACTAATGATTGGTCATAACGATCAATTTGATATATTTATCTAAAAAATAAGACAAAAATTCAAACGCGATCTTTAAATACAGGTGCTCTAATAGACCCTGCCAATTAAGCTACTGACATCTATCAGCAGAATCTGGAACCACTCTATTCGGGTACTTTCCCCGAGTGCCTGTGATTTCACATGCTATATCTCCGTAAAGAATGCATGGACAAATACTAAAATGTGTGATTATATTAAGATATTCATATCGCAACAGGATTCAAGCTCTTATCCTTGTAATATATATTTGAAAAAAGACAACTATATTGTATTTTTCATCTGGAATTTCACCATCCCTCTCTTCATGTATTACACCCCCCCCCCACCCCCCCCAAGTTAAACTAGTGACATCTATCGGCAGAATCTGGAACCACTCTATTCGGGTGCTTTCCAGCTTAACTGGGTCTATTGAACATTTATTGCAGCATTGACGGAATACTAAGTCAATTTAACAGAACATGTCATTGCTAAATCCTATCAATTTGATGTACACACCAAAATTAAGTTGGTATGTTTTAATTTCAAATATCTATCTCCAAAGTTAACCGTTAAGATAAAAATGACTTTGAACTAAAGTGAAGTAGATTCATTACGATCAGCGTAAAATATTTATCTAAACTAAATTAATGACAGAAACTCAAAGCTTTCTGATTATGCAAATTTAAAAGCGGGGCCCCTAGAATTGGTAAAAGTAAGGCTTGTTTTATTTAACAATGCTTCTAGAGCACATTGATTTTTATCATCGGCTATTGGATGTCAATCATATGGTCATTCTGACAAATTTCTTTGGAGGAAACCTGCTGCTGCCACATCGGCTACTCTTTCCAATAAGCTAGCAAGGGGTCTTTTAAGTTTTATATGCACTTTCCCACAGACAGGACCGCACATACCACAGCCTTTGATAAACCAGTTATGGACCACTGGTTGGAATGGAAAATAGACTAAATTTCAAATGGATCCACTGAGCAGGATCGATCTGATGACCGACACCTTCACAGGTGGACACTCTACCGCCTGAGCTACGCCCGCCCCTCCCCCCCCCCCCCAACATGAATTTGTATTTACACTGACAAGAAATACATTGCTGGTCCCGTCTGTATGTGGCATTGTCATGGAAGTTTTTTTTTGCAAATGGAAAACATTCTCTCTATCTCTATCGTTTTCCATTCCGGGAGAAGCATTCGGTCCATGCTCCCTTACGACACAAATGGTATGTGGCATTTCACGTAGGGAGGTCTTGATAATTCTATTCAGGCGAATTATGTTTGTTTGTTTGTTGGGGCTTAATATCCTAGCAATATCTAAGGGATTGGTATTTATTTGTGACAATGTGCACACATAGCTACTTTATAGTGCTGTCCCATTGGAATAATGGGCCACTGGAACCTTGACCACAATATCCCACTCATCCTACTGATATCAAACCAACTGCCACTGAGTAGGGTATCAGGTCATGGTGCAGGCTGCCCGATTTCCCAGTGGGGGCGAGCGGGCGCAGTGGCCTAATCGGTAGAGTGCGGGCCTCGTGTGTGGAAGGTCGGGAGTTCGCTTCCCAGTCGAGTCAAACCAATGACTTATACAATTGATACTTGTCGCTTCCTAGCCTGGCGCTCGGCATTAATAGGATAGGGCAAGGACTGGTTAGCTCGGTGTCAATATAATGTGACAGTGGGATAGCGGGTCATGCTGCCAGCGACCTGATTTCCCATTGGGGCAGCACTATAAAGTCACCATGAGTGCACACTGTCACAAATCGGTAGCCATCCTGATATAACCTTAGATGTTGGTAGGACGTAAAGCTCCAATAAACAAAAGAAAGAAGCGTTGACTGATTTAACTTACTGCTTGTCTCATTGCTAAAGCATATGGCGCCTACGTTAGTGTAACAGTAGTCTATCCACTTCCCGGGACAGTCCGGAAGCTTCTGCTCCTTTCCAGCGCAATTGAAGACGAGCTTCACCAGCAAATAGACAAATTATGAAGCAGTGATAGAAATAAGCAAACATTTTCACTTGTCCACCGGACAAGTCTGATGTGATTTTCACTTGTCCCGTCTGAACTTTCACTTATCCGTTTGAATTTTCACTTATCCATCTGAATTTCCACTTGTCCACAGTATTTACCTTTTATATATATATATATATATATATATATATATATATATATATATATATATATATATATATATATATATACAAAAATATACATATATCTTGGCTAACAATTTGTATTTCTTATATAGAGATAAATCATATATAAATTATATATATATATATATATATAACATTTTTAAGCGAGTGATACAGGCAAGAGGCTGAATCATTACAGCTGAATAGGCCAGGTGGCAGCACCAGGCAAGGCAGAGAGCCTGTATCATTCGCCTGAGTTGTTAAGTGTCAATAGTTGTGAGGCACAGTTCAAGGGTCATCAGTTTACGGATAATTATACTCGTATAAATTACTACTATAATGCTTATACAGCACATATATAATTGTCTATATATATATATATACACACAGGGATAGAACTAAGCTAAATTTGTCACTTGTCCACCAGCCAAGTGTCATTTGTCATAATTGTCGTTTATTTAACGACGCCTCTAGAGCACATTGATTTTTATCATCGGCTATTGAACGTCAAGCATATGGCCATTCTGACATATTTCTTTGGAGGAAGCCCGCTGCTGCCATGTAGGCTACTCTTTCCTATAAGCAGCAAGGGGTCTTTTATATGCATTTTCCCACAGACAGGACAGCACATACCACAGCCTTTGATGAACCAGTTGTGGACTACTGGTTGGAACGGAAAATAGCCCAAACTGCAAATTGGTCCACTGAGCAGGATCGATCGGATGACCGACACCTTCACAGGTGGACACACTACCACCTGAGTTACGTCCCGCTCCCTGTTATTTAGTGGAATCAAAAAGATTGTCTCTGAACCTCAACTCGATGGAACAAAAGAAAGGGGCGGGTTTACCTTGACTGCAGTGCGCTGAACACGTCTAGGTCGTGCCAACTTCAGTCGGCTTGCCTCCTCCTCTTCCTTCTTCTTTTTCTCCTCTTTCTCCTTTTTCTTCTCCTCTTCCTTCTTCTTCTTCTTCTTCTCTTCCTCCTTTTTCTTCTTCTCTTCTTCTGCCTCTTCTTCTTCCTCCTCCATTTTTTCTTTCTTCTCTTCTTCCTCCTCCATTTCTTCTTTCCTCTCTTCTTCCTCCTCCATTTTTTCTTTCTCCCTCTCTTCTTCCTCTTCCATTTCTTCTTTCTTCTTCTCTTCTTCCTCTTCCATTTCTTCTTTCTTCTTCTCTTCTTCCTCTTCCATTTCTTCTTTCTTCTTCTCTTCTTCCTCTTCCATTTCTTCTTTCTTCTTCTCTTCTTCCTCTAGCTCTTCTTCCTTCCTCCTCTCTTCCTCCTCCATCTTCTCGAAGTCCACCTGCGGGTAGTGTGCGGAGGAGCTGGGCACTCCGTTGTCATACCCAAGCTGTCTGCAGAGAACCTTGGCATCATTCGCTGACCATCTGAAGGTTGAGCATACCGGGTGCCACTCACCTTCGTTGAAAGCTTCCACGCGCCCCAAGCTTGGGTCATTGTTACTGTTCGACAGCCGGTACTCTAGCAGAAAGAGGGAGGTCAAAGCAGAAGCATGACACATTGTTATCAAATTACTGATCCAACATACTTCTTTAATTTACGGGAAATTATTTGTTGGTGCATTAGTTGATTAAGCAGGGGAAATTTCAATCGCAGACGATTGGTCTTCCTCATTCCACTCCTCCTTGTCCTATCATAGTAATGCTGAGCGTCAGGCTAGGTAGTGACAAATATCAATATTTAAGTCATTGGCTTGACAGGATTTGAAACCAGGGGTTCGAATCCCATGACATACCAGATTCGGAGACAGACACTCAACCTATTCTGCCAAGCTCTTTATGCTTTCGTTCCCAAATACTCTATTTTCTTGCGTTTATTATAGCATGGTGGATGCAGTCAAGGTAAACCCGCCTGTTATCTACATATATAATATACATGAAATAACAATCTATTTAAAAAAAGACAATTTATTAAGTGGCAATTTTATTTTATATACATTGATATTTAAAAATCTTAATTTAATAAATTCATATAAATTTGTCATATGTGTATATATACATTCATCATTTAATAAATTTGTCACTTTAATTTAATTAAAGTATATATATATATAGTATAGTTATATGAGTCTCACCGGGGTACAGATGATGGATAACTGTTGTTTTCCCCAGGTACAAAGTCTCGGATAGTCGTGGGCTAGGGAGATTGTTTGTTTGTTGTTGTTTTATATCCTAGCAACATCTAAGGTCATATCAGGACGGGTACTGACTTGTGACAGTGCGCACTCATGGCAACTTTTTAGTGCTGCCCCACTGGAAGACCAGGCCGCCAGCACCATGACCTGATATCCCACTCAGTCACATTATCCTGACACTGAGCCAACCAGTCCTTGCCCTATCCTAATAATGCCGAGCGCCAGGCTAGGAAGTAACAAGTATCAATTTTTAAGTCATTGGTTTGACTCGACTGGGGTTCGAACCCACGACCCCACGATCGTGGGTTCGAACCCCGGTCGAGTCAAAAGGAAACACATCCGGGTCTTGCAATCTTTACCTACTTATTTAGGATAAAAAATGATCTGCCATTCTATGGATACTTTTATGTTTTCGTTTCGGCACAAGCTAACGTAATAGTCGTGGCAGGGTTGGGTGGGCGGGCACTAGCCCACGACTATCCAAGGCTTATACCTCGGGAAAACAACAGTTATCCATCATCTGTACCCAGGTAAGACTCATATAACAATACTATTTTACCTCGGTACTAAGCCTCGGGCTACTCGTAGCCCAGGGAGACTTTACGTAATCTCATTTTTTATCCTTTACAATACTTAATCAACAATATCTGAATATCAAGGAATAGAATTTTTGTATTTCTCACCGGTCTTTTCAGTTGGTGAGTAAGCGAGTCGCCAGGCCGCTTGACTTTTCTAGTCGTTTGTGGTAATGCTTCGCAAACGATCTAGCCATCTTCAAGCCTGCATGCGCCACAATCCTCTTCACTGAGATTCCTAACTGTCTTACTTTAGAGACCATGGCAGCCCTCGTTGAGTGGGCTGCATAGCGTCCCGTGTTGACGTCCGCCTGCTTAAGCACCGTCATGGTCCACCTTGCGAGTGTGTCTCTTGAGATAGCCTTATGAGGTTTAATGAAGCTTATCAAAAGCTGTCTGGAATTCCGTATTGTCTTTGTGTTGGATAAATACACCCTAATGGCTGACACAACCAAATATTCCTGTCCTTAGGAAAGTGATGTACATGAACCGTGGAAAGTGGTTCCCCTGTACGGTTGGACTTGAGTAATTGTTTCAAATCAAATGTCACCTCCTTGGCATCTATCTCTAGTCCATCCAGAGACAAAGCCACTATTGTTTGTCCTCTGTGGCCTGTAACTAGCAGTAATAGGACTGCTACCTTAAAACCTAATTGCTTAATCGACAAATGCTTATTACTAGGCCATGACTTGAAAAGCTTAAACACTACAGAAACATCCCAAAACCTATTATATTTGGGCGTTGGTGGATTCCTTTCATAAACTGATCTAAGAAATCGGTGCACAACTTGATGCTTGCCAACTGTTTGTCCATCTATTCTTGGCAGAATAATCGACAGTGCACATCATGCCGCATTAATAGCTCCAAAACCCAATCCTTCATCTTCGAGCATTCTTAAAAAACGCACCACCTGAGCTATCGTCGGTTTCAAAGGCTTAACCCCCTTAATTAAACAATGGATTCCCCATTTCTTTAAATAACTTGTATATAATTTAACAGTTCCTTTCCTCCAGCCGTGTGAAATGAGCCTTTCCTTTGTAATTTTGTCCAGACCAAATTGTTCTAAATGCTTACTTAAAAAAGGAATGCCACCAGGGGTGTCGTTGACGGGTCTCCGTGGGTTGTTAGTGGCCCTTGATGTTGTAGATTTCCTTTGGCCCTTGGGAAAATGAGCATCTCTTTCGCTCCCAATTGTACCACTGCTAGCCAAGGTTGAGTATCCCACTCTGGAACCACCAGTGTCGCTTGCGAATGATCCATCTTGATCTTCCTGGCCACTCTGCTGAAAACTGACTTTTTCTGATGTATGTAAAAACTTAAACTCGTAAAGGTATTACACAAGTCATCTACAGCTCTCTGGCACTCATGTTGTGTCTGTGCAACTATGAACGAATCATCAATATATGGAAACATAACATGTCCTTTCCTAGCCATCTGGGAAAAAATAGGCTTAAGTAACTTTGTGAAGAAATGTGGTGCACAAGCTAAGCCATTCGGCATACACATAAACTCATTAGAGTTCTTCATTCCAGCAAAACCTGAGAAATTTCATATCAGATTTATAAATCGGCACTGTATAGCAAGCATCCCTGAAATCGACACTAGCCAGCCAGGAATCTGGCATTACCAAGTCTCTAGCCATTTCTAATGAAAACATTTTGAAATGTTGATACTCGACCAAAGTGTTAAACTTTGTTAAGTCCAACATCAACCTAATCTCTCCATTAGGTTTAGGTCGTGAGAAAATATTCTAAATAAATTCCCCAGTGACATGTAGCACCGGCTCAATAATGCCCTTTTCACAAAACTTGAGGACTTGCTCATTCAAAGCGGCCCTTTCGACTTCGTCAAAACGGTAAGGAAAAGGTATACGATGTTGTATCGGCTCAGTGATCAAAGGGATTCTTACCCCTTCCACTATACTAAGAATAGTCTGATTATCCGTAATTTTCATCCAGTCATCCAGGCAATTTTTAACATTACCAGCCTTAAAAATGCTTACGGGAGTTTGTGCGGCGACCTCTACTTGTTGGCTGGGCGTGGAAAAGGCTTCTGCGGGTTGAAGTCCCTCTTGAAGGGCCTGTTCCCCTCGTTCCACCCGAATGACTGCCTCTGATCTCGTCTGCTGCCCTGGTAGCCAAAGTTGGTTCCGAAATGGCCTCCCCTCTGACCAGCTCGGCAGTTTTGAAAATCCTGGCGAATCTTCTTGAACCGGTGCGCATTCTCAGGGCCTTTCTTCTTGTCACCGTCCATATGTTTCCCACACATGGAGCCAGTCTCCACTTGTTTGAACAAGTACTGTAGTTGGCCCCCAAACATCTTGGTCTTGTCAAGGGGCTTGCCTTTCACTGGTTTGGGGGCAAGGAATAGTGTGTATTCCTTCCCGTCATTGTCCATGACCTTCTTAGACTGTGCCACCTCTTTGGCGGCGTCCGTGCACACCGCCTTAAATACATTCTCGAACTGTCTATACGACAAGAGGTTGCTGGTGGCCATGAGTAGCGCAATGCCTGCATCCATGTCCCCACACAGTGAGGAGAACCTATTCTCCACCATCATCCGATTCGCAATCGGACTCACCACTGCCAAAGCCGCTAGCACACCCTTATGAATCATGTGCAAGCACAACTCAAACTTCTTGCGTTCTTCCGTGAGCTTCACGTCCGAATCCATCTCTTTGATGGCCGACTCTGGAATGCCTTTGATCCCGGTGTAGCTCTCCGCCAGCTTGGTAATCACTTCCGCTGGCTTGAAAGTGTGGAAATGACCCTGGATGGTCTTCCGCATCATCATGGTGGTGTTGATCTTTCTTTTAATCTTGATCTCCTTAGGGACCTTGCCACCAATCTTGGCATATTTGCCATCCCTTTCCGTCTCTGACGCCGTATCAGTGGTCGTCGAGTCGGACAAAGAGTCCGATGAAGAAGACTCACTCCTCTTCTTCTTGGTTTTTCTCACTGCGGACTTCTTCCGAGCCCTAGTGAACTCATCCCCGTTGGCCTCAACACCACTACATCAGACTCCTCTCCTGAGGACTCATTTGGGTCAGAGAAATCCTCCCAATCAGAGTCCTCTGATGAACTTGGCTGCTTCACCCTGGAGCGTCGCGGCTTCTCCGGCTTCTCCGGTAGCAACTCCTCCAACTTCAGTTGGACTAGTCTCACCACCCTCTCATCAAGGTCGGCCGAACCTGGCTGGGGCAAATGCTGTGTCGACCTTTGGACCAGTTCAGGTGTCCCATCGTCTTCGCTATCGTATGGTGCGTCAGCCTTACTCCGCTTCGTAGCCATCGGAATTCTGTAACAATCGATAGAAAGTCAGAGAATGGCATGGAACAATGTCACAAACAGGTTAAGAAACCCCAAATTGTGCATTTGGTGGTGTTAGAGATCATATTTAAACCGCCTCAACACAGGCGTAGGTGAGCTTTGTGAGTATTGTAGGTTAGTGGTATCAAAACCAAAACCAAACGAGGGGTAGGGACCAGTGTAGTGGTAGCCTCCCACACTCTCTATTCCATACACTTCTCCCTCCTGTGGCGTGTGGTACGCCTCAATAACACAATATTGGGGAATCTTAAAAAAGAGACCCATGAAATAAATCCTAACGATGTCAGTGGCTCCAACCAAACATCTCTCCGTTCGGCAACGGGCGGCTTAACAATAACAGCGAACAACGGCGACATTGTTCTACCGGTGTTCTAAGAATCTGAAGACACCTCCAAAGACGTCAAAAGTGTAAAAAATATTGTACAACTATAGCAAATAATGCAGTAACAACAACTTTATCAAATTGCCGTCAAACAAACAATACTCACTCATTGGTAAGTCGATCTTAGGTAGAAAACTGCAGGAGCAACTCAACAAATGTCCTCCTGCTGTGAGCTGATTATGCTAATTGCAGGACCCGGATGTGCTTCCTTCTCCCTGGGCTACGAGTAGCCAGAGGCTTAGTACCGAGGTAAAATATATATATATATTTCATTACCAAGAAAACGTTTTTTTCTCTAAATACATGGGAACCCTCTCCAATCTAACGTCACCATTGTCAATGACGCTATACCCTGGTGCCACCTAGCGGGTACACCCTGAACCACAGCACCCGCCTGCTCGTCGGGAGCTGCTCACTTCATCCGCAACATCTGAGCAGTACGCGTGGTGTGTGGAGCTGTCCCGCCCAATTTCACCATCCCTCCCACCCAACTAATGGCGACAGAGTTAAGCTGAGATTCCTTCTATGTGGTATGCGATATGCGGTATGCGAATGGGAAGATTCCTTCTACACGGTATGCGGCATGCGGCACACGACTGGCTATATTTAAAAAATAAAAATAAACAAGTATACTCCATACTGCACTGTACATGGTCTAATATGGCATGTATATCTATGTAACTCTTGGTATGTCACCTGGATGTTCCTACCTTTATAATTACCAAATTATAGATAAGTATTCATATTTTTGTGGCTCTGGTAGCATTTTTACCAACCCGAACCCCCACCACCACCACTACCATATGTTTCCACTCAGAAGCCTTGTGCGTGACCGTTCCGTAATGCTCAGTCGCCTCTCCTAGTGTTAAACTAATGGACACAACAGACTCAGGTTTCTATTCACACCCTGCGTGCCACATACCGCATGCCGCATCGATTGCTACAGGGACCGATCGAGTTGTCGCATTCGCATACCGCGTGTAAGGGTTGTAGGCCATTGACTTCAAGGCGTTTCGATTTTTTGCCGCATTCGCATTCGCATACCGCGTGTAAGGAATCCTAGCTTTAAGCGTCTTGGGAACCGATCCAAAAGTGACTACAAACAAACATTACACGCCTAATCTCATCTCTCAATTACTCCTCTTTTGATAAATAAAATTCCACATAGTTTCCCCATTACTGATTACTACTAAAGTTTCATAGTCCGATGGTTTTGAGTTTCTCTCATTTTTTTCGGAGATAAATATAGATTTAAGATTATAATCTACCTTGGTTTAGTTTAAGTAACCTTTATATTAAATGGCTAACCTTTGAGATATTTGAAGTGTAAACATATCAAATTAGTTTCGGAAAGCACGCCAAAACTCTAACACCATAGACTTCTGCAGTCACTAACAGGTTCTATTAAATTGCCTCAGTGTGCCCTTCTATGTGGCCATTAATAAGTGCACCAGTATCAAAGTTAGATATGTAGAATCAAATAAAGATAATTGTTTTGGTTTTGAAAATTAGATTTTTCATCGGACGATGGAGCTTTAAAAAGCTAAGTTGAAATTATATTAAAAGTAATTATTTCCCCCTCCTCCCAATGGTAGGCCCACTCTGGGGTGATAATTAGCAGGCCAAACACTAGATAAAAGATTCACCTGTACTTGCAGTAGGGGTGAACTAAAGGCCCTGTCACACTACGACGTAACGACGTCAGCGTAGGGAGAACGTGAAAAACGTTGAACATCTCGGCGTAGTATGCAAATTTTGGCACAAGTTGAACGTGGATGCAGCGTAGTTGACGAGAGCGTAACGTCGGTAAAGCGTAGTGATAGCATCATTCAACGAGAGAGGACAACGTAATGATGCTCACGGAACGCTATGAACGTTATTCCATCGCCAGAACTACGTTGCTTTACGTTACCTTACGTTACTTACATCATTAAACGTTGGCGAAATGCTGAATGTAGGTTGGACGTATGTTCAGGGTACGTTCTCCTGACATTCCCATAATGCCGCGTGGACGTTTCCACCGGTGTTAATGCGGGTCGACGTAGTGAGCAGCGTTTGACTAACGTCCATTTAACATCATTGACGTTCGCCGAACGTGTACAGAACGTACGGCTAACGTAAACCCTTACGTTCGAGTCACGTCGAAAGTTTTGAACAGGTTCAAAACCTTGACGTGCGCCGACATAACACGACGTAACGTGATGTAGTTCGATGTCAGTCTAACGTCATTCTGACATCATCATAATGTAACCCAACGTATGTCAACGTAATGACGAAAAGTGACCACGTCAGGCTTACGTTCACTCGTTACATCGTAGTGTGACAGGGGTATTAGTCTAGATACGGGCGAAAATTGCCTTAGTATGGAACAGGAAGTGGATTTCCTGCTTCCAGTATCCCAATGGCTACTTATATCGGCACAGAGTTGGTGAAATGGGAGATAATGCAAAAAGACAAAATGGCGACCTTAGAATGGAGTCGATTTGACTTTAAAAAGTCTATTTAACTAGATGTTTTATTATATTTTTCAAATCAAAAGTTGCGGGTAAATATTAAGATATATATGACGAATATATTTTGCTTCTTAAATTAAGAATTTATCTGTTCATTTCATTTACCTAGCCTTTCACCACTTTTTCTAATGGGTTGTTCTTCACCTGTACTGCACATACGAGGTGAATCTTTTATCTAGCGAAAACACACACAGAGCACAGTAGACACTCACTTCTTGGTGCTACCGACTGGAATGGTAACGCGGTGGTGGTAGTCCGTAGCCCAATAGGCGGCTCCTCACTCGGGAACCGCTCCGGGTCCCACCCCTGGTCGGTCTTGGGAGGCGCCGGGGGCATGGATCCGGGTCTGCCAGGGGCCAGGCGGCCCGGTCTAGAAGGGGAACTGCCACCAGGTCTGCCCGGGCGAGGGCCTCCTCGTTGAGGCGGGGGAGCACCAGCTGGTCTGGGTGGGGGAGCACCGCCTGGTTTGGGCGGGGGAGCACCAGGTGGTATGGGCGGGGGAGCACCGTCTGGTTTGGGCATGGGAGCACCGTCTGGTTTGGGCGTGGGAGCACCGTCTGGTTTGGGCGTGGGGGCACCGTCTGGTTTGGGCGTGGGAGCACCAGGTCGTATGGGCGGGGGAGCACCGTCTGGTTTGAGCGTGGGAGCACCGTCTGGTTTGGGCGTGGGAGCACCGTCTGGTTTGGGCGTGGGAGCACCGTCTGGTTTGGGCGTGGGAGCACCAGGTGGTATGGGCGTGGGAGCACCGCCTGGTTTGGGCATAAGCAGATGGTCGGTAATATCCGGGGAGGTGGGGGCCGGTAGGGGCGGCGACTGGTCCCCGGGCCCGGGCGTGTCCTTTTCTCGGGAGGGGTGCCTCGAATTCGGGGGGCTTGGAGGAAGAGCTAATCCGAAAGATTCATCGCCGTCCACCATGCCATCAGGGACGACATCTGGGGCCACTGGTGTTTCCAATCCTGGAGCCTGAAATAAGCAAGGTGTATAAATATATATTAAAAAAAAAATTCATGTTATATGTACTAATGCGGGTAATTTACAGCGCGGTGGTGATAACTCCCCTCCTGCTACTAGCCCCACATTTAGCCTTGACCACCCGACTATGGCGCCACCTTCCGTCAGCTATAGCCAACTCCCCATAGTCGCTTGGGTCCGGTGTGGCGGTTTCAGCTCAGTCAGTTTCAGCCGTGCGCGTAGACTCAAACTCAAGGCCTTGTCAATGGTCGTGAGTCACTAACCTTATAAATTTAATAGAATGTTTTTGGTAAAGATGTTTTCTATATGTGTACCAAGCGATTTGTTTCTAGGTGGTGTGGTTTTAGAGATATTTCACTTTTCCTGGATTTTCTGTATGAAGATTGCTCACGACCATTGACAATGCCTTGAGTTTGAGTTTATGCGCACAGTTGAAACTGGCGCACGGCTGAAACCACCACACCAGTGTTGCAGTTTCCACGGCACACCAGTTTCCGATGTACACATAAGCCGTGTTCACACGGACGATGTAAATCGATTCGTAGAAAGCGACTTGTATAGTTCGCCTCACATTCGTCGTGTGAACGGACGTCTGAGGCGGATTAGGGCTGATTCGACTCACGTGATGCGCATCCTGTAAACCACCTATCGAGGTAGTTTACGTGAGGCGATTTCTGTGATGCGGATAATTTTGCCCGTGTGGACGCATCTGAGGCGGATTAAGCATCTCACACGCATGCGCAGTCGACCTTAGTTTGTTGACTTTCCGGTCGATCAAAAGCGCATATTATATAATTTAATTAATGAAACCGCTATCTATGCACAGATATTTTTTTCATCATTTATTTTTAGGGTTTCACTGCCCAGCAGAAGTTTTGACCGTTCCAAACCAATACGATTCAGACATTACATATCTAGGTCGAACCCACACTCTCTGGTGCCGGCGTCGTCGAACCCAAAATGGCGCTGGTTAGTCTGGACTTGCTCATGCGCAGATATCCACTTCCGCCTCACGCAGTGCCCGTGTTAACGGGCGGCTAATTCGACTCACCTGATTCGATTTGTGTGATTCGCCTCACATTTTGTCCGTGTGAACACGGCTATACATTCAAATGCATTGTCAATGGCCGTGAGTGATCTTCATATAGAAAAAGTCAAATATCTCTCAAATTACACCACCTAGAAACAAACCGCTTGGCACACATACAGAAAACATATTCAACAAAAAGATTATATTAAATTTATAATGTTAGGGTTCTTGATTTCTATTAATTTTGAATAAAACTAATGTTTTGCACTGCACGTACCGTCAAACTCAAGGCATTGTCAATGGTCGTGAGCAATCTGCATACAGAAAATACAGCAAAAGTGAAATATCTCTAAAACCACACCACCTAGAAACAAATCGCTTGGTACACATATAGAAAACATCTTTAACCAAAAACAAAATTAAATTTATAAGGTTAGTGACGATGCTGTTAGATTTTGACGCATGCGCAGAAGCGATGTGTCCCTCGCAAACTGGTGTGCCGCGGAAACTGCAACACCGGCAGCCATCACCACTGCCTGTGGCGCCATCTTACGGACACACGAGATAACAGTGACTGGCCAACGCATGACAAAGTCATTTGAACCCAAAACCTGCAAGGTTCGGAAAAGACTCCAGAATTCACCTCACCACACACACCAGAGAACCAATCAGTGGACAGGTAGGGCTGAGTGTCTTTGGACCCCCGAACTCTAAACCTCGAACCCGCGACCTCACACCTGACACTCCCATGCATACTAGTACTAGCCCAGCACACCATCTCACGATTGAATGACGAATTTTACCAATTACTTTATTTATACTTAAAATTGCATAGTCCGATGGTTTTGAGTTGCCGTCATTTTCTGCGCTAAATATATTACATTGATCGTTACAATCTACCTTACTTTAGTTTGAGCTATCCTTGATATGAAATTACTAATTTGAAGTGTAAACATGCTGAATTAATTATGGTGTTCTTATCATCAAAACCAAAAGTAAAGTTTGTTTTATTTACCGACACTTCTAGAGCACATTGATTTTGGTCATCAGCTATTGGAAGTCAAACACATGGTCATTCGGACATATTTCTTTGGAGGAAAGCCGCTGCTGCCAAAATATTCTACTCTTTCTGATAAGCAGCAAGGGGTCTTTTATATGCACTTTCCCACAGACAGGACAGCATATACAACAGCCTTTGATGAACAAGTTGTTTGTAGCTCTGGTAGGGCTATTTATAGATGGGAGTGGCGGGGGTGGGGGGGAGACGGAGTAGACTATACTTGACTTGCCAAACATGTCTAAACACCACTGCTAAAGCAACACTTATCATATTCAACTAGAACAGAGCCAAGCAAATAAAGTGCGTGAGCTCATACTTTAACTTAGTCAGATGGGAGCTAAATGGGTTTCTGTATCTTACAAAGCATGTCTCCCCAAGTTACCACCCAGGCCGTATTCGATTAACACAACCCGGGCGACTTGGGTCACCCGAGTTGCTAGAATTTCAAATCGAACACCGCGATTGGAGTCGACAAAAACAAGTGCCAAGTGCCATGTGCAAAAAGTTCCGACCCCAGTAACCCACGTCTTGGCTGCAGGTGGCTAGGAATGATGAGGTCACATTTGCGCTGGTACCGTCCTGTAGGATAACAGCTACCAGAACCAGTCAGACATGTTTTTTTTGTTGTAATAACCCAGATTAATAAAATGGAAATATAACTAAACTGTGCAATCATTAAATACTTTAAATCCTATTTTGCTGAAGGTATATCGGTTATTAAAAAAAGCTAAAGTTTTGGATTAAGACACCATTTTTTCCCACCCCAAGCATGGAGAAGCGTGTTCGTTTATTCAACCAGAGTCTCTGGGATGTGCGCATGCGGCAAAAAGTGACTCGGATGAGCCGAATTGGTTAATCGAATACGCCCTCTGTGACAGAGCTGCTAGGGAACCCTATAGGAAAAGTGTTGAAGGCTGGGCTATGGAAATAACCATATCAATTTACAATCTAGTAATATGTTGAATATATTGTTCAGTAGATAAAAGATTCACCCCGTACTTCCAGTACAGGGGTGAACGACAACAGGGGTGAACGATATGTATATATATATATATAGTATATCGCGCTTGGATGGGGATTAGACACATGCGTATATATATATATACATATCTATATATAAACAGCACATTCACTCCTTTCCAGGTGACAGCACATCACATGGTACGGACCCTGAAAAACGCTCCTGCATTACCAATAGTTCCCCATAGTTACACAACATACTTAATTTTGAAAGCGCGAAAACTATCGTTACCACATCATCCAATAAGGAATAGTAGGTACAGCACCAGAAATTTAAATTAAAAAAATATAAGGAGTATAATAATATTATACATATATAAAGTGCCGGAGTAAACGTTAATAATAAATATATTCTCCGAGATTGGATATATATTTTGTAATATCTAATAATGTCCAATCGATGGCCGGTGCCTGCAAGCCCGGTACTACTCGATAGTGGCGCCAGCGCCGGCTTCCACCGCTTGGCCGCCAAATTTCACTGGTGAAATATGCCAGCAACTTTATACAATCAGTAAATCTTGCCCTTTTATCCGCACCAGCCAATGCTTTCCAAAATGGCGGCAAACACCGGAACACTTAGTAAGCCGGGTCTGAGGGTTGCACATATATAGGCAGAGGCAGACGCAGACGCTGGCGTGACGGTTTGTAGGTCACGTGTCTCATGCGGCAGAAACGCCTACATTGTGTGACCAAAAATGGGAAAATTTTAACATTTTATTACGAAGATAAGTTTTTGTGCGGCAACACACGGCACGACAATCAGACATATATCATGACATAGTATAATCATACAATATATAACTTGTATAAATTTAGCTACGACTAAGGGGGCAAGTAAAGAGACCAGAGACGAGGAGTGGTGGAAGCCTACCTTTATTTCAGGACGCCCTATGGCCGAGCAATAAACCGTTTTAAATTCGGAGCTCATGTGATCCTGTCACACTCTGGCTGTGCCTAAACGGCGGTGGCGCCAGAGGCGAGCAGCGGATTTACGGCCCGCAGCAAATGGGACAATAAATAATAATACGTACATACTCAATAGCAAGCAATTAAATACAAAGTTACATAAAACGATATCAAATAGTTGCTCCGCCCATTTATACTCACATGATAAATTATATATCACATATATAATTATATTATATACTTTTTCATACAAGTCTCACCGTCTATCCCACCATGTGTCTACGTGTCATTTTCTACGCTCTGCTTGCCACCTTGAGCTGCTGATGTCTTTAAGCTGCTGTAATTAGCTGATTTTGCCTTTCGTATTAGCTGATTTGTTATTTTAGGTGGGTGAGGGTGAAAATTGGGAGATTTTCACATGGAATCGGAATATCGGAAGAGAGTGGGCAAAATCGGAGCAGTTGGCATCTCTGATATAGGCTTGAATTAGATCAATATGACCACCAAGCAAACACACATGCCAATCACAGCCATCACAGAAAGGCAATGAGACCGATTGACTTCAACGGGTCTTAATTTTGCCCCAGAGGGGATGGCCGAATGAGGTGAGCGTCCGTCTCCCGTTTTGGTAGATGGTGGGATTCGAACCCATGGGTTAAAACCCTGGTCGAGTGAAACCAATGACTTAAAAATTGATACTTGTCGCTTCCTAACCTGGCGCTCGGCATTATTAGGAGAGGGCAAGGACTGGTTGGCTCAGTGTCAGGGTAATGTGACTGAGTGGGATATCAGGTCAAGGTGCTGGTAGCCTGGTCTCCCAGTGGGGCAGCACTATAAAATCGCCATGAGTGCGCGCATTGTCACAAGTCGCCAAGTAGCAGTGGAATGAGGAAGACCAATGGTCTGCGATTGAAATCGCGGGAGCGTATTGAAAACCTACTTCGAAAATGGGAAAAAACTGCACGGGACGACGTATCGTGACCTTTGGTGACCTCTCGGGTGTTTTTGAGCGTATGCGTAACCTATGAGGAGCGTATGAGGAGTGTATGAGAGAGTACTGTGACATTTTTTGATGGTTTTGATTGGCATGTGGAGCATATGAGGAGCGTATGAGGAGTGTATGAGGAGTGTATGAGGAGCGTATGTGAGACCTATGTTATCTCTCCTCGGTCCGCCACCTGGTGGCTCCTGGGTATATAGTGCGTCGCCTTTATATACCGAGACCATAGGTCATGCACACGCCGCCATACGCTACTCATACGCTTTGCATACGCTACGAATACTCTCCCATACGCAAATCGTAGGTTCTGCGTACGCTTCATACGCCAGAGATACGCCTGTGACGCAAGTCGAGCGTACGAGTAGTGTACGCCGCCATACCCCTAGCATACGCCGGCGTACCCCTAGCGTACGAGGAGCGTATGCCAGTGTATGAGTAGCGTATGAACCATACGCTCCCGTAGGTCAAGATTTTTTGAACATGCACAAAAAAATGTGGACGGACGGATGTGAGAAAGCATATGGCGGCGTACGACGGCATATGCGTAGCGTATGGCGGCGTATGCTGACGTATATGACGTAACGCGCCTACGCCGCCGTACGCTCCCGCAAAAAACCCTAATGTGACAGCCCCTTAACCACCCGTTGTTCCTAATTTTCACCCTTCTGACATTCCTATGTGCACTGTAGTGTGAAATATATATTTGGAGAGCAGCCATAATTGCTTGGAAGGTTCACGCAGCTTTATGCCTGGTACACACCTACCATATACGATTCGTGCACTAAAACTCGCGACTCGACCCGACCCGCTCAAAACTGAAAACGAACAGATTCATTTTTCGAATCGCGAATCGCAATCGTAATCGGCCCGTTTTAGCCCTAAAACTGAGTTTTTAGTCGCGAATCGCAATCGCTAGGTGTGCGTGGGGAGCGCACACCTAGCGATTTTTGTGCGAGAAACGGGCAGTTTTAGATCATATATGGTAGGTGGGTGCGCACAAACGGTAGGTGTGTACTAGGCATAAAGCTGACCAGATGGGGTGTCCGATTGAGTTGAGTACCCACCTCCTGTCTTTGTAGGTCGTGGAATTTGAAACCCCTAGGTTTGAACTCTGGTTGAGTCAAACGAATGACATAAAAATTTGAAATGTTTTGCTACACAGCTTGGCATTTTGGCATTACTAGGATAAGACAAGGAGGAGTGAAATGAGGCAGACCAATTGTCCATGATTGAAATTCCATGTTTAATCGACTAATGTACCAACAACAACAACAACAAACAAAAATGTAGGCAACCTATAGATTACAATTTTCATTTTTTAATATTTTGTATATAGGTTATCTCTATGAAATATAACTGCAACGGAGGGCTATTACAAAAAGAGTTCACTGAATTAGCTTTGTTTTTGTTTTATTGGGGTTTTTCGTCCTAGCAATATCTAAGCTTATCTCAGGATGGACTGCAATAGCAGTCTTCAAGGGATGCAGTAGATACAAGATTCACCCCGTACTGCTGCAGTAGTGGTGCAAACCAACACTATGTAAAAGCTGTCGAAAAAACGGGTAAATGAAATGAGAGCCTAATTTCACAATCTAAGAAGCAACATTTATTCTTTACATATGTCTTATTGATAGCCCGCTATCTTTGAGTTGAAAAATATAATATAATAGCTAGTTTAATCAGATTTAAAAGTGAAATCGATGGTGTTCTGCAGCCGCCATCTTGTCTTTTTGCATTCTCTCCAATTTCACCAACTCTGTGCCAATATATGCAGCCATTTGATACTGGAGCCACGGTTTCTAGTTCAGATTCCATACTAAAGCTATTTTCGCCCGTATTTACACTACGTTGTCCTTCACCCGTGTACTACAAGTACCGGGTGAATCTTTTATCTAGGGATAAAGCAGCTCCTTACTAAAGCTAATAGTGAATTTGAAGCCCCTTGATCGGGCTTTATAATACATGTAATTCCACTACGCCTTACCTGCATGACGTCACAGAATGAGCTATTTCAGCTCCAATCCAACAGGGTTTTGTTGTTGTTTTAAGTCCTATCAATATCTAAGGTCATATCAGGATGGGTACCAACTTGTGACAGTGCACACTCATGGGTGACTTTATAGTGCTGCCCCACTGGGAGACCAGGCTGCCATGACCTGATACCCCACTCAGTCACATTATCCTGACACTGAGCCAACCAGTCCCTGCCCTATCGTAATAATAATGCCGAGCGCCTGGCTAGGAAGTGACAAGTGTGAATCTTTAAGTCATTGGTTTGACTCGACCAGGGTTTAAACCCACGATACCATAGGTTCAGATCCCCTGATCTCCCAAAACAGGAGACAGACGCTCAACTCATTCGGCCATCCCGTCTGGTCAACCCAGCAGGTAGAGACTGCGCTGTCCAGGACCATTACATCGAATATCTCATGGCTATTCTTTCCAGTTATAAATGCAATACAATTGACGTTTCTTGAATCTGATTATTTGGTTAAAGCTGCATAGTCCGATGAAATATCAAATTTTCAAAACCAAACCAATTATCTAGTTTGATTTGACGTATCTAACTTAGATACTGATGCACTTATTAAGCATTTGTTTCTGCTTAGAAGCCAATACTGAGTCAATTTAACAGAACCTGTTACTGCAGAAGCCGATGGTGTCAGAGTTTTGGCAAGCTTGCCAAAACTAATTTTCCATGTTTGCACTCAAAATATCTCAAAAGTTTACCATTTAAAATAAAAGTAACTTTGAACTAATGTAAAGTAGATGCTAGTGATCGATCTAATATATTTATTTATCTTAGAAAAAATACAGAAATTCAAAACCATCGGACTATGCACCTTTAAGATGTAGCGAACATACGTATAAAATACCTGTTAAATGTAGGTCTTTAAAGCTGCATAACCCGATGAAAGCATAACATGTTCAAAGTCAAAATACTGATCTAGATTTGATCCTACATATTCAACTCAGACAATGGCCGCTAGGTGTCACCCATGACTATATATGGTGAACCACTGTAACTAGGGAGATCAAACACGTGACTTTAAGCCATATTGGTAACAAGGGCTACATTCACAGTGATGTCAACTGCCTCAGCTATTCCTTCTCAGATGAGATTGAGCCTTACAGATCCTATTTAATTGTGTGAGTGCTTGAGATGTTCAGGGAGGCAAGGGGGGGGAGGAGAGAGGAAGAGAGAGGAAGAGAGAGGAAGAGAGAGGAAGAGAGAGGAGGAGAGAGGACGAGAGAGTACAGAAGTTAGGACGGGAGGCAAGGAAGGAGGTAAGGGAGGGGTAAGGAAGAGATGGAGTAGGGAAGGGTGTCCAAAAGGTGGTAGTTTCCTCCCGAGGGAGCCACTATCGCCAAGTCCTCAATCATCCTTTAAAACACACCCAAAAAACGCACACAAATCCAACAATAACGACATAAGTAATACTGATTGCCTTGTGCAGTTACAACTTGAGTAACGAGTGTCCGTAGCGACATGTACTGACTTATAAACAAAGTGACCTTAGATGTTGCTAGGACGTAAAACAACAAACAAACAAACAATATAAACAAAGAGATTGTCGTCAGTCGCGTTATATCCTGCAATAGGTTTATATTTTAGCAACAGTTGGTTGGTTGTTGGAGTTTTACGTCCTGGCAACATCTAAGGTCATATCAGGACGGGTACCGACTTGTCACAGTACGTACTCATGTGGGGTCATTCCAGCTAACTTGAACTAAGCTGCAATCAAACCCAGCAGATGGGATGGCCAAATGAGTTGAGTGTCCGTCTCCTGTTTTGGGAGATCGGGGGATCTGAACCCATGTGTTTGTGGGTTCGACCCCTGGTCGAGTCAAACCAATGACTTAAAAATCGATACTTGTCGCTTCCTAGCCAGGTGCTTGGCATTATTAGGATAGGGGAAGGACTGGTTGGCTCAGTGTCAGGATAATGTGACTGAGTGAGATGTAAGGTTATGGTGCTGGTGGCCTGGTCTCCTGGTGGGGAAACACTATAAAGTCGCTATGAGTGCACACTGTTTAAGTCGGTATCCATCCTGATATGATCTAAGATGTTGCTAGGACATAAAATAAAACAACAACAAACAAACAGCAATCTGGAAGTGCTATATATGTTGCAAACTCTTCCATGAACAATGTCATGGGGGCATTGAAAATAGAAATATTGCACATAGAGCAGGATTCAAACCCACACTTCTTGGCATTCTGGGGCTATTGTAGAGCACCTCCACATGATGTTATATAATATATATATATACTTTTAAAACAGTCTGCACCAACTAATCACCAATGCCTGGGAGGACGGTTCTGTACCCCAAGCATGGAAGGATGCCAGCATTGTAACCATCTACAAGAAAGGTGATCGAACAGACTGTGGGAACTATAGAGGAATCTCTCTTCTTTCCATAGCAGGCAAGATCTTCGCCAGGATCCTACTCAACAGACTATCTATTCACATAACACCTGATGTAGTTCCGGACTCACAGTGTGGCTTCAGAGCACCGGAGCACCATGGATATGATATTTTGTCTCCGACAGCTACAAGAAAAGTGCATTGAGCAGGACCGACCACTGTACATGGTATTTGTCAATTTCACTAAGGCATTTGATACAGTCGGGAGGACCGGGCTATGGCAGCTACTGAGGAAGTATGGATGCCCAGAGAAGTTCACAACTATGATCGAGGCTCTACATACAGGAATGATGGCGAACGTTAGTGCTGGAGGGGAAGTCTCGGAATCGTTCGGGGTTACCAATGGGGTCAAGCAAGGTTGTGTACTGGCCCCCACGCTCTTCTCCATCTTCCTATCAGCAATGCTCGATGAGGCTTTCCGAGACATGGGGGATGGCATCTATATACAGTCCAGACAGAGCGCTGACCTATTCAATGTCACACACTTCAGAGCGAAGACCAAGACTACTCAGATACTGGTGAGAGAGCTACTATTCGCAGATGACAGTGCACTGGTTGCCCACTCTGCTGAAGAGATCCAGAAAATAGTGGACGCTTTCTCCTATCTCGGAAGCACTATATCAAGTGATGGACGCATTGATGCTGAAATACAGAGGAGGATGGCCAAGGCTAGCGCATCTTTCGGCCGACTACGCCAGAGACTCTGGAACAACCACCATGTGTCCATTCGGGTCAAAGGTAAGATCTACCGTGCAATCGTGCTATCCACCCTACTATACGGAGCTGAGGCCTGGACAGTGTACAGACGACATGTGAAAAAGCTGCATGCCTTCATGATGCGACATCTGCGTTCAATCATGAGGCTAACCTGGAAGGACAAAGTGACAAATAAGGAAATACTCGAACGAACGGGGCTGCCCTCCATGGACATTTTTCTGATCAAAAAGAATCTCCGGTGGACTGGACACCTCATGAGGATGTCATCAGACAGGCTACCAAAGCAGATCCTCTATTCTCAACTGTCTTCTGGCTACAGAAAGAGAGGGCGCCCTCATCTCCGGTTCAAGTATACCATCAAGAGAAACCTGAAGCTGAGAGACATTAAGACTGACTCATGGACGCAACTCTCACAGCAGAGAGCTAAATGGATAGCGGCAGTCAAGTAATGAAAGCAGTCTTTGTCGCATCGTGACCGACAGCATGATGATGATGATGATGATTATGATGATGACATTTAAAACAATATCTATGTCATGGGGTGATGAAAATGGGAAGTATTGCGCCTAGAGCGGGAATCAAACCCACATCGCTTGCCTTCACGACCAGTGTGCTAGCCATTACATATCCTAGTCTAATATTTCTGAATGCCCGGCCACGTTTGGGACACCAGATAATATTAAAAACTCTCCCCCTTCATATCACCTGTGATGCTGTTATTCAAATACCGACTACCAACTCAGTAACCAATACTAAGGAAGAATGAAGACAAGTCACACAGATAAACAGTGGAGAAGTTGTGCTTTATTGGCATCAACTCTCCTTACCTTCTGTCCACACAGTATCTCATTACTACTTTAGCCTGTATAGAAAGCAGTGCCTACAGACCATGGGACAGGAGTCCTATGGCTGTGTACACACTCAATTGGAATATCTGAATTTGCCTAGCATCAGACAGAGTGTCTGGGGTTCCTGCTCAAGAGTAGGTGTGTCTCACTCAAGAGCCAGGAGTAGAGTGATCTGTTCAGTGTGTCTGAAGCAGAATCTTGAATAATTAATGAATCTCAAAATGAGGCTAGTGTGGTCAGAGAGCCAAGGTAGTGTAGGTGACTGGGCAGTCCCACAGTCAGGCACCCCCACAGCTGGGGTGGGAGCCAACCCCCAGTAGAGGTGGCTGTCACTCAACTCAGCTTTTGGTGGTGCCCTGAGTGCATATGCAAATGAGGCTGTGGTGGGTCCACCCCATGGTCATGGGTGAACAGGTAGTTGCAACAGTTACAATAGATCTCTGTTAATCTGACCTTTTCTCCAATTGCACTCCTTTTGGATGCGTAGAGAAACATGTCAATAATCATGTACTGTCTTCTTATATAGGAACATCTCTTCAGTAATCTCAGGCATCATATATAAAATATATTTCACATCACTCATTATCATGTACAATGGGAGTGGGATACTATTGCTTTTAGTTTACATAACATCGTCCCCACTCCGTCGCCCAAGAATAATAATGCCTTCTGTCAATATATAATTCTTAACCGAAAATCCGTATATTTTTACACTAGGCTCTCTGTAGGTACAAGATTCACCCCGTACTGCTGCAGTAGGGGTGCAAACCAACCCTATGTAAAAGCTGTCGAAAAAACGGGTCAAAGAATTGAGAGCCTAATTTAACAATCTAAGAAGCAACATTTATTCGTTACATATGTCTTATTGATAGCCCGCTACCTTTGAGTTGAAAAATATAATAAAACATATAGTTTAATGCAATTTAAAAGTGAAATCGACGGCGTTCTGCGGCCGCCATCTTGTCTTATTGCATTCTCTCCCATTTCACCAAATCTGTGCCTATATGCATAACATTGGTAGCCATTTGATACTGGAGCCACAGTTTCTAGGTCATGTTCCATATTAATGTTATTTTCGCCCGTATTTAGACTACGTTGTCATTCACCTGTGTACTACAAGTACCGGGTGAATCTTTTATCTAGGCTCTCTGATGCAATCACCCTATTCACACCTATCTGTATATGTGGCTCCTTGCCTGAGATGAGGTAAGTGCAGACTACTACACTCGTCCCCCTGGAATTGTGAGCCTTCTAAATGGTTTACGTCCATAAATCATTTAATGCTTACAATTCCATACATACAGGCGATACACTTACATACACAGGGTAGGTTCAACAACCATAGAGCGTGAAGCTTGTACAGGATCCAGGTCACAGCAACCAGTCTCATGGGTGTGATAAAAATGGAAAATTTTGTACACAGAGCAGGATTCAAAGACGTATTACTTGCCATTCCGAGGCTAGCATGCTAACCATTAAATTACCTAGGCTCCCTGGTGTAATCACCCTATAAACGAACATCTGTCAATGTGGCTCCTTGCCCGAGAGGTCAGTCTAGACCACTACGAAGTGTACGATAACTTCAGAAATTGGGGGCATTCGACTGGGCCCTTTCTATCCACAAGATTTACGGATGGAACGGATGGAGCCACATACACATATCCTAATCATCGGTATCTGAACCCACTTCCGGTCCCAGTCGAATAGGAATTTGTTCGGAAATATTTTGATATTCGGATAGAGAGGCCCAGTCGAATGCCCCCATTGGTGGTAAAACATGTGAATGTGTGAGTGGGGGAGTTGGAGGGGGGGGGGGGGGGGGGAGAAGGGGGGGGGGAGTAGGAAGTGTAGGCGCGACTGTGTAGTGTTTGCAGGGAGAGGCGGGTTGAGTAGGTAGGTTGTGGGTGGGAGGCAGTGGTGGTAAGCCTGCTCTATTCCAACAAATGATTTTACTTCTTTGCTGTGTTAAGCCTTGTTCACACGGACGATGTAAATCGATTCGTAGAAAGCGACTTGTATAGTTCGCATCACATTTCTCGTGTGAACGGACGTCTGATGCGGATTAGGGCTGATTCGATTCACGTGATGCGGATCCTGTAAACCACCTAAGCGAGGTAGTCTACGTGAATCGATTCCTGTGATGCGGATAATTTTGCCCGTGTGGACGCAACCGACTTACGTGATGCGGACTAAGCACGTCGATATATACTATAATTTGGTCTATGAAACTGCTAGATGTGCACATATATTTTTTTCATCATTTATTTTTAGGGTTTCACTGCCCAGCAGAAGTTTTGACCGTTCCAAACCAATACGATTCATTAAATACATATCTAGGTCGAACCCACACTCTCTGGTGCCAGCATCGTCGAACCCAAAATGGTGCTGGTTAGCCTGGACTTGCTCATGCGCAGATATCCACTTCCGCATCACGCAGTGCCCGTGTGAACGGGCGGCGAATTCGCCTCACCTGATTCGATTTGTGTGATGCGCCTCACATTTTGTCCGTGTGAACAAGGCTTTAGAGTAGAAGGAAGTGAACACATAGCTGCACCTTATATCAGTACCTTTTTAAAATATAACTGTATTAGAGCAATGTTTCTTACACATTAAGGCCCTGTCACAATACGACGTACGGCGTCAGCGCGTGCTCAACTTTAGAAAATTTGCCAGTACGTCGGCATTCGTAAAACTTTTCAGCGGCGGGGGATAAAATTGGGCATATACACAATGTACACACAATGTAAGTAACGTATGCAGAACGTATCTCTGACCTATTGCTAGCGTATCAGAGTGTTCATGTGCGGCGCAAAACGCTCGCATACGCTCACGGTATGCTGACCAACGATACTCCATCGCTAGAAGTATGGCGTATACATTAAATACGTTGGAGATATGACAGGCATACGTTTGAAATATGTTAGGAGTACGTAATGAATCGGTTGGCAGTACGTGGACTGTAAGCGGACTGCACGTTCCAACCGACTGAATGTATGGCTAACATGCAGCAACATATACCACTGTATCCCTAACGTACCCCCAACATACGCCAACGTTTCCCGAACATACATGCATCGTATGGTCAACGTACGAGCCACACGTCGACACACGGACATCTTGAGCATGCACAACATTTTTTTTGGAGCCTCGATGCATGGTAACATAAGATGACATACCCAGAACATACCCAATGTATGCTCAACGTATGCATAACATATGATGATGTACGCCCACGTGTTGGTGGAAAATCACATACTATAAAAATATACGAATTTTCAGTTCGGATTTATATATTGGCAGAGAGCATTACTATTCTCGGGCGACGGAGTGGGGACCAAGGTTATGTAACAGAGAAGCAGTGGGTGCCCCACTCGCTGTGTGACATACGTTGGCATATGCTAAGGCTATACGTCGTCGTGTGACAGGCCCTTTAGGTAGATTCAAATCGGCTACTTTTACGTCCTAGCAACATCTAAGGTCATATCAGGACGGGTACCGACTTGTGACAAGGCGCACTCATGGCAACTTTATAGTGCTGCCCCACTGGGAGACCAGGCTGCCAGCACCATGACCTGATATCCCACTGAGTCACATTATCCTGACACTGAGCGAACCAGTCCTTGCCCTCTCCTAGTAATGCCAAGTGCCAGGCTAGGAAGCGACAAGTATACATTTTTAAGTCATTGGTTTGACTCGACCTGGATTCGAACCCATGAACTCATGGGTTCAGATCCCCCCAATCTCCCAAAACAGGATATGGACCCTCAACTCATTCGGCCACCCCGTCTGGTCAAGCGGCAAGAAGCCGAATCGGCCACCACGTCCAGTCATTAGACATACAGTAAAACCTCTCTAAATCGACCATGGGACAGACTTTAAGTGGTCCATTTAGGGAGGTGGTCGGTTTAGGGAGTTAGAATATCCTTACAATGGTATTGTTGGGACCCAATTAAAGCAATCAATATAGGGGAATGGTCGATCTGTGGAGGTGGTCGGTACAGAGAGGTTTTACTGTACTTGCTCTACATAAATGTGCCATGTGGAAGGCCGGGAGTTTGAAACCCGGTGAGTCAAACCAATGACTTACCAAATTGATGATTGTCGCTACTTAGCCTAGCACTCAGCATTACTAGGATAGGGAAAAAGGACTGGTTAGCTCAATATCAGGATAATGTGACTAAGTACTAGGATAGGAAAAAAGGACTGGTTAGCTCAATATCAGGATAATGTGACTAAGTACTAGAATAGGGGAAAAGGACTGGTTAGCTCAATATCAGGATAATGTGACTAATTACTAGGATAGGGAAAAGGACTGTTTAGCTCAATATCAGGATAATGTGACTAAGGTAGCATCCTTATATGACCGTAGATGTCACCAGTATGTAAAACCCCAACAAACTATATAAATGAGTGCGCGTGTACACACTCATCGCAAACCTTGTGCTGCCACACCTAGCTCGTCCACACAAAAAGAGGTCACGGCGTGTCGGTGTGGGTGTGGGTGTGGATGTGGGGGTGGGGGGGGGGAGTGAAGAAGAAAACGCCGGGCCCAGGCGGGGACGTCTCGGCCGAGTTCGCCACGCTCTACCTGCCACAAACACGTTCTGTCGGAAATACCGCCGTGACGTCATCAGCACCAGCTCCGCGGACGATAAACGCCGTGGGAGGATTTGTTTGTTTGTTGTTGTTTTACGTCCTAGCAATTTCTAAGGTCATATCAGGACGGGTACCGACTTGTGACAGTGTGCACTCATGGCGACTTTATAGTGCTGCCCCACTGGAACCTGATGTCCCACTCAGTCACATTTTCCTGACACTGAGCAAACCAGTCCTTGCCCTATCCTAATAATGCCGAGCGCCAGGCTAGGAAGCGACAAGTATCAATTTTTAAGTCATTGGTTTGACTCGACCAGGGTTCGAAACCATGACCCCACGATCTACCAACACGGGAGACGGACACTCATTCGGCCATCCCGTCTGGTAGGAAGAACGCTAACTAAAGCTGGGACTCCATTGGTGCATTAAAGGGGCAGTCACGTGATTAACACAATTCTACTTATTCAACATCATCATTACAATACCAGAAACCACATTAAAACCTAAGTTATTACTAAAAACTAAATTCTAAAGATTTGAATCAAATTGAACTTGTGCTTCCCAGCGGTGAAAACAAGTGTTAACACACTTATCCTTTATGAGCAAGGTAAATGAATTCATCACTAAAGAGAAAACTATCTATTTCCTGGGAATTACTTAGGGCCTAATCAAGGTCTCGAACCCGCCACCTCACACCTGACATCTCTGTAACGTTAACTCCCAATCCCATGGCAACTTTATAGTGCTGCTCTACTGGGAGACCAGACCAGCAGCACCGTGACCTGATTTTCCACTCAGTCACATTATCCTGATAGTGAGCTAACCAGTCCTTACTCTATCCTAGTAATGCGTGAGTGCCAGGCTAGCTAGCAACATACCAATTTTGTAAGTCATTATTTTGACTCAGCTGGGATTCAATCTCCTAACCTTCCACATGGGAAGCCTGCGTTCTAACTCATTCGGCCACCGCGTCTGGTAGAAAGTGAAGTAGGCCTAGATTTAGATAAAAGATTCAACCGCTACTTGTAGTACACGGGTGAAGATCAGCCTTATATAAAAAACGGTGGAAAAATCGGGCTAATTAAATGAGTCTTTATGAGAGCCTAATTTCTCAATCTAAGAAGCAATCTTTATTCTTTGTATATGTCTTCATGTTTACCCGCTAGTTTTGAGTTGGAAAATATAATAAAACATATACTTTAATGCAATTTAAAAGTGAAATCGACGCCGTTCTCTGGCCGCCATCTTGTCTTTTTGCATTCTCGCCCATTTCACCAACTCTGTGCCTATATGAGTAGCCATTTGATACTGGAGCCACAGTTTCTAGTTCCATACTAAACCTATTTTCGCCCGTATTTACACTACGTTGTCCTTCACCCGTGTACTACAAGTACCGGGTGAATCTTTTATCTAGCCTAGATTATAAGAATCAACTTAATATATTTATCTAAACAAAATATGGCAGAAACTAAAAACTATCGAATTATGTAACTCTTAGGAATTTCCCTAAATGTATCATGGCTGGGGTTGTTGAAAATTACCGAGATTGGCGTGTTGCACCGGCTGACTTCCCCCACAATGCACTGCACTATTTAGCATCTTGCAGGTCGGCTTATAGTGCCATGCTTTAGCAGATAGATCCATCATTGCCATTAAATAGCCATCAGAACAATTGACAAGTTGATGCACGTCCATCCATGTCCTGTGTCGTGCAGGTGAGGTTTAATTATGGACCGGGCGAAGTGGCCGAATCGGTAGAGCGCCGGCCTGGCGTGCGGAAGGTCGGGAGTTCGGTTCCCGGTCGAGTCAAACCAATGACTTATAAAATTGGTACTTGTCGCTTCCTAGCCTGGCTATAGGATAGGGCAAAGACCGGTTAGCTCAGTGTCAGGATAATGTGACTGAGTGGGATATTGAGTCATGGTGCTGATGGCCTGGTTTCCCAGTGGGGCAGCACTAAAAGTTGTCATGAGTGCACTGTATGAACTTAGATGTTGCCAGGACGTAAAACTCCAACAACCATCCGTTAAATTAGACACCAATGGTGTACGGCATGTGCATCCACGGGGATTGTTTGGTGGGGTTTTACATCCTAGCAATATCTATGGTCAAATCATGATGGGTACCAACTTGTGATAGTGTGCATTAATGACAATTTCATAGTGCTGTCCAACTACCTGCTTTCCCTCTAAACATACTCATATACCATATATAGTCGATATGTATATATACTGTATTCTCATGGGTTAACGCCCACCCCCCACTTAGCCAATATTTCGTAAACGCTACCCCTTAAACGTCCATGTGTTGGTAAATGCCCATCCACGGCTTCAGTGATTTGCCAAATTAAACACCCAGGGTGTTAACCCGCAAGAATACGGTATATACTCATATACCATATGGCTGATATATATATATATATATATAGATTAGTTAGACGAATCTTACCTGGGTATAGATGATGGATAACTGTTGTTTTACCGAGGTATAAGCCTCGGATAGACGTGGGCTAGGGAGAGGTAAGCACATCCGGTCCAGCAATCTTTACCTACTTAATCAGGATAAATGAAACAAATAATCTAAAAGTACATCAATGGTGACAATGGTACTAAACTGCGAAGTTTCCTTGGTATAAGCAAACGAATAGACGTGGAAGGGTGTGGCGGGAGGGCCCTAGCCCACGTCTATCCGAGGCTTATACCTCGGTAAAACAACAGTTATCCATCATCTATACCCAGGTAAGATTCGTCTAACTAATCTATTTTACCTCGGTATACAGCCTCAGGCTAGCCTCAGGCTAGGGAGAGGTTTACGTAATCTCATTTATCCTGTATTCTTATGTCACAAGTCAATAATAATTGTTAAACATACATTATCATCAATCAGCAAAATAACATTTTTGGTGAAATCGAAGTGTATTCTCACCTAATGCCGATCTAGTCTTGTAGCAGCTGTCGGGCTAGTGTGCTCGACTTTTCCAATCGTTTGTTGTAGTGGGTAGCAAACGATCGTGCTGTTTTCCATCCTGCATGGGCCAGGATCCGCTTGACAGAGATGCCAAGCAGTCGCGCCTTAGACGCCATAGCACCTCTTGTTGAGTGTGAAGCATATTTGTCCGTGTCAACGCCTGCCAATTTCAACATACTAATTGTCCATCTCGCTAGAGTATCTCGCGAAATGCCCTTGTGTGGCTTAATAAAGCTCACTAACAACTGTCTTGAAGTTCTCAAGTCCTTGGTCTTGGATATATAGGCCCTAATGGCTGATACAACACAAAGTTTTGGGTCTTCTTTGAAACTACTTACACTAATAGTAGACAAAGGGTCACCTAATCTGTTAGATTTTAACAGCTTTGACAAATCAAATGTGGCCTCATTTCTATCTATCTCTAGGCCATCTAGTGATAGGGCAACAATAGTTTGTCCCCTATGTCCTGTTACTAATAATAAGAGCAACGCTACCTTAAACCCTAATTGTTTGAGATCTAAATGCCTATTATGAGGCCACTGTCTTAGCAAATCAAACACTACCGAAACATCCCAGAAGCGACTGTACTTCGGTTTGGGTGGGTTTCGTTGATAAATCGATCTTACAATCCAATGAATAACATGGTGTTTACCAAATGTCTCATTATTTATCCGTGGAAGGATGACGGATAAAGCACAGCGAGCAGCATTAATAGATCCAAACCCTAAGCCTTGGTCCTCTAACCCTCGGAGAAAATTACCAACTTGGGAAATAGTAGGATTCATGGGTTTGACTTTCTTAATTAAACAATAAACACCCCACTTTTTCAAATATGTGGTATACATTTTAACTGTACCTTTACGCCAAGCATCTGCGACAAGTCTTTGTTGTGTAATTTTATCTAAACCGAATTGTTCTAAATATTTATTTTAAAAAGGAATGCCAACAACGGTGTTGTGGACACGTCCCCTCTTTGTTTTAGAGGGCCTTGGTGTGTCAGATTGCCTGGTGATCTTCGGAATCGGAGGCAATCTTTGGCGGCTGCCTGTATGCCCGGTAGCCAAGGTTGCGTGTCCCAGTTGGGAACGATTAATATTGCGTGTGCTTTGTCCATCTTTATCTTTCGGCTTACCCGGCTGATCAGGCTGAATGGGGGGAAGATATAAAAAAAATTTATTCTCCCATGTGATAGAAAAAGCATCTATATGCCAGGCATCAGGTTCTGGATGCCATGACACATATTTGTCAATTTTACAATTGTTTCGTGAAGCAAACAAGTCAACTTCAGGTTGGCCCCACTTTTGGCACACTGTGGTGAAAATGTCTGGATTAAGGGACCATTCCAAATGGTCATGAAAATGTCGACTTTTATGATCTGCTAAGGTATTTTGCGTTCCGGGAATATATGCTACTGTTAGCCAAACTTTATTCATTTGGGCCCATTCCCAAATTTTTCTAGCCATCGCATTACATGGCCTGGGACTTTGTCCCACCCATGTTTCGTACATATGCCATTGCCGTTGTATTATCCGTTAAAATACGGATGTGTTTACGTGGTACCCTTAACTAAACTAGCAAGGCCTAAATAAATAGCTCGTAGCTCTAAAACATTAATGTGATCTGCATTTTCTTCTTTCAACCAACGTCCCCCTGTTGCTATGGAATCGCAATGTGCCCCCCAACCTTCTAATGAAGCATCAGTAGTCACTACTGTATTGGGTTCATTCATCCGTATAGGATTGGGGGAATTTTGAATATTATTAAACCACCAGTTAATGTCTTTCATTCCATCTTCTGAAATAAACATTTTTCTTTCAAAATTGCCTTTAGTACGAGCCAACCCTAAGTTCTTATCTATTTCTAAAGATTTTATGTGGGCTTTACCATATAGAATAGCCGGGGCGTAAGCAATAAGTATGCCAACTAGCACCCGCGACCTGTCTTATCTTTGGCCTACTTAAGGCGACCAAGTGAGACGCCGTATCGTGAAACTTAGTCAGCTTGTTATCGGGGAGTGAAACAGTCATACACCGTGTGTTAATAATAAAGCCTAAACATTTAAGTTCAGTTGTGGGGACAAAAACTGACTTGTTATGATTCAAATAAAAACCTAACGTTGTCAGAAGGGAACATAAATCGTCAACAGCGTGTTGACACTCATCAAATGATTGTGAAACAATGAAAGAATCATCAATGTAAGGGAACATAGTATGACCCTTATTTGCCATGACCGAAAAAAACCGGTTTCAATAATTTAGTAAACAAGCGTGGGAGCGCATGCTAAGCCAATTTGGCATACATGTAAATTGAAAATAGTCTATCTTCCCAAATAAATCGTAAGAATTTGCGGTGTCCTTCCAAATATCGGGACAGTATAATATGCATCTTGTAAATCAACACTAAGCCATCCAAGCATTCTCTGTAACCAAGTCTCTGGCAGTGTCCAGGGAAAACATTTTGAAATGTTGATATTCTACAAGTACGTTCAACTTAGTTAAATCTAAAATCATGCGAATATCGCCATTTGGCTTTGGCCTTGAAAATATATTAGAGATAAATTCTCCTGGGGTGTGAGGCACCTCTTCAATGATACCTTTAGATTCAAAAAGTGCAACTTGTTCTGATAATGCTTGTTTTCTCCAAATCATTAAATCTATATGGGAAAGGTACCCGTTGTTGTAACGGGATTTCAGTAAATGGAATCTTAACACCGGTAACAATATCTAAAATGTTAACGTCAGTAGTGATTTCGTACCAAGAAGAAATACAATTAAATATGTTCCCCCGCCACAAAATTCGCTTACATCTGTTTGTGTAGATTCTGCCACCAACTTAGGAAGTTGGGTTTGTGTAGCAATGTCTATTTGTTGCCTGGGCGTGGGAAGGATTGTTTCGGGGCAAACTCCTTCCTGAACGGCGCGGTTCCCGTCGTTCCAACCTTGCCTGTCTCCCCGACCTCTGCCTCTGGGCTGAAAGCCGTAGGACGGGCCGGACCTGCCAGCTCTGCCTCCTCGGCGAGGACGAAAATCCCCTCGGGGGGCGACGAAATCTTGACGAGTCGGCTTTCTTGGCGGGCTCAAGGTTACGACCACTCTTGGCTTCCGTCTCGACCTCCTTGAAGAGGTATGGAAGTTGGCCACCAAACATTTTCCCTTTATCCAAAGGTTTGCCCTTGATGGGTTTGGGCGGCAAAAAGAGAGTATACTCCTTGCCATCGTTGTCCATGACCCTAGACCTTCTTAGATCTGGCTACTTCCTTCCCAGCTTGTGTGGTGACCGCTTTGAACACGTTTTCGTATCTACGGTAGCTCAAGAAGTTACTGGCAGCTGTGAGGAGGGCCACGCCCTTATCCATGCCTCTGGCCAGTGAGGAGAACTTGTTCTCAGTTTGCATCCGGTTAGCTACCGGAACGACTGAGGCGAGGGACCCCCTAAGACCGCTTTGTGAACGGTAAACAGAGCAGTCTCGAAGCGCTTCTTCTCCTCATTCAGATGGATCCCAGCGTCCATCTCTTTCACTACACTATCCGGGATACCTCTTTATCCCGGAAATTTGCTCAGTGATTTTGTTGATCACCTCAGCTGGCTTAAAGGTGTTAAAATGTCCCTTTATAGTCTCGCGCATCATAGTCGTTGTTCTGACTTTCTTTCCCTTTTGGATCGGGCAGCGCTTCCGAATCTTGCCTCCCAGGTTGGCATAAAGGCCAGCCCTTTCCGTGTCTGAGTCCGACTCAGTAGTTGACGAGTCGGACCGATGAATCGGAAGAAGAATCTTTCTTCTTCTTCTTCTTACTTTTCTTCTTTGGCTTCTTCACTTTCTTGCCCTTGGTGGCTTTGGTGATGTAATCATCACCAGAGGAGCTAGCCGAGTCGTTTCCGCTTTTTGGCCTTAGGGCGCCGGGGGCTCAGGTGCCGAATCCGTCTCTTCGAAATCAGAGACATCCTGCCAGTCTGAGTCAGCTGGCGGGAATTGTTGGTCCTTGCTGTGGAGCTCCTTCATCTTTTGCTCCCACTAGCCTATTGACCTGTAAGGTCAAATCGCCTGGGAACACCTCGTCGTCATCCTCACTCTCTCTATCTGAGAGCACATGTGCACCCTGTAGTGGGGACGGCGGAGCTGTCCCGATCCGGTGACGTGATCGTAGCCGGTAGGCACGCGTCCCTCCGCAGCGGCGGGCGGCGGTTTGTTTCGCTTCGTAGCCATCGGTAGTCTGTAACCAAAAAAGGAAACTTAGTAACCGGAATCAACTCAACTGAACACCAAAGTGACGCCAGGGAACCTGGGTTGAGGATCTTATTGGTAAAGAGTAACGTATTTACAACCGTTCTCAATACAGGCGTGGTAAGCTAAGTTTTCCGTAGGTTTTGGGTATCGAAACCAACCATACGTGGGGTAGGCTTCTAGAACCTCCCATCTCTCTGTCGCGTACACTTCTCTCACCCCGCGGCTACTGCGCCAGCAAGTGAGAGAGAAAATGCTACGAAACTCGGAGGAAGAAACGCCTCATCAAAAGGGGAAGTCTATAAAAGAAAACCCAGGATCATCCCCAACAACACCCTCTATTAGGGTCCGAAGGAATCTCCACAGGAGATGTGACGGTTGTCAACATCTCTACCCGTACAAAGCGGGTTTAATCGAACCACAGAACCAAGACAAAGGAATCCTTTGTTCTATCCGATTCAATTTTTTAAAATGCTAATCTTGTCCAAACTGGACGTACGAAAGTTCTGAACTTTCCAATCTAGATGCGATAGTGCATCATAAACAAGCTTAACCAAAATAATCACGATTACTTACAGTTATTAGCTTTTTGTAGATAAATCCAACTGGAGCAACTCACGAGCGTCCTCCGGTCGTGAGTTTTTTATGCTAATTGCTGGACCGGATTGTGCTTACCTCTCCCTAGCCTGAGGCTAGCCTGAGGCTGTTTACCGAGGTAAAATATATATATATATATATATATATATATATATATATATATACCAGCTAACCACCGAGTTAACACCCTGGGCGTTTAAATTATATATATATGTATATAAAATAGGCTACGACTCCAGAGGATAAAATAAAGAGACGAGACGAGGAGTGGTTCAAGCCTACCTTTATTTTCCGAGGCCCATATGGCCGAGCAATAAACAGCCCTACCTAGAAAAAAAAAGGAAAAAATTCGGAGCTAATGTGAACGTGAGGCGCGCTGGCTGGGCTATGGCTACATGGACGTGGCACCAGCCAGGCGCGGCGGTTTCCGGCCCGAAGCAAATATATCAAAATAAATAAGACGTACATAATAAATAGCGAGGAATTAATTAAAGTACGATAAAAAGGCTAAGATATAAACTCCGCCCCTTTATATTCATATAATAAATTATATAGCACATATATATAATATATACATATATAATATAAACATATGTATGTGCATACTAGCTATATATGGGCAATGATATTGAGATACTCTCATTAATGTTCACAGACTTAGAAGGGCGGGGTTCAGTTAAAATTAAAATACTCCTCTAACATTTCAAATGAAATCCCTTTGACAAAAGGAGCAGTTTTCATATGAAGAAGAACAATGGCAGCAGCTCAACCCCCCCCCCCCCCCCTACAAGCCCCCTTACACGTCACTGGAGATCCTCATGATATACCGGGTGCTGGGTATGAATACAGGTGCTTGATGGTACCAGGTACTACTTCCCACAAACACCCGCAGGCCTCCTTAAACAACATAAGCTCTTGCTGAATGTTGGCTGCTGCCAAACCACAAGTGAAATATCTTTGTATTCATTGAGAAAAGTCAGTTTTTTTCACTCAGACCTAATCTACCAGTGGTGCAATGCTATTAGTATTACATGGAGCACATGCTACAGTGGTGCCCATTTTAAGGCCCATTTATACTTTTGACGGTGTGTGATTGTGCTAGACGGCGTTGGACGGTGCAAGCCAATGCTCCCATTTATACTTTAAGTTGACGCTTGACAGCGTTAGACGGCGCAAGCGTTGACCAGAGTTCAACAATGTTGAACTTTCAAGGTCAGCGCTTCCACACGTTACGCACTCCCCACCGTTTTGCGCCATCACATGGCGCTTAACCGACGTCAAGTTGACATTGTCAGAAGCCGTCAAAAGTATAAACGGGCCTTTAAGTGACCTGACCATCGGCAAACTGCCATGTGCAAACAATTTTTCATTGTACACACTCTGCCTAATTTGACTGTCCTTCCGATAAGGTGACACCTACTTTGCGAGGACAGCATTGGTCTCGATGCAGAGTTGTCCTTTTTGAAGGCAGGTACAATTATATTTGGTGTGATTTCTGAGAGGAGCCAGACATTGAAGATCCACTAATTGTGTTGTTCAAATAAGTTTGGATTTGGGGTTCGTTGGTGCCATGGTAACGTGACCTCTCAATTAGGTCAGAGTATCACGTGATCGTGGCAAGATGGGAATCTGGATAATGACAGATGGGTTGGTGGGTTCAATCCCCGGCCTAGTGAACCCAATGACTAACAAAATTGATACTTGTCGCTAGCTATCCTGGTGCAGAGCATTACTAGGATAGCACAAGGAGTGGAATGAGGAAGACAAATTACCTGTGGTGATTGAAATGTTCCCGATTCAATCAATGAATGTAAAACCAAACACAAAACAGATGAAAATAACCCACCAAAAACACACAAAAAACTGCTACTTCAACTACAGAGACCTCGCTTACGAACCAAAGTTCATCAGCTTTCACCAACTTAGTCATTTGTCATAAATAAGGATGTGCATCTACATTACAACAACAACAAAAAGCCCATGCAATGTTGTTGTGTTATTTCCCATTACTACTGTCCAACACGGAATGCCTTAACAAAGTCCACACAATGACCGGTGACGTCACAAAGAAATCCTCAGTAGTAGCATTGTTTGTTGGGGCTTTACATCCAGGCAACATCTACGGTCATACTTGTGACAGTGCACACTCATGGCGACCTTATAGCGTTGCCCTACTGGAAGACTCGGCCGCTGGCACCATGACCGAATATCCTACTCATATATCTTTTTGTTTGTTGTTGTTTTACGTCCTAGCAACATCTAAGGTCATATCAAGGCGGGTACTCATATATCAGGTTGTGATGCTAGCAGCCTGGTCTCCCAATGCTGCAGCACTATAAAGTCGCTATGGGTATGCACTGCCACAAATCGGTACGTGTCAAGTAGCCAGAGGCTGTAACCCAAAATGAGATATATATAATGCCCGGCACACACCTCCCGTATAAAACCTAAAACTGCCCGTTTCATGATTAAGTTTGAGTTTTAGTCAGTTCCAGTCTTTAGGTGTGTGACACCCTAATGCCTCGCACACACCTCCGGTATACGATTCACGCGCTAAGACTTGGATGGCAACCGGACGGTGGGTATCACACATATACCGTATAAGATACGACTGACCGCTCACATACACCGTTTCTCGAACGGCCAGGTTCGTTTTTCGAATGTCTTGCGTTTCGAGTCTTAAGCACTAAAACTGAGTTTTAAGTCGCGAATCAGAAGCATTAGCAGTCGGTATATGTGTGTTGTCCCTGTTGTCAGTTTTAGTCAAGAAACGGGACGGGTCAGGTTGTGACGGGTCGCATCGGGCAGTCAGTTTTAGCGCGTGACTCGTATACGGGAGGTGTGTGCCAGGCATTACACAGTAAAGATTCGGGGACCCCACCGTCCAGCCCCACCGTAATATGTCCTTTGTGAGTAGGTGATTATCGGCTACCAAGAACACATTCATAGCCTGAAAAGCTGATGGCTGTTAGCAGCAGACAGTTGGCCTGCAGGGTGGGGTGAGGGTTGGGGTGGGTGTATCCACTAGCTTGGTAGCCGACAGACAGTAAGTTGTCCAGAACCGTCACATGAAGCACCGATCCCAAAAAGTTTGTTTTATTTAACGACACCTCTAGAGCACTTTGATTTTTATCATCGGCTATTGGACGTCAAATGTATAGTCATTCTGATATATTTCTTTGGACGAAAGCCGCTGCCTCCACATAGGCTACTCTTTCCGATAAGCAGCAAGGGGTCTTTTATATAATCACTTTCCCACAGACAGGACAAAACATATGACAGCCTTTGATGAACCAGTTGTGGTCCACTGATTGTGAAGCACTGATCCAGACAGAGATATAGTTTCCACTCACACAGCATACCATATTTAATAAAGTTGCATAGTCCGATGGTTTTGAGTTTTGTCATTTTCTGGGATAAATATATTAGTTTGATCGTTATGATCTACATTACTTTATTTTGAAGTAACTCTTATTTTAAATGGCTAACTTTTGATATATTTGAAGTGCAACCACGCAAACTTTGAGACAACAGGCTTCTGCACTAACACATAACAGGTTCTATTAAATTCACTCAGTATTCCCTTCTATGTGGTGACAAATGTTTGATAAGTGGACTAGTATCTAAGTTATATAGAATTATGTAGAATCCAATCAAGATAACTGTTTTGGTCTTGAAAATTTGATGTTTTCATCGCACTATGCAGCTTAATTAAACAACAAAAGAAATAAAAAAACTGATTTTGCACCAAAGGTAGCATAGCCACAGCAACGACCCAGTGATGGTTATTAAAGGTAGTCTCATAATTTAAACTTTTTGACATTTTTTAACTATATAGATAATTATAGTAGGATGATTGCTATAATCTACCTTGTTTCAGTTTGAAGTAACTTTTATTTTAAATGGCTAACTCTAGAGATATTTGAAGTGAAACATGCCAAATTTTAATTTTGGCATGCATGTCAAAATTCAGACACCATAGCCTTCACGCTTCAGCAGCAACAGTAGATCAAATATTCACCCCGTACTTCCAGTACACGGGTGAAAACCAGCCTTATATAAAAATGGTCGAAAAATCGGGCTAATGAAATGAGTCTTTATGAGAGCCTAATTTCACAATCTAAGAAGCAACATTTATTCTTTGTATATGTCTTCATGTTTACCCGCTACTTTTGAGTTGGAAAATATAATAAAACATATACTTTAATGCAATTTAAAAGTGAAATCGACTGCGTTCTCTGGCTGCCATCATGTCTTTTTGCATTCTCTCCCATTTCACCAACTCTGTTCTGATATAAGTAACCATTTGACACTGGTGCCAGGCATTCTACTTCTTGTTCCATACTAACGCTATTTTCGCCCGTATTTATATAAGGCTGGTCTTGACCCGTGTTCTACAAGTACCGAGTGAATCTTTTGTCTACAGCAACAGGTGCTATTAGTATTAAATAGGCTTGGCATTCATGCCCTTCTACGCAGCAGCAAATGCATAATATTTATAATAAGTGCACCAGTATCTAAGTTGGATATGTAGAATCAAATCTAGATGAGTTTCCTTGGTTTTGAAAATGTTGTCCTTTCATCAAACTTTGGATGTAGCTTTAAGTTTAAAGTTGCATATTCCGATGGCATTTGCATTTTAGCATTTTTTTTTTTTTAGATAAATAGATCAAATTGATCGTTATAACCTACTAATCATTAGTCAGGAATAATTTTGATGACAATTTTCTGATTTCAGATCAATTTGAGCTGAAAAAAAACCACCAAAATAATTTTGGCAAGCTTCCCAAAACTGCTCTTGCTATTGACATCTCGTGATGACCATGTGATGTGGAATGACCTAATTCAAATATAGCCTGGATGGAATAGGGGCAAGACTAATGAGGCCACGAGATTGACCTAATTTGTTCATGGATTGGTGTCAATGAATTTCACATAAAATCTCGAATCAGAAGATTGCCAGTTCGAGTCTCGTTGTGGTTGCCATTTTGTAAAAATCCTCGGCTGGCAGTTTTAGTTGTGTAGGTAGGCTAAGAGGAAATCACTGCAGGCAAGGAAGGAAAGCAGAAATAGAGTGAAAGTAGGAGATCTAGACTCACTTCTTTATTATATTTATAGCTTCAGGAATCAAGATGGTGGCACACACCTGATCAAACTCTCCAATCAGCAACAGGCATTCTTACATCTACCAATGATATTCAAGAACCTTGTAACCAAGGCATGGTTGTTTAGGTATACAATGCCCTGTTGTGTCTGGGTGTGCAGTGATCCATAAATAACACTTGGGGGGGAGGGGGTCTGTGTACAGAACTCCAAAGACTCTGTCAAATTTCAAGAAGTGCCCCTCTCACACTATCTATTATAATACACAATCTCTATCTTAACTCTGTAATGGATCACCAACACCACACAATCCTATATGCCTTTGGTTTTACATACCATTTACCATTTTATAGACCATTTGTAATTTATTATAGAATAGTTCACACCATAACCAATGTCTTAAATATCGGGAAATTTTACAAACTGATTGCCAACTACTGCCACGCCAAGAGCAGGCCGTTCTGGTGCAAGACACGACGCAATTAGAACCTACTAAACTGAGCCTTAAACCAGTTTCATTCTGACTCAGGCTAGGACAATGAGGACTGTCCGGTTGCCCGGGGCACCTAGTTTAGTCGGTCGGACAGGTGAAGTTCTCAGTGACCTGTCCGAATGGGTATGTCATTATTTTACTGATCTACAGTCGCAGATTTCAGTTTCAATTGGCTGATTTGGGCTTGGGCAAGTAGTTTTGCCACTCGGGCAATTAGAAAATTCAGTCACTTCCCCGATTGGGCAAGTGGGAAAAAAAAGTTACTGCCCTACCCTGGACTGAGTGGCCGCCACACCCTGTCTGATTGTTTGTATTATTAACCCATTGTTCTCATGTGGCCGCTTCTCATGTGACAGGTCGTGGGATTCAAACCCCAGGTTCGAATCTCGGCTGAGTCAAACCGATAACGTAAACATGTATACTTGTTGCTATTTAGTCTAGTGCTTGGCATTACTAGGATAGGGCAAGGATCAGCGGAATGGGGAAGACCAATTGTTTGTGTAGAATTTTTTTTTTAATTGGGGCTTTACATCCTATACAAGCGTTTCGTATTAAATGAATGGCCCCCCCCCCCCTTAGTCACCAGTGTTCTTTAAAAAAAAATCAAACCTATCCACCAAAGAAACACACACATTTCATTCAGACATGGTGGCCGACTCTAAGAATGCTGGCTGGCTGGTTTCCTATGGTAGGTGATGGGTTTGAATCCCCACCGAGTCAAACCGATGCCACACAAAATTGTTAAGCCTTGTTTGTCGGTATGTAACCTGGCACTTGGCATTGCTAGGTGAAAGAAGGGATTGCTTTGCAATGTATCGGAATAATGTGACTGAGTAGGATAATATCAGGTTATGGTGTCACTGTCAGTGGCCTGGCCTCCTATTGAGGCAGCACTATAAAGTTGATGTGAGCGTGCACTATCACATCATCACATGTCGGTATCTGTCCTGATTTGACCTCAGGTGTTGCTAGGATGTAACGCCACAATATACAAACCAAGCAAACCGTTACATAGGTCTACTATCACATGGTAGGCTAGATAACAGATTTACCCAGTACTTGTAGTACACGGGTGAACGACAACGTAGTCTAAATACGGGCGAAAATAGCTTTAGTATGGAACAGGGAGTAGAATACCTGCCTCCAGTATCAAATGGATACTTATAAATATAGGCACAGAGTTGATGAAATGGGAGAGAATGCAAAAAGACAAGATGGCGGCCGCAGAATGCCGTCGATTTCACTTTAAAATCTTATTAAACTAGATATTATATTATATCAATGGCTATCAATAAGACATATGTAAAGAATAATTGTTGCTTCTTAAATTGTGAAATTAGGCTCTCAATTCATTGACCCACATTTTCGACCGTTTTTAAATAGGGTTGGTATTCACCCGTGTACTGCGAGTACCGGGTGAATGCTTTATCTAATGGTAGGCCTACATCTAGCTAGAGCTATTCTAAACATGGACCCAGGCAATTTTGAAGCCGGTCAGAACTTTATCAATCAGCAGACACTACGTGACATGTCGTGACAAGACTTAAAGTTGCATAGCCCGATGGTTTTGAGTTTCTATCATTTTCTGAGATAAATATATATTAGGTTTGTTTGTTTGTTGTTGTTGTTCTACGTCCTAGCAACATCTAAGGTCATATCAAGACAGGTACCGACTTGTGACAGTGTGCACTCATGGCGACTTTATAGTGCTGCCCCACTGGAATACCAGGACACCAGCACAATGACCTGATATCCCACTCAGTCACAGTATCCTGACACTGAGCCAACCAGTCCTTGTCCTATCCTAATAATGCCGAGCGCTAGGGTAGGAAGCAACAAGTATCAATTTTAAAGTCATTGGTTTGGTTTGACTTGATCAGGGTTCGAACCCACGACCTACCAACACGGGTGACGGACGCTCTAACTCATTCGGCCATCCCGGCTGGTCGATATATTAGGTTGATCATTATAATCTACCTTACTTTCATTTGAAGTAACTTTTATTTTAAATGGCTAACTTTTGAGATATTTGAAGTACAACCATGCCAAATTAATTTTTGCAAGCACGCCAAAACTTAGATAAAGGATTCACCCTGTACTCGCAGTATACGGGTGAATACCAACCCTATATAAAAGCTGTCGAAAAAGCAGGGAAATGAAATGAGAGCCTAAATCCACAATCTAAAACGCAATACTTATTCTTTATATATGTCTTAATATTTCCCAGCTACCTTTGAAAAATATAATAAAACTTCTAGTTTAATAGAATTTAAAAGTGAAATCGATGGCGTTTTATGGCCGCCATCTTGTCTTTTTGCATTATCTCCCATTTCACCAACTCTGTGCCGATATAAGTACCCATTTGGTACTGGAGGTAGGCATTCTACTTCCTGTTCCATACTAAAGCTATTTTCGCCCATATTTATACTACGTTGTCGTTCACCCGTGTACTGGAAGTACAGTGTGAATCTGTTATCTCGCCAAAACTCTGACACCATAGGCTTCTGCAGTAACAGATTCTATTACATTTCATCATTGTTCTCTTCTATGTAATGACAACTGTTTAATAAGTGCACCAGTATCTAAGTTAGATATGTAGAATCAAATCTAGGTAATTATTTTGGTTTTGAAAATTTGATATTTTCATAGGACCATGCAGCTTTAAACACCTAACAATAACAAGTGAGGTTGATAAACTTGATCTGCTGCAGGGATGGGTCACAACAGCCTACATTCCGAACTCAGTAGGCTGGTGCAGTGGTGGGGCGGCTTCTTACAAAACAAAAACAAAAACAAAAAAACCACATCGCAGTTCACACAATGTACACACAGCCAGCCACCAGTGAGTGAGTGAACTCCATTTGGCATCTACAAAAACTCATACATCCGATGCATGAATGAGTGACCAGTACTCACATAGTCTTGTGCTACTGCTAACAACGGCAGTAGAAGGAGGACACACAAGGGTGTGACGGAGACTCTGGGTCCCGCCATGCTGGTTAGTTGCAGGGTACTCCTCCGGTTTGTAGACGTCCAACTTGGAGAGCTGCACCCTCCAAACTGACTGACTGTCGGGTGTGTGCCAAGTGGAGGCGGCCGGCAGTCGGTGCGGCTACTAGAGAAGGCCCGGGTGCCAGTGCGTGTCGCCGGCGGTCCCCTAGCCACCTCTCTTATTATAGCCCTGTCACACTACGACGTTTCTGTCCAACGCGCGTCAACACGTGGCGACGTGTTGCCCTTTTGGGCGAAACGTCGCCACGTGTTGGGACGCGTTACCGGCGCGTTACGAATGCGTTAGGCGCGCGTCGGTACACATCGGTACACTTTGAGTGACAGCGACGTGCTGGGCGGTACGCCGGCGCGCGTCGGGCCGCGTCGGACGTTTTGTGCTTGGACACAACTTTTGATGACCCACAACGCACGTCAACGTGTTGGTTCGCGCGTTACGGGAACGTTAGCAGGACGTCGACACATGTTATCAGCGCGTTGGCGGAACGCTGGTAACACGTTGATTAACGTCGATTAACATTGGGATTTTTTCGCAAAACTCCGAGCGGAACCCGTTAGTGACGCGCGACCACCACACCGACAGTGCGCCGACAGCGCGCCGATAACACGCTGATAACACGCTGATAACACGCTGCCGCAACGTCCAGATATCAAGTAACGGTCGCCGACGCTGATTAACGTGCTGTCGACATGCTGATAACACGCTGGCGGAACGTTGAGATGCGCCGACAGACGCGGGGCGGAAGTAGGTCACGCTGACATTTTTTTTTTGTTGGGTTCAGCCGCGTGTCGACCACCCGTTGGCCACGCGCTACTAACACGCTCCACTGCGTCGAGTTTTCTCCCAAAACGCCGAAAAGTTGGACCTGTCTCGACGCGTTGAAATTATTTTGCGCGCTGCCGGCGAGTCGGCGAGAAGCGTCGTAATGTGATAGCACCATAAAATAAGATGGATGTGAAGTGAAAGTCAGCGCGCGCCACGTACGCCGGTGTCGCGGTTTAAATAGACGAGATCACGATTCCGACTGCGCATCCGCTGAAAACGGTGAGGCAGGGGGTGTAGTTTGTGGGGGTAGACTACTCATGCAAATGTATCAAGACGTCCTACTAGTGGTGGAGGGAGGGAGGAGGGGTGTAGTTTGTGGGGGTAGGCTACTCTTGCGAATGTATCAATACGTCCTACTGGTGGTAGAGGGTGGTTCAGTTTGTGGGGCACACTACTCACACGACTGTATCAAGACATCCAACTGGTGGTGGAGGGGGGGGGGGGGGTGCAGTTTATGGGGCAGACTACTCACATGACTGTATCAAGACATTCAACTGGTGGTGAAGGGAGGGGAGGGTGTAGTTTGTGGGGGTATACTACTCATGCGATAGTATCAAGACGTCCTACTGGGCAGCAGTATCAAAACTCACTACTGGTGGTGGAGTGAGGTGCAGTTTGTGGGGCACACTACTCACACACCTGTATCAAGATAGGACGGAGGGGAAGTGTTTGGAGTGTATTTTTATGGTATTTTTGTTGTGTTTGTTGTTGTTTGGTGGGGTAGTTTTTTTTGTAGATATTTTATAATAATAAAAAGATTTGGGAAGGGTGGGGGAAGTTGGAGGAGCGGGGTGTAAAGAGATTTGATGAACGGTGTACCTATTGTTAGCTGTGCTTATTTTCATTATAGTTCTGACATTATTTATTTTTGTTTGCGTGTGTTTGTTTGTTGTTTATCTGTGCATATTTGTGTTGCGTGAGTCTAAAGGCTCTGTCACACCTCACCGGATTGGGGAAATGGAAAGAAACCGAACAAAGTCTGGTGGAATACGTCAATGTCCAGTTTCTATACAGTCAGCATCCGGCGTTTCCGTTTTGTGTCCGGTGGTGTCCGGCATCTACGGTGGCAAGTTTTGAATATGCACAAACCTTGGAACGGATGCCGCTGGATTGATGTCTATGGTTCTTGTCTGGTTTGAGTTTGTTCAGTCCGCTTATTGCAACATTTTGACACATTTTGATACTTATAGAGCCTGAACACCACCAGACTAGAAAATTATGTCCGTTGCTCAATCCGGAATAGTGTTGTAAAATATTCCGATAATGATGCATTAGTGGGGGAATGCAAATGTTCTATTTCTGAAATAGGTATACATGGCCAGGTGCATAGATGTGTTTATGTAGTTGCTGGCGGAACTTGATTGATTGGTAAATAGACATTGTGGTGCTAGTAAGATAGTGTGTAAGGGGCACTCAGAGCCCTACCCATGACCCCTTCCCCCCTCTGCTAGTCAGGATCACCACACGCATGCTCAAGGCAGGTGGTGGCCAAGGGAGCCACACAGCTTGGTGGTGGTGGGCAGATCACTGTAACCATGGGGACCAGGAATGCTTGTTTCTCATTGGTGGTGCTAGAAATGCTTGTTTCTCATTGGGAGAATGGGGTGGGGTGATACACTATACTGGATCCATGTACCATATAAATAATAAACCTGAGGGCTTGACTCTCTCTCTTCTTTCACTCTTTATACTCTTCCTTTCTCTTTGCCTGTATTGATTTCACTATAGCCTGCCTACACAACCACAGATTCGAACCGTGGCCTGTACAGTGTGACAGGCACCTTAGTGTGTGTATGAGTGTGTGTCTGTGGGTGTGAGTCTGAATTGTGTGTGTGTGTGTGACGCTGAGGGCGCTTGCGCAGTGGAACTCTGCCAGACAAGGCATACCGGTGTTGCGGATTCCGAGGGACACCAGTTTGCGAGGGACACATCGCTTCTGCACATGCGTCAAAATCGAACAGCATCATCACTAACCTTATAAATTTAATATAATGTTTTTGGTAAAGATGTTTTCTATATGTGTACCAAACGATTTGTTTCTAGATGATGTAATTTAAGAGATATTTGACTTCTTGTGTATTTTCTGTATGAAGATTGCTTACGGCCATTGACAATGCCTTGAGTTTGACGCTACGCGCAGTGCAAAACGTTAGTTCTATTCAAAAATAATAGAATTCAAGAACCCTAACCTTATCAATTTAATATAGTCTTTATGGTAAAGATGTTTTCTATATGTGTACCAAACGATTTGTTTCTAGATGGTGTAATTTGGGAGATATTTGACTTCTTCTGTATGAAGATTTGCTCACAGCAGTTAACAATGCATTTGAATGGAAGTGTCCCTGTCAAACTGGTGTCCCTCGGAATCCGCATCACCGGTACCACCAACATTCTCCAGTCCGGTACAATTATATCTTACACACGGATACACATATTTACAATAAAAATTCAAATCTTGCTCACCGTTTCTGCCGGATTTGTCTAGTTTTCTAGGGAGTGTGTGTGGGGTGGGAATGTGTGTGATGGTGGGGTGATTGCGAGTGTATGTGTGTGTGGGGTTTGTTTGTTGTTTTATGTCCTAGCAACATCTAAAGCCATATCAGGATGGGTACCGACTTGTAACAGTGCACACTCATGGCGACTTTATAGTGCTGCTGCACTGGGAGACCAGGCTGCCAGCACCATGACCTGATATGGCACTCATTCACATTATCCTGACACTGAGCCAACCAGTCCTTGCCTTATCCTAATAATGCTGATCACCTGGCTAGGAAGTGACAAGTATAAATTTTTAAGTCATTGGTTTGACTCGACCAGGGTTCGAATCAACGAACCTGTGGGTTCGGATCCCACAGTTTCCCCAAAACAGGAGAAGGAAGCTCAACTCACTCGGCTGTCCGCCTGGTCGCGTGGGTGGGTGTGGGTGTGGTGGTGAGGTGAGTGGGAGTGTGGGTGAGTGGTTGAGTGTGGGTGTGAGTGTGGGGGCTCGAGGAAGCATTTTAAGATTACAATTTGTTGTTGAATTTAGGCCAATGCGCATAAGTCCATTAAAAATGTGACATGAAACCAGAGAGCTTGTATATAGATGAGAGGGACAACTCCCGCGAAAATCGGTAACACAGGCTACAGTGGCGCTCCTGGCGTTTATTGTTGAACAAGGCTTGAGTTTGATGGTACACGCAGTGCAAAACATCAGTTTTATTCAAAATGAATAGGAATCCAGGACCCTAACCTTATAAATTTAATATAATCCATTTGGTAAACATGTTTTCTATATGTGTTCCAAGCGGTTTGTGTCTAGGTCATGTGGTTTTAGAGATATTTCACTTTTTCTGTATGGAGATTGCTCACTGCCATTGACAATGCCTTGAGTTTGCCATACGTGTAGTGCAAAACGTGTATTTTATTCAAAATTAATAGAAATACAGAACCCTAGCCATATGAATTTAATATAGTCTCATCGTTAAATATGTTTTCTATATGTTTTCCAAACAGTTTGTTTCTATGTGGTGTAGTTTCAGAGATATTTCACTTTTTCTGTATGAAGATTGCACAAGACCATTGACAATGCCTTGAGTTTGCTGGTACACGTAAACTGTTCAACAACCACCACTTGGAGCGCCACAGTCGGCAGCTGTTACACGGTCTAGTATGACAGTTGTCCCTCTCATCTATATACACGCTCTCTGATGAAACTCCACAGACAGATAAATCCATGACTCAATAGAGCATGACGACCTCACCAAGTAAGTGTAGGCCCTATTGAACTCACAAAATACTGTGATGATCGGTGAGGCCTAAGCCCCGTTCACACAGCACAACTTTAGGCCGAACTAGATAAGGCGAACTAGAGGAGGCGAACTAGGCGTCCTGTCCACACAAGCAGTACTTGGGGCGGTTTAAGGTGGAAATCGATCTCTGCGCATGAGCAAGTCCATACTAACCAGCGCCAGTTTCGGTTCATCGACGTCACCACGAGAGAGTGTGGGTTCGACCTAGATATGTATGGACTGAGTCGTATTGTTTTGGAACGGTCAAAACTTCTGCTGGGCAGTGAAACCCTAAAAATAAATGATGAAAAAAATATCTGTGCACCTCTAGCCGGTTCATAGATCAAATTATATTATATAGTGTGACGTGCTTAATCCGCCTCAAGTAAACCGCTACTGTCCACACAGGCAAGGTGGGCCGACTTAAGCTAGTTCGCTTCATCTATACTACCTCGCAACGTAGTTTACTTGAAGCGAACTTGGTGATTCGGCTCATGCCTAAGTCGCACCAACATCACGTCCACACGACCAAATTGAGTCGAACTAAAGGAGACGAATTAGTTAAGCCGACTTAACTCGCCAGTGTGAACGGGGCTCTAGATCGTTAGTGGAGAGTCCCTTTAAACTTCTCGGTTCACATCGTTGTTCAGAGACCTAGATTGGGATTGTCAGGTGGTACTCAGATGGAATAAAATGATATTGGAATAAAACGCGATGGATTGAGATGCTATAAGACAACATATATATATCTATTATATTTTAAAATGAAATATTTGTAATCTCAGGTAGCAGGCAGCTGTGTTCCTGCGTCTGTGGAAGTTAGGCCCCTGCTGCTATAACTTTAACTTACAGATTCACTTACAGATCCTCTTCTGGCTGATCTCGATCGTGGGTTCGAACCCTGGTCGAGTCAAACCAATGACTTAAAAATTAATACTTGTCGCTTCCTATCTAGGCGCTCAGCATTATTAGGATGTGGCAAGGACTGGTTTGCTCAGTGCACATTGTCACAAGTCGGTACCTGTCCTGATATGACCTTAGATGTTGCTAGGACGTAAAACAACAAACAAACAAACTATAATTCTTAGTTACTTAAAGCTGCATAGTCTGACGAAACAGGAAATTTTCAAACCAAAATAGTGATCTAGATTTGATTATACATATCTAACTTAGATACTGGTACACTTATCAAACATTTGTCACCACATAGAATGGAACGCGGAGCCACTTTAATAGAACCTGTAACTGCAGAAGTCTATGGTGTCAGAGTTTTGGCGTACTTGCCAACATTAATTTGGTATGTTTGCATTTCAAATATCTCAAAAGTTAGCAATTTAAACTAAAAGTTAATTCAAACTAAAGTAACGTATATTATAATGATCAACCTAATATATTTATCTCAGAAAATGACAGAAACTCAAAACCATCGGACTATGCAACTTAAAAAAAAAATCACTTGCAATAATATACATTAATCTATGTTAATGTATCAACATTGGTTCTTTTAAAAGGATTTTCTTTTTAATTTAAGAATAAAATTAGTATTATTTGAGTTAAGGTTTATGATAGGCTTCCTCGTCAGATGCGATCTTCCGGCTGGAGTACCTGGTGTATGAGTCAGGATACCATTAATGCATCAATTAACCTCGTCAGTATTTGGATTGGTCACAACGTAGACATCCTGACACTGACTTATACCAAACCGAAGCAGTAGTGACTAAGTGAGACATACCCAGCCCGCAGTGTGACGTCATTTCGATATCATTCAGACATCAGGGCCACGTTCAGGGTGCGCCTCGGAGGTGCCTCGGGGGGAATTCCGAACGTCCCTGTCGGTTGCATCGAAAATGGCGGCCTCCATAGGGTGCAGCCATTTGCAATTGAAAGAATCGCTCTGATTGGCTCAAACTACTGAAACTCACGGCCATTTTGGAGGCATTTTTGCCTCTTACCTGAAAAGTACGATGTCTCGGAGTCGACTCTGAGGTGCACCCTGAACGCAAATTGGGCAAAAAAACGTCACGGAGCCATCTCGATGTCGACTCGGAGGTGTACCCTGAACGCGTCCCAGCACTGGTATTGGTGCGATACCGGAGTCCGATGTTGACCCAACACGATTTTGTCCATCAGAAATGGGTGAGATCAACATTGGGAGGATGTCAGATCTCGATACAAATATAATATCTAATTGATATAAGATTTTCAATGTCACAACCACTTCAGAAATCTTACATTTGTAATATTCCTCAATTCTTGCGGGGTAAAAAACAGATACTTAATAATTAATACATTTTAGAAAGACACCAAAGTTGACAAGTTAACCACAATGTTCCGACCTGTGATTTTACGCTCTCTTGGTGGCTTTATAGTGCTGCCCCACCAGGATGTAATACCACAAGCGCCATACTCCAATATCTAGTCTCAAATGTCCATTATATTGGTTCACCTCGAGTATGGATCTGATATTAATTCCAAATTACAACTGGCTATCCTCACACCTCCCACACACACACAGAGGTTAAGGAGGTCAAAGGAACAGTCAATGGCCATTCATAATTTCTGTCGGAATTTGGCATGGTGGAATCCCACTCCATGTTTGAGACTAGACGGACTCATCCATATTAAAGTTGCATAGTCCGATGGTTTTGAATTTATGTATTTTTTCTGAGATAAATATATTAGATTGATCACTAGTATCTACTTTACATTAGTTCAAAGTTACTTTTATTTTAAATGGTAAACTTTGGAGATATTTTGAGTGCAAACCTGGAAAATTAGTTTTGGCAAGCTTGCCAAAACTCCGACACCATTGACTTCGGCAATAACAGGTTCTGTTAAATTGACTCAGTATTGCCTTCTAAGCAGAAACAAATGCTTAATAAGTGCATCAGTATCTAAGTTAGATGTGTCAAATCAAATCTAGGTAATCGGTTTGGTTTTGAAAATTTGATTTTTCATTGGACTATGCAGCTTTAACCCTGGGACAGAGCCAATTAGCCACCGCCCTGTCCAAGTAATGAATGTAAAGTGTCGGGCAAAGCGCCAACTTTTTTTACATCTTTGGTTTGACTCAGAGAGAGAGAGAGAGAGAGAGCGAGAGAGCGGGAAGTGGATGCTTTAACCACTAATCCATCCCATCGGGTTGGGTGAGGCGAACATAATTAGGATGAGGAGAATCCAAAATGGCTACCAGCCAAATGCAAATGGACAAACCAGGACATAGTAATGAACGGTCCATAAATATCCATGTTCTTCATAATCTAAACATTTTTCAGAAGTTGGACATTGGGATGATTGATTGGCTGGTTGTTGGAGTTTTATCTTGGCAACATCTAAGGTCACATCAGGACGGGTACCGACAGTGCGCACTCATGGTGACTTTATAGTGCTGCCACACTGGGAGGTCAGGCTGCCAGCACCATGACCTGATATCCCACTCAGTCACATTATCCTGACACTGAGCCAAACAGTCCTTGCCCAATCATAGCAATGCTGAACGCCTGGCTAGGAAGCGACAAGTATAAATCGTTAAGACATCAGTTTGATTTGGGTTGATGTTCAGGCTATAACATCGTTCACAGTTTCTCAGTGTTCTTACATTATAATTAGGAGACGGGGAGAGGGGGTCAAACCTAAATCCTAACATTGTATGATTGTGAAGACCATTGACATTTATGGATCATCCCTAACTGTAATGCGACACCACAGCTCCGTGGTTAACGGCTGGCAGCAGAGCCTCATGCTGTCCCATCTTTATCCTATTAAAATATGAGAAGAACGAAGGCTACCCCTTCGTAATCCTACTTATAACACATGGGCCATGCTTTCATTAAAGTTGGATAGACTGATAAAAACATCAAATTTTCAAAACCAAAACTATTATCTAGATTTGATCCTACATATCTAACTTAAATACTAATGCACTTATTAAGCATGTGTTGCCACATAGCAGGGAATACTGAGTAAATTTAGTAGAACATGTTACTGCGGAAGCCTGTGGCATTAGAGTTTCGGCATTTCTTTCCTTGGAAGATTTATACTGCCTATAGTGAAGGCAGCAACCCAACAACAAAAAAACACAGGCAGAGCAGGGGAGGGAGGCGACTGGTTCCGGTGACATCCGAGGCAGAAGTGGGTCCACCGATTCCAGAACCCCAGGGAAGGGGAGGAGGAGGGGGGCGGAGGCACCACCTAGCAGATTCGAACCCACCGGAACCAGTGATTCAATAATTCCCAGAACACCAGGGGGAGGCACTGCACTTCACCTACACCGGCATATCGAGGATATACGCGTGAATTATGGATAAGTCTGAATAGACTTGTTTTCACCATTAGATAGTTTGTCAATAGAAAGCCCGAGCCTACACTTTTACTGACCCAAGTGATTTTTAACCTCCCACACCACATAGACATGGTATGAGAGCAAATGGCCTTTGATGACACTGTAAGTTATACGCAGCAGTGGAAATCCAAATTGGCAGAGGTGGGGGGCACAGGGAATTGAACCACCAACCTTCAGATTAGGAGTCCGACCTAGAAAAAAGTCAGACACTCTAACCACTCCACCACAGAGAAAACCACAAATGCTTGCCAAAATTAATTTGGCATGTTTGCACCTCAAATATCGCCAAAGTTAGGCATTTAAAAAAGAATTGCTTCAAACTAAAGCAATCGGACTATGCAACTTTAATACCGGAAGTATTGATGAATGAACAGCTGAATGCTTTATTTAAAGTTGCATAGTCCAATGGTTTTGAATTTCTGTATTTTTTCTGAGATAAATATATTAGATCGATCACTAGTATCTACTTTACATTAGTTCAAAGTTACTTTTATTTTAAATGGTAAACTTCTTAGATATTTTGAGTGCAAACATGGAAAATTAGTTTTGGCAAGCTTGCCAAAACTCTGACACCATAGACTTCTGCAGTAACAGGTTCTGTTAAATTTACTCAGTATTGCCTTCTTCGCAGAAACAAATGCTTAGTAAGTGCATCAGTATCTAAAGCTGTGTTTACACGGGCAAATGTAAAACGATTTAGACAAAGCGATTTATATGAAGCGATGTAGTGGTAAGTTTACATGACAAATTTGAAACTGTGTCCGCGACCGGGAACCAGCAGCCTTAGTGGTGAGCCTGTAGCCGGCGAGCACCGCTATTTGACACTATCGGCGCCCGGGGACCAGCAGCCTTAGTGGTGAGCCTGTAGCCGGCAAGCACTGCTATTTGTTTAGGTTACATTCGTCGATTCACAATATGAATAACGACGCCAATGTAGCGGCTACATTAATATCGCTTGGAATTTAGGGTTAATTAAATTAAATTTCATTATTTGAGTATGTAATTCTGTTAAATATGATCGCATTCAATAGATTTCGGCCTAATCGGTCCCTAACACTGCCGGGCACCTGTGTATAGTTACAGCTGAGCCTGTAGCCAGCGAGCACCGCTATTTTACACTATCGCCGCCCGGGAACCAGCTGTATCGCTTCATCTATACTACCTGGCAAGGTGGTTTACATCTACCGATTTATATGAATCGATTCAGCCCTAAAACGCCACAGTGTCGCGTTTACATGGCAAATGTAAATTGATCTAGGCAAGTGGTTTTATATGAAGCGTTTTAACTCGCCCGTGTAAACACGGCTTAAGTTAGATATGAAAAAATCAAGTGTAGATAATTGGTTTGGTTTTGAAAATTTGATATTTCATCGGACTATGCAGCTTTAAGGAATAAGGAGGTTCCAAGATGGTGAAATAAAAGGCTACAGTTACTACAACTTACTGTAAGAGAGCAATTTCTCTGTTTGTTTTACATCCTAGCAACATGTAAGGTCATATCAAGATGGGTACCGACTTGTGGCAGTGCACACTCATGGTGACTTTATAGTGCTGCCTCACTGGGAGATCAGAGCCCTGGCACCATGACCTGATTGATATCCCCGTCACATTATCCTGATATTGTGCTAACCAGTCCTTGTCCGATCCTATTAATGCCGAGCGGCAGGCTAGGTAGCGACAAGTATCAATTTTATAAGTCAGTGGTTTGATTCGGTTGGGATTGAAACTCCTGACATTCCACAAGGGGAAGCCTAGATTCATCAATCCTACCGTCACACTATATTAAGAACAATCATTATTCTGGTACAAAAAAAGCTTCTTTTATTTAATGACGCCTCTAGAGTGGATCAATTTTCGTATTATCGGCTATTGGACGTCAAACATAACGTAATTTCTTTGGAGGAAACCTGCTGCCGTCACATAGGCTACTTTTTTCGATAAGCAGCAAGGGGTGTTTTATATGCACCTTCCCACAGACAGGACAGCACACACCACAACCTTTGATGGACCAGTTGTGGACCACTGGTTGGAACGGAAAATAGGCCAAACTCCACATAGATCCACTGAGCACGATCGATAGGATGATTGACACCTTCACAGGTGGACACTTTACCGCCTGAGCTATGTCCCGCTCCCATTGTTCTGGTACAACTTTAAAAATTAGAATAAAAACTGCAAAAGAAAACACAGAGTTCAAGTCTCAGGCTTTACATGTTTATTTCTTGACATGCATAACATTTACATGACTATGTACACTGCTGCTGGTTTATGTTACACTTATGGGGTGCACCGATTACACTTATGGGGTGCGCGACTCGTGTACACCGAGTGCTGACGATCTCTACAGACTGAGAAGGACGACGTGCCTACGACGGAGAAACTGCCACAAAAAATTTCCACCATATATGTCTACATATATAATATATACATCGATGTATATATAGCCATACATCTACATATATCTATATATACATATAAGTATCTATATATGTATATTATATGCATATAAATATATATATATATATATTAGCCTGTCTCAAAAGGTGATAACTCTTTTTTTTGTCCATTGTAACGATTGACACAAAACAGCACAGAAATGGTTACACTGAAAACACAAGGACATTTGCTTCAAATCAATATGCATTCTATTGGGATTATGAAACACCATGTAAAAAACAAATCAGTTTATACATAAGCAGATAGTATGTTGATCGTTACAATGGACAAAGTTTTGTCCCATATTGCTTAGCATATTTTGAGACAGTCTCATATATGTATATATATATATATCTATATATTATATTACATACATATATATATATATAATATATTATACATATAGATGTATTATATACACATATTACACATATACAATATAATTTGATTCCAGAGGTCCGATCATACAGACACAATAATAGTGCGAAAACGCAATTAAATACAAAACACATAGATTTAAAAAGAAGATAAGATAATATATAGACACGATATTGGTCCATAGCAACCTCGTCAAAAAGACGACATTCAATATTAGCCGCCAAAATAACAAGTTAAAAGTCGTCATAACTGTAAAACAGAGGCTGGCAATTTAGTAGCATTTATCCAGATGCTGATTAACATAACACTGCTTTGCTAAAAGTCACATGTTCTCGTGCATAAACGAGGAACTACTGGGCACAGGCTGGCAAGTCGAGAAGAATGTAAAGTTTTTGTGAACAGTGTTTTTGGTCCAGGTTTTCCCATTTGCCCGACATCGTGAGGATGAGCAACCAGAATTAGATCTACTCCAATATTCCAAGCCCATCATAGTATCCTGACCACACCTCGTCATCCAGGGGCGTAGCTAGGCTTACGCGCGTACGCCAAAACGTCCACATCGTTTTGTCAACAACAACAAAAATTTTAAAATAATAAAGAGAGAGAGAGGAGGCATGTAGTAGTCCGGAGTGTCGAACACTCAAGTCTAAAATCCGCCAGCTTAAGCTTAAGCGGCCCCCTAAACCCCCCTGCCGAAATTAGGAGTACACATCGTTAAAGGTCTAGCTTCGCCCCTGTCATCTGTGATTAAAGCTAAGATTCCATATACGCGGTACGCGGCATAGATATCGATGTGATTTTCGGTCTTTCTTTCTACAAACTTGTGAAGGAAAGTCAAAGTTTGGTCCATGTAGCGATCCACTTGCGGCATTCGCATTTGGACATATACGTCATTTGGACGATGGTGTATTTACATGCTTTGCCATTTCTTGTCGCATTCCGCGTATATGGAATCTTACCTTTATGTTGCATGCAAATCGTGGTGCCTGCTGCGGGTGTTGGTGAGGGAAGGGGGAGGGGGGCATGATGCATTTCGGAGGCTAGTCGGTTGTTGGAGTTTTACGTCCTGGCAACATCTAAGGTCATATGAAGAGGTCAGTTCTAAGACCTTTCCTTCAGAGAATGCAGCCAGTATTATTGATCATTTTGTTGGTGTTGAAAGCATTGGCTGACACTGGTGAACGTATGGCCTACTCCTCGTCTATAAGATGTTCAGGGTGGATTTTTGTTGTCATTTTCAAAATAGAATATGCAATAAATGCATGGGAAGAGCTTTAATATGTTATAAGTCCTCACCAAAGAATGGAGTCGACCAATCCCAGGAGGATTGTGGAGAATAAGGAAACACGGGTTGGTTGCAAAAAGTGCCCGAAGACGCCCGTAAGGTGCTGTCACCTGATGGTTGGAAAACACACTAACCATTAGTTCTAGTATTGATGACTCAAGCATGGCAAGTAGTTCAAGATCTGCCAGTTACTAGGTTAGAAGATGCGGAAGGTTGATTCAAAATGGCGGTGGGTACCTGACCCATTAGTAAGCTGGGTCTGGGATCCAGAACCACATGCGCTCTAAACCAATCTCGAATGAAAGACCATAAGGTCCAGTCACCAGCGAAGATGTTTGATACAGTCGTTGTATTCTTCAAGGATAGCTTAAAATCACCCAGTATAGTCCACTGAGACGACAAACAAACTCAGAATATAACATATGAATGACGTCATGGGTGGGATTCCCTCATCACATGACCTAATATGGTTTCCCCACTTGATCAAATATGGTTCCCCACAGACTGTGGAAGCCCTTTATGTTACGCTTGCACACTAACCATTGTGGCACTCTCCCTCCACATATTCAGTTAGACAAACTGAAAAGGTGTGCTTGGAGCGCATTTGTCAGAGTACAGTTCCACACTCAGTGGCCTATACCGGATCCATTTAAATACTTGGGTCATTCTCTAAAACTGGGCACCAAAGTGTGACATGGAAACTAAAAGTGAAAACCTTCCAAATAATAGCAAAATTCCTTTCAAATAATAGCCTAATCCAATGTCCTATGAAGGTATGCATGTTGTGCATATGTCAGAGTTGAAAAAAATGAATTTCACTTTTTGAATTAGATCTTATACAAATTGAGCAATACATTAATCTCACTCGTGTAACATGAAAATCAAAGACATACCCAGAATCTCATTTTAACATATACAACATAGTCAAACAAGATTTCTTGATTACTGTTAAGCAGACAAGGTTATGACTTACAAGAAAAAAGTTGAAAAATAAGTTGAAAAAAGTTTGGCTACATGTATGGTGTCAATGTGTCAATTTTCACATTTTCACTCAAGCGCAAAATCATACAATTATAATTTTGATATCTTTTGTGCGATAAATTTAATACATGTAGAACTGCTAACATACCTAATAGACAGAGGCTGCAATACTTATTTGACTTGTTATCAATAAAACAAACACTTAATTACCAGCATCGTAACGTGGAAACCAAATATGTGGTGCCCAGTTTGGGAGAATAACCCAAGTACTGTAGTTCAACTCACTGAGCTCCTCTCTCCCAGAAAAGTCTTCCCTCAAAATTGCAGAAGTTGGTCCCACTCTAAATTAGCATATAGTTCTCTGAACTAACACCAGGTGGCAGCACCGACGGAACGGCTGCTGTGGAGTCAGGGCGAGTTATCACAATGGTTTATTCTCTGCAAGTAAGAAGTGCCAGGGAACCAGAATCATTGGCAGGTGACGCAGAGAAACTGCAAAACTTCATGGAACTTCTTATGCCCGGCACACACCTCCCGTATACGACTTAAAACTGCCCGTTTCACGATTAACTTTTAGTTTTAGTCGTTAGGTGTGCGCCCCCATAGCACACCAGAGCATTGCGATTCGCGACTTAAAACTCAGTTTTAGTGCTTAAAACACGAATCGCAAGACATTCGAAAAATGAATCGGCCAGTTTTACGTCGCAAAACGGGATGGGTCGGGTTGTGAAACGCAGTCAGTTTTAGCACGTGAATCGTATACGGGAGGTGTGTGCCGGGCATTAGTTAGCCAATGTCCATTCTTGTGTCCATAGCGCAAGCTTTTGGTAAAAGAACACCGGTCAATTCTTCCACTGCCAATAGTACAATCAAGGAGAATCACTGAAATAACAGTAAGTATCAGTAAATCTTCACAGATTAAAGGAAATGTTTTAAAGCCTTGTTAATTGGCAAAGAAAAAACCCGAACACAAACGCATTGTACTCAGACACAATGCCTAAAGTCCACATTCCGTAGGCATGATTTTCATACATCATATACAATCCGTGTAATTTTTTTTAAAAGAAGAGAAAAATCTATCGAAATAGCTATGTCGCTACAAGAGCTATGACATAGGTCTGAATTCATACAGCACACACAATGTAGGAGAAATCAAATCGGCACATGTACCCAGATCACATTCACCCCCCCCCTCACCATGCCTATGGAATGTACACATAACACAAAGTTCATTCAGCCACTTTAGTCACAATATCGATATCGGGTTGGCGGGGGTTGAGGGTGGACTACTGGGTTATTATGGTTTCAGTACTTTTGGCCTACATTGTCGACGAATATTATTACACAGCCCCCTCCCTCACCTCTTGGGAGTTTTTTTGGTTTCAATTTGCCTACAGGATACAGCCTTGGCGACTTGCATCTCCCCCCCCCCCCCCCCCAACTGTCCACTAGTTTCAGCGCTCAATATGCAATAATATGCCAAACTGAAGTGGAATTACAGATATTACACTTTGCATATATTAACATTCAACAACAGGATCATAATCATTATAGCCCTTTCTTAGGAAAAGGCTAAATTTGTTCTTTATATATATATATATATTTGTTTTGACCTAATTAGGCTTAGAGGTGGATATTAACAACAAGCCAGTTGCATGATGGTTACATATAACACACACTACTTACAGTGCACATGAACCAGACTTATGTATTTTTACCATGATGTTCACACACAATATATGTATAACTTTATGATGTATAACTTTAAACTCTACCGCACTAATCACCACTGTGCTCTTGTTAGTGTCCTCATTGACCGATCCGACTCCATCAACCTGCGCATGCGTACATCAATACACCCTGTTTGAATCAAGCTTCGCTTAGCTATGTTTCACGCAGCTGCCAATACGCGTTCCGAGTTCTGCTTTTCCCTCAGAAGAACTGAAGCTGTTACCCAACACACCAGGTCACAGCTACAACTTAAGGGGCTGTCACATTACGAGGCATTGCGCCGACATATGCGATTTTTGGCAACTACGTCGGGATACAACGTTATGCGTTACGCGCTCGTTGGTAAACGTCACCGTTGGTATATGTCAAAGTATGTCAATGTTCGTCAAGATACAGCATCGCGCGTCAGCAAAGTTTTGTGCATGCACAAAACTTTTGACGTATGACAATGTGTGGATTTTACGTCAGCCATATGTTATGTATATGTTAGGCGTACGTGGATGTATGTTAGACAAACATTGTTCATTACACTGTACTACGTTGACCTAAGTTAAAGACAGTGGGAAGGTACAGTCCGCATACTGACAACATATGGATAACATACGTCTAACATACATTTGGCTTTTCTCAAGCACGTCTTGACGTATGAGGCATAGTTCTGGCGATCGAATAACATATATAACATTCACCGGCGTTCTGTAAACGTACCATGAGCATAATTCGAGCGTTTTTCGCAGGGAGGCACGTTAGCCATACGTTGGCTATACGGTATGTATATGTACAACGTTTCCCCCCATGCCAAAAAGTTTGACACTTCTCGACCTAAAAAAAGTGATTTTACGCGTTGGCCACGCGCTTGCAAGATGCGTCGTAATGTGACAGGGACTTTACACAGCGGAAGGTAGGGATGGTCCCCCTTCCCAGCCCTATCCACCACGACACACAACCTACAAATCACATGCCTATTTATGATCTAAGTTGACACGGTTATTGCCAGACATTTGCTTCCAATGTAGATTATAGTGAAATTGTCCTAGCTTATATTTTACACTGGATAAAATATGAATTTTTCGAACCACCGTACTTCAGATTAGGAGTCCGACCTAGAAAAAAAGTCACGACACTGTAATCACTCCACCACAGGGAACACCGACTATTCGTTCCGCGTTGGCCGTCCTGATATGACCTTAGATGTTGGTAGGACGTAAAACAACAACATGCAGACAGACGTTCCGAGTTGCCAATTAGAACACAGGCATTCCGAGTTATACTGGTCCCTCAGGAAGGACTGAAGCTGTAAAGCAAAACGCCGGGTAACAGCCAGAGCTTACATGGGGTCCTGATATGACTGTATATGTTGCTAGGACGTAAAACAACAACAAACAAACAAAACATGGCAGAAGGTGGGGGGGGGGATGAGTGAATACAGTACACACTGTTACAAAGGAAGTGGTACTGTATCCGATGTGAATACAGTACACAATGTTATACAGGAAGTGGTACTGTATCCGAAATGAATACAGTACACAATGTTATACAGGAAGTGGTACTGTATCCGATGTGAATACAGTACACAATGTTATACAGGAAGTGGTACTGTATCCGAAATGAATACAGTACACAATGTTATACAGGAAGTGGTACTGTATCCGAAATGAATACAGTACACAATGTTATACAGGAAGTGGTAACGTGTATCCGATGTGAATACAGTACACAATGTTATACAGGAAGTGGTACTGTATCCGATGTGAACAGTTACAGTACACAATGTAGTATACAGGAAGTGGTAACTGTACATCCGAAATGAATACAGTACACAATGTTATACAGGAAGTGGTACTGTATCCGAAATGAATACAGTACACAATGTTATACAGGAAGTGGTACTGTATCCGATGTGAATACAGTACACAATGTTATACAGGAAGTGGTACTGTATCCGATGTGAATACAGTACACAATGTTATACAGGAAGTGGTACTGTATCCGATGTAAAATATTTGCTAGGACAATTTCACTGCAATTTACATTAGAATCCAATATACGGTAAGAACTCTAGCAAGTTTGGTCATTGATCATGAGGCATGTGACTATAGGTGTAAGATGAGTTAAAGAATAGGGTCAATAACGAAGGACAGGGCTGAGAGGAGCACCTTCCTCTACCTTCCGCTCGGGAAGCTGTAGCTGTGACTCAACGCGCTAATTCTCATCTTCCGTCCTTCCTGAAGGACCAGCAGAACTCAGAATACCTGTATTAGCCAGGGGGTTTGACATACTGAGTGAGAACTTAAAGTTGCATAGTCCAATGAAATATGAAATTTTCAAAACCAAACAATTATCTAAATTTGATTTTTGCATATCTAACTTAGATACTGATGCACTTATTGAACATTTGTTTCTGCATAGAAGGCAATACTGAATCAATTTAACAGAACCTGTTACTGTAGAAGTCTATGGTGTCAGAGTTTTGGCAAGCTTGTCAAAACTAATTTTCCATGTTTGCACTTTAAAAATCTCAAAAGTTTACCATTTAAAATAAAAGTAACTTTAAACTAATGTAAAGTAGATACTAGTGATCGATCTAATATATTTATCTCAGAAAAATGACAGAAACTCAAAACCATCGGACTCTTCAACTTTAACATATTAATACAAGTATGGGAAAATTACTCGAATGATGCCTCTCAATGAATATAAATCACTAAATGGGGCTGAATTGGAAGAAATTACAAAGAGCGCTTTATAGTAGGCAGGAGGCTCTTCTAGCCAGAGGTAAAAAATATATATACAGTATAACCCCGTTAAACCAAGCTTGGTTAAACCAAATGATCGGTTAATCCAAACTTTTTTCGGCGGCAAAATACTACCATTTGTCATATAAAAAAGTTGGTTAAACCAAAGTCGGTTAATCCAAATTATCGGTTAATCCAAACAAAATTGTCAGACCTCAGGCCACTTCCAGTATGGTTAAACCAAACTTTCATGTGGTTATAAGGTCATCTGAGATCCCACCGACTTTTTTATATGATAAATGGTAGTATTTTGAAGGGACCTTAGAAATTTGTTTGGATTAACCGATCATTTGGTTTAATGGGGTTATACTGTATGTACATACAAAATAATAATCAAAGTGTCCACATAAATTGTATATTACATGTGGAATACACACTTACTCAAAGTCAAAGCCAAAGCTTGATTAAACCAATGATCGGTTAATTCAAACAAATTTCTAGGGTCCCTTCAAGTTTGGTTTAATGGGGTTATACTGCATAACAATTAACATCAAAGTTTACAATTCTTAGAGGCATCATATATCTACATATATAAATGATGGCCATATATATATATGCCTCTAAGAATTTATAACCGGAACCAGAAAAAAGAGCCAACTGCGCGACATGGAATTCTAATAGTTGCGCTGCCCTTGATTACAGGATTTACAGTAAGACGAGTGAGTTGACGTGTGCGCTGGGGCGTGACGATGTGCGCACGCGCCGGTTGGCTTCACAACGCTCTGTCGGGAATGTCTCCTCTATTTGACAATGGAGCCTGCTCCTAAACACTTCACCGACAGAGGTCAGCTATTAGGGGTGGGGTGTTTTTACTTATTAGTCAGCCACAGGCAGGTGGCGCCACCTGCGAGCAGTGGCGTGTCTCTAACATCTAATAGGGTTTGCACGTGACAGGGGTGTCGCAATGACGACACGGACTAAGCTGATGTCACACACTGACATCACACACCGCACCGGCGGCTGCTTCCCTGTGGGAGGGCGCTGCCCCCTCCCAATTAGACAGGGTTCAGGAGAGATGAACTGGGCAGTGAGTGATTAGGTCAGGGGAGGGACAGGGGGGACGGGAGGTGGAGGGTTGGTTGCTTGGTTGTTGGGGTTTTACCTCCTGGCAACATCTAAGGGGGAGGAGGAGAGGAGGGAGAGTTGGAGCCAAAGCCAAGTGCTGCTCACCTACCTCCAGGTCCAGTGCATGCGACCGCATGGCGACTGCCCTTCATTCTGGTCCGATGCGTGCGCAGACAAGACGGTACCGCAAAAGGGAAATGCGCACCCAAGGTCAATGGGAAGAGGCATATTAAAGTAAACCGGAAGTGCATAAAACCGGAAGTGTCCAGTGATGGCCACTGTGACCCCGAAAGTACTTCTAATTTGAAAACCTGAGTGTAGGAAATGAAGAATTTGGAGTTGTTCTGCCATGAGGTTTCAGGAGGGTGCAACAATTCTTTTCATAAAAAAACCCCAACAAATATAATACCTCGGCTTATATTATTTTATATTCACTGATTCAACGGTGGGGTCTCAATTGGGGGCAATTGACCGTCCTCATTCTACTCCTTACCCTAAGGACCAGTGCTAACCACAGTAGTTAGTGAGAAGCATCAATTTGATAAGGTTTTAATTTGAATCAGCCAGAACCGAACTGACGACCTTATGCACTGGAAGCAAGTGCTCTCCTCATGCGGCCATCTCAATTGATTGCGTAAAATGGTAGACGCGCTTCAAACTTTGAAGCCCACATAAAATGACACCTTGAATGCCACCCTAAGCCCATTTCAAAAGCAAACGTAGCTTTGTTAATTTAAAAGTGAAAACTGGCTGTCCAATTTAAATTCTGTGGCAGGTTTTTTGAAACTTAGCAGAGGAATTTATTTCATTATCTTTCTTCGCTTGGTGGCTTAGACCGTTACCTGCATTGAAACTATAGTTCTGGGCCATTGGATGCTAGCCTTGAAGATTGGGAGTTGGTAATGATGTCTCCAGATTAGGTAAGCCGCATAGTGCGATGAAATCGCTTAACCAAATTTGACCCTATATATCAAACTTATTAAACATTTGTTGCTGCAGAGAAGGGAATACTAACTCAATCTAATAGAACCTGTTATTGCTGAAGCCTATGGTGTCATAATTTTGTCGTGGGGGTGATGAAAATGGGAAATATTGCACCTAGAGCGGGACTCAAACCCACATCTCTTTGGATTCCGGGCCAGTGTGCTAACCATTACACCACCTAGGCTCCCTGATATCAACACATACCCACGCCTACCTGTCTATGCGGCTCCTTGCCTGAGAGGTCAGTGCAGACTACTATACTACACTCGTCCCCCTGGAATTGTAAGTCTTTTAAATGATCATTTAATGCTTACAATTACATACATACAGGCAATGTACTAACACATACATACACAGGGTAGGTTCAACAACCACACATCGTGTAGCTTGTACAGGATCCTGGTCACGGCACCAGTGTCATGAGGGTGATGAAAATGGGAAATATTGTACCTAGAGTGGGATTCGAACCCACATCTCTTTGCATCCCGGGCTAGTGTGATAACCATTAGACCACCTAGGCTCCGCACACCTACCTGTCTATGTGGTTACTTGCCTGAGAGGTCAGTGCAGACTACTACACCAACATCATTTCTTTCATGTCTTCAAAATATTTCCAAAGTTAACCATTTATACTAAAACCTACTTCAAATGAAAGTATGGTAGATGATAATAGTCAGCCTAAAATATTTATCTTAGCCTAACCAGGATTGGGCAAGGAGCAGTGGAATGAGGAAGACCAATCGTCCGCGATTGAAATTTTCCCAGCTTAAACAACTAATGCACACTCAAAAAAAAAAAGAAACTCAAAACCATCAGATTATGCAAATTTAAGTAACTCCTACCCCGTCCACTGCAGCCAACTTACCAGACAGACCTAATGCTGTCCACAAACACAGTATTGTATCTAAGAGATGTCCCACCATAACAATGGCACTTTGTTGCTGACATAGATCTAATGGGGTTAAATCCCTGGCACTCACTGACAGGGAGGAAATGTATTCAAGTTGCATAAAACCCAACCCATAATGTTCATAATGCTACAGGAAGTACCACGTTCCAGAGCCATGCACAAAGCATCATGGGGTGGGCTGTGTCGAATTGCATAGACCAGGGCCGCGTTCAAGGTACACCTCAGAGGCGCCTCGGAGATATTCCGGATGTTGCACTAGTCTGAACGACTTTAGCTCTAGGGTGCCTCGAAAATGGCGGTCTCCATAGGGGGGTGGCCATTTGCAATTGAAAAGAATGGCTCTGATTGGCTGAAATCACAGAATTTGGTGGCCAAGGTTGGGTGGAAATAAATTAAGAAGTTTTACCATTCAGAATACCAGACAGGATGGCCGAATGAGTTGAGCATCCGTCTCCTGTTTTGGGAGATTTGTCGATCCGAACCCATGGGATCGAACCCTGGTCGAGTCAAACCAATGACTTAAAAATGTATACTTGTTGCTTCCTAGCCAGGCGCTCAGCATTATTAGGATGGGGCAAGGACTGGTTGGCTCACTGTCAGGATAATGTGACTGAGTGGGATATCAGGTCATGGTGCTGGGGGCCTGGTCTCCCAGTGGGGCAGCACTATAAAGTTGCCATGAGTGCAAACTGTCACAAGTCGGTACATGTTCTGATATAACCTTAGATGTTGCTAGGACGTAAAACAACAAAGTTCTATATACACATGGCTTTCTCCCCCGGTACTAGAATATTTACACTGCTGTAAGTTGTTGTGCTATGACTACGGACTAAAATGAAGTTTTCTGAAAAGAGAAAAGCGTCACATGACGCACAACTTTGTATGGCAACACTATATCTGCACTAATTCTTCTACAAATACCACGTACATCTCCGTGTCTATGTTATAATACAAATAAGCTATCTCGCACAGACATGTGCATATATATATATACACTCATATATATATATATATATACTATATTCCACGATAAGTTATCTCAGTGTTAAAATTAAATGAATGGAAATAATATATATACATATATATATATAGGCATATACACATCTGCCTGTATAGAACTATATATATATAGGCATATACATCTATGCCTAAATACAACTATATATGGGCACCACGTTGCAATAATAGAACAACGTATTTAAAAAACCCACATAAACGGTACATACGGCGGGAACCTTGTGAATGTACAGTCAACCATAGTACATGGCCCAGCCTTGATTGCGATAGCAGATAAATGACACTGACATCTTCACCGCTACACTACACACTACTACCTCAGATGAGCTCCAGTCCCCACTGCACCGTTCAACCAGTTTCGCGCCAGGTGTCCCACCTCGAAGCACAGCGCATAAACCTGTTTTTGTACCGTCAGAACTTTGTAAATAGGTTTACTTAAATAAAGAAAATAACCCAATCAAATTGAGCCCTATTTACAAACTAACTCCCCCCCCCCCCCACCACCATACCAGGCTTCAGTTTTTCGTGGACTTTCAGCAATCGTGTTTTTGTATCAACAACCAGTGAAGTTATAAAGTTGCATAGTCCGATGGGTTTTGAGTTTCTGTCATTTTCTGAGATAAACATATTAGGGTGATCGTTATAATCTACCCTACTTTCACTTGAAGTAACATTTATTTTAAATAGCTAACTTTTAGATATTTGAAGTGCAAACAAGCTAAATTAGTTTTGGCAAGCTTGCAAAAACTCTGACACCATCGGTTTCTGCAGTAATAAATAGGTTCTAATAAATTGCCTCAGTATTCCCTTCTATGTGGTGACAAATGTTTAACAAGTGCGCCAGTATTTAAGTTAGATATGTAGAATCAAATTGAGATACTTGTTTTCATTTTGAAAATGTTATGCTTCATCGGACTATGCAGCTTTAAGGTCAGGTCAACCAGATAAGGTCAACACAGTAGAGCAGCGCCTGGTTAAACTGTCAGTGGAGACAGTGCATAATTGCGAATGTGCGACTAAAGGTTAGATTCCTTATGTGGGTGTCACACTATGACGACTAGGCCGACGACAGCCCAGCGACTTGTCGTTTTGCTCTGTCGTCGGCTGTCGTCGGCTGTCGCTACGGTGTCGCTACGTTGTCGCTATGTTGTCATTTGGGTGTCGCCGCGACACCTCCGCGACACCTCCAGTTTCTCCACTGTCGCCCGGTTTTTGGGCATGTTGAAAATCTCGACGACAGCCGGCGACAGACGCTGTCGTGGCGCTGTCGCGGCACTGTCGCGGCACTGTCGTCCGATTGTTGTCCAACTTGGCCCGAATTTGCATGTGTCGTCGGGTTTTCACAAAATCCAAGTCGCTGGGCTGTCGTCGTCCCCTTGTCATCGTAGTGTGACAGCCACATTACACGCGGTATGCGGTATGTGGTATGCGAACGGGTTGGGTCCTTTCACCCACACCCACACATAGTGTCAGGTTTCTCTAACAGTAACACTGTTGTCTATGGTATTCGCATGCTGCATGCCACACGGATGGCTACATGGACCGATTCAGTTCGCATTCGCATGCCGCATACCGCGTGTAAGGAATGACCCTCATTGACTTATAAGTGTGTTTCCATTTTTTGCCGCATTCGCATGCCGCATACGCGTGTAAGGAATGTAAGCTTTAGTGTTCATGCTGGTTACCTAAATGTCTGCGTCACCCAGAAGGTGTCCTTGTAAGTTGCATTGTCTGTTAGATCCCCCTGATACACACTTCTACTCGCACATACACACACATGCCCTTTACACAATGTGGAGTAAGTACTTCATGATATCGTTGACACAAACAAGAGGAGCGCTCACACGTGTGGGTGTATTTTTCAGCGGTAAGTGAATCAGGATAATAAGCAAGACGAGCGGTGGCACCACCGTCTGAGCTGAGGTTGAGTAGGTTGGAGCAGTATATGACTAGCCCGAGGCTCCACCACCCGATTACTGGTGGGTGGGTGTGAGGAGCGAATATGGAATTCTGGGTTATTATATTTGTATAATTCTTATACAGCATATATATACACATAAATAGGGGAAGTGACAGCAGGTAACGCTAGAGGCCATGACAACCGGAACCCAATACTATGCAAAATAGACAAATATAATCAAATATGTGAATACCATTATTTATATTCGCATAGATTATATGTATGTGTATATTATATATATTATATATATGTATACATATATATGTACATATATATATGAAGTGCTTCTGGGTAGCGCTAATGGACATGAAAAGTGGAATGCGAAATAGACAAATACAATAAAATATGTGAGCACTTTTGGTATTTATATTCACATAATAAATTATATAACACATAATTATGTGTATATATATATATACATGTACACACAATATATATATATGTTGGAATACATATACATATATATATGCTCTATAATCTATTATGGGAATATAAACAAGGACACTACCACTTATCACTTAATATCAGTTCTCTTCTATATATTATTTATTACCTACTATCCTACTGTTAGTTCCTACTTCTGCCACTATGGCACCACCTGTGAATGGCTCCTGGCCACCCTGATATATATATATATATATATATATAATATATATGAAGAGACTCAAGGTGGCGCCAGTGTGATGAAAAGTGGAACCAGACACTATACAAAACAGACATATAGTATAGATCCAATCAAATGTGAGTACCGGTGTTTCATATACTCACATAAGAAACTATAGTGCGCATACATATTTATACATATATGTCGATGCTGGCCACTCACCATACACAACGTGGACCCCCAGGTTTTACACATACGTACAGATGCAGAAAGTACATAAATATTACTGTTAATCTCTTTACCTATATCCTAACCAGGATGACAACTTGACATAATGGAATAGAATTGGAATTTGTTGCTCGCTGGTGTGGGCATGTGTGTGTGTGTGGTGGTGTGTGTGTGTGTGTGGTGGGCTCAATAAATGCACAGGTCATGTGGGCACTGCCCGTGAGTGAAAGCTAAGTAAGAGTTGAGCACACTACTAAGGAATAAAAGATATGTCGATGGGATTGTCTCACGTCTGCAGATTGTCTGGCCCAGATGCAGATTGTCCTGCATGGTTGCAGATTGTCTCTGCATAGCTGCAATTGTGCTGCACAGCTGCGGTGCCGTGCATGGCTGCAGATTGCCATGCACGGAGCTGCAGATTGTTCCATACAGCTGCAGATTGTTGCACATAGCTGCAGATTGTTCCCACACAGATACAGATTCTTCCAGACAGCTGCACTGCTGATTATTGCAAATTAGAATATCACAAACAGATTTCTCTGCACCAACAGGGTGACATTAGTCCCTAACCGTGCTTGTTGGCCCTGTCGCGCAGCGCCACCTCGCAGACCCCCAGTCATGCCACTTATTTGTCTGGTATACATTGTCAGATATCCGACAGGCAGGTCAGATTCTGACATGCAGTGTCAGATGTCTGATATATATTGTCAGATGTATGGCATACATGGTCGTATGTCTGAATACAATGTCAGGCATACATTGTCGGATGTACATTCTGACACATCGCATACACTGTCAGGTGGCTGACATACATTGCCAGATGTATGTCAGTGTCATATGCATGAATAAATTGTCAGATGTATGAACACATTGTCAGATGTCTGACCACATTGTCAGAATCTGACATACATTGCCAGATGTATGTAATACATTGTCAGATGCCTGAATACATTGCCAGATATGCCCGACACATTGTACGATGTACCGGAATACATTATCAGATGGTTCTAGCAAATAAGATCAGACAGGCCTATTCTACATTGCCAGATGTGTCTGGTGTACATTGTCAGATGTGAATGCATATATTGTCAGATGGGTCCAATGAATAATGCCAGGCAGGCTTGATTTACATTCTAGATGAGTCTGGTGCACTTTGTCAGACGGGTCTGGTGCACAGGCCTGGTAGGTAGACATTGTCAGATGGGTCTGACGTACATTATCAGACATGTGTCTGGAATACTATTGTCGGATGTTTCTGATGTACATTATCAGACACGGTGTCTGGAATACTATTGTCAGACAGGCTTTGGTTTTGTGGTCATGTACTTGGGGAGGGATGTACAAATGGCATCTGCTACAGTGGTAGCGTTAGGCTCTCCCTATCGATTTGCTTGCATGTCTGGCAATGTACAGCAGGCATTACAATTAGCAGTGTCACAGGTTTTAGTGAAGCAATCGGCTTTCTGCTCCATGCGTTCAGTTGGAAAACACAACTCACATTACAACGCCCCAGAATGAGGCAGAGCCGACTTCACCCCGCGCCTTATATTTGACCTTGGCTTCTTCACTTAACCCTGTGGAACTGCAATCTTCCTAAGACGGCTCTACAAGTAAGCAAGCAATGTCATCAACAACAACAACAATAACCCACTATGTCACTAAAAGGTAACTATATAATTAATTACCAGGTGGCTCTGAGCTCATGTCAACAATGATGTCTCTCCAGACAACGCTTTGGGATGTAAGGGTCTAACGACCTCCATCCAGTGATGGCCTACGTAAACCCAAATCAAAATAACGCAACCGGACGCCACCAACCAAAGATTCCTAGGTCACATGACCAGTCATGTGGTTTGGGGTGTGTGTGTGGGGGAGGGGGGGGGGGGTGGTGGCAGAGCCCAGCCGCTTTGGCCCAATTGGGAGGGGCAAGGCTCCAGGAGTGTCCAAGGTCATATTTATCTACAGTCAATGTCACGCCAAGGACATCGGTAACAATGATAAATGCCGCGGCGCAAAGCAAGCCACTAAGTAGGACTTTCTCTGCGCCACTAAGAACTAACACGTCGCCTACACAGCGCGGCGGGGTGGTGGGCTTTAGTTATGGGCAGACGATCTGTGCTCACCGCGACGCTGTGTGCTCACGGCGACGCTACGTGCTCCCAGTGACGCTGCGTGCTCACAGCGATGCTGCGTGCTCACCGCGACGTTGCGTGCTCACCGCGACGCTACATGCTCCCAGCGACGCTGCATGCTCACAGCGACGCTGCGTGCTCACCGTGACGCTGCATGCTCACCACGATGCTACGTGCTCACAGCGATGCTGCGTGCTCACCACGATGCTGCATGCTCACCGTGACACTGCGTGCTCACCACGACGTTGCGTGCTCATAGCGACGCTGTGTGCTCACCACGACGCTGCGTGCTCACTGCGATGCTGCATGCTCACCACGATGCTGCGTGCACACAGTGACGCTGCATGCTCACCGCGACGCTACGTGCTCACAGCGACGCTGTATGCTCACCGCGACGCTGTCACATAATTAACATCAACATCAACACGATCCGCAACGGGCGCCTCTTAATGCTGGGCTTCAACCAAGCAGATTCGATGACACCGGACAGTCGACAGTCGACGGCAGGCGGAACTCAGCTTAAAGTTGCAAAACCCGATGAAATCCAAATATTTTGAAAACCAGAAAGCATCTACCTAGATTTGAATCCATCGACCTCAGCTACTAACTGTGTGTACTCAATCCTCATTTCCTTCATGGGGTTTTTCGCCCTTTTACAAAGTCAAAAAGCACTGGCTTCATTCGACATGACCATATATCGCAGTAACATATCGCACTTGGACTCAACTGGTGTGCACAACACAAATTATTTTGCATGTTCGCACTCCAAATATCCACAATTAGCCAATTATCATGAACATTACTTCAAACTAAAGTAGTGCAGGCTTATGATTGCTAAGCTGATGTATTCAACTAATTTGTTGTTGTCTAAAGTGCCTGTCACACATTACCGGACTGAGTACCGGACACCACCGGACAAAGAATTGTCTAGTCCGGTGCTCTCCGGTACACAAAATGTATCGAAATGGAGCGTAATTGGGTCAATTGCCACCAGACAACCGGACAAGTACCGTACACGTAATGGATGGGTACCAGACATGTACCGGACACCAACGGATGGGTATCGGACATGTACGGATGGGTACCGGACATGTATGGATGGGTACCGGACACGTCAGTCCAGCGGTGTCCGGTAGAAGTTTTGTGCATGTTCAAAACTTGTACCGGACACCGCCGGATGGGTACCGGACATGTACCGGACATCGCCGTACAGTACCTGTTCTCGTCCGGTTCCCCAGTCCGGTAAGGTGTGACTTGGGATTATACAACAAGAAGGGATTATCTTGTTTATAAGGGGCAGTGGGAAGACACCCATTAATGGCTACACTGTTCCTGCAATTTCTATTGTTAACAGAATAGTATATGCTTATGGAATAATATATAGAAATTGTGAATAAAAAATGTCTTAAAAATCTAAGTCCTGTTGGCATGCAATAATAGGTCACCACCCCAATTTTTCTTACAGCAATAATATCATGATCATTATCAGTAGTATTCCACGAGTCCACTACCTGTGTCCGTTCAGCCGATTAGGATCGACAGACAGTCGGCGTCAAACTCTGTCGGCCACATCTGATTGGTTAAAACCCCGCATAAGACATTGGCTCAACAATCAACAGACGGATAAAATGATATCTATATCGATGCACACGCATGCGTGCACGCTACGAAGCTACGGACACCGGAAGTGAAACACGCAGGGAAAGCAAGAAGTGCTTCGCAGGTGTTTCACAAAACACTCGGCAGAATTGTTTTACAAAACACTCCACTCCACAAAAGTATTTCGCAAGTGTTTCACAAAACACTGCAGAATTGTTTCGCAAAACACTCTACCGGATTGTTTCACAAAACACTCCACAGAAGTGTTTCGCAAGTTTTTCACAAAACACTGCAGAATTGTTTCGCGAAACACTCTACAGAATTGTTTCACAAACCACTCCACTCCACAAAAGTATTTCGCAAGTGTTTCACAAAACACTGCAGAATTGTTTCTCAAAATACTCGACCGGATTGTTTCACAAAACACTCCACATAAGTGTTTTGCAAGTTTTTCACAAAACACTGCAGAATTGCTTCGCAAACCACTTCGCAGGTGTTTCACAAAACTGCAGAATTGTTTCACAAAACACTGCACAGAAGCATTTCACAAGTATTTCACAAAACACTCTGGAGAATTGTTCCACAAAACACTCCACAGAAGTGTTTCGCAGGTGTTTTACAAAACACTGCAGAATTGTTTTTCAAAAGGTGTTTCACAAAACACTACATAATTGTTTCGCAAATCACTCCGCAGAATTGTTTCGACTGCGTTAGCCTTTGCTTAGTTTGTGACCCATTTTTTAACTGCATCTCCCATTTATACAGTATACATTCATGTAGATATATTATACATCTGTATTTATATATTATATAATAATAATTTATACCTCTCTATATGTATCTTTACATATATTAATACACACATATATATTAGCATGTATACATATATATATGTATACATATATATCAGATTATCTAAATATTGCACACAATCAGGCTACTTCATTGTACAGATGTTTCTTTTGTTCTTAAAAATTGACACTTCTAGGACGCTGACGATACAATGCACTCTATATAACTATTACACCAGTGTAACGCCAAGGAATCTCCACCTCACACCGTTTTAAAGTAGCCTCATATATATAAAGTATATTTTATATATATATATACTTTTGTTTCTTTTAATGCAGCTAATGTAAACCATTGTTATTGTAGATGTACATCCAATATCTTGAAAAACAAATTAAAATAAATAGCGATGTTTGCATTAAGGTAGTTTGACAATGCGAGATAACCAATAGACTACATCATGGTTCTGAGTGAGCATGCGCTGAAAACGGCGTTGGGAGCAAAACATTGAGTTTGCCGATACACGTAGGGCAAAACTGCCATTTTATTCAAAATAAATAGAAATACATAACAATTAGGCACAAACATCGATGGAAGGATGCAACATAATAATATAATGAATCTGCTTAAGACACAACTCTCCATAATTAAGCATTTTGAGCTAAGAAACATACAATTTCAGTCACTTTACAGGCTGATGTTTACATCACCATTGATTAGCCAGAAGTAATTCTTGTTCTAAATATTAAAATGTCAAATGTGTCAACAAAACCTTGTTTCAAAGAAATATATAACCAATATCTGATTAACCCTACTCATTTTCTATTTCTACATATCTCATTAACCATAGGATATAAATAAAAACATGAATAAAATAAGTAAAACTGACTCTATCCATGGCTCTAACACTAGTCTGAGTGCCTAGATTTGTCTAAATCTAAATGCACATGGCATAAGATGTGCTGATTATATTGATGTAAATGCAATGCTGGATAAAATATTAATATCTTAATTTATTATATATATTTTTTTAGTTGGTATTCTATGTTTCAAACAAGAGCTGAGATGAGCTGAAACTAGCACATTTCATAGCTGCACCCAGTGTATTAGCAGGTGCCATGTGCTTCTTGCGGGTTTGTTTTGCTCTGACGCATCCCGCTGGAACCGTGATGTAGTCTATTAGTACCACCTGCATATATATATATCATCATCAGTCATGGGTAGACCCGATACCAGGTTCACAAGAAGTGATTTTATTAGCACATGTTCACTCAGAAATGTTCTGATGATATGATATGCACACACGTGTACGGACATGTGTCACGTGTACGGACATGTGTGAGAAGCAAATGAAAGCAAACTTGGCAATTCGAATGAAAAACAACGCCTTGTCATAGGCAAAATAGGTTGAAATGAGGGGGGAAATGGCATCCATTTTGTTACAAGTCTTGTGCTCATAACAGTGTTCTTTTTCCATGTTTATCTTTTAATGTAAGTTTTATAAACAGATAGAATGCTTTTTTTTAGTAATTTAACACATAAATCCACTGTTTTGTTCATATGACAATCAATTTTGATTGAAAAAGCAATACAACAATGTTTTTACTTTTAGAATACAATTGAGACAATTCTGAGTTTTGATCTGTGTGTAAGACATTGTGTACCCATATATATAAACACATATGTGTGTATTTATATACTATGTGTGCTATAATCGCTCTGAAGATGAAACACAAATTGGCTGATTAGATGGGAGGTAAAAACATACTTTTGATACAAGCAGCGCCATCTTGCTTGCGTGATATGTAGCAAATAACGACCGCCCCTTGCCACAAGGCGTGAAGTCTTGCCTTCGGGATTGCACGATGAGGTTTTTCTCTACCGACATTATAATTCTATTGAAGTTAAGCGACACCTACCTAACTACCTACCTACTGGAATGTCGCATGAGTCGCTAAGCGGCTCCAGGCCAGACACCCAGAGCTAGACGGGACCGCACACTTACAACACTAATTAGTGAGGGGCCTAGCTACTTACACTCTGCCCCCTAGCGGTCACCAGGCGCTGTAACTAGACGCGTAGTGTCTACTCGGCGCTGCACCACCCTCTCTTACTTCTTCTGCCATCAAGCACTTGGACCGCATCCTGAACTGCGGCTTCATCCATTGCACAACCACTCCAGCAGCAGCAGCAGCAGCAGCAGCACACTGGTCCTCGCGCCCACACGCCGGTCTCCCCTTTACACAGCCCGCCCGCCGCAGGGCAGCACCAGCGCACCGCGTGGTGGGGGGGGGGGGGGAGGGAAGAGGTGTGGGGGGGGGAGGGGGAGGAGGGGCAATTCCAGCCATATACCGTGGACGCATGTGTATGCTATGTATATAATATATATCATCTATACATGCATATCAACCACTCATCATGGTGTTTGGCCGGGTTGCCGGGAAGCCCGGGTCAGGGGCGGGTTGTGAGGCAGGGAGACCTTGCATGTTGTCGGGTCTGCATATAACCCATATGGCGACTATGAGAACCGTGGAGTCTGATCGGGAGGACACTGGAGGAAGGCCGGGGGGAGAGGGTAGGTCTGAAGGGGACAGTACCCCCTCACCCCCCTCACCCCCCTGCCCACCCTCAGAGGATTTTGGAGTGAGGAGGGGATGCTGTGATGCTCTCCTGCTCCATCTCCAACGGCGCCGTGTCTGTGCCTACTGGTTGCGTGGCCTGTCCGGGATGCGGGGTGGGACAGAAGGCTGTTGTTGGCCCGACACGCGCCTGCCGAAAGCAAAATAAGCACAGTTCAGTTAATACAGCTCCACAATTCGAAACCAAAACACTTGTCTAAATTGGACCCTGCATGTCTAACTTAGATACCGTACTGGTACACACATTAAACATGTATTGCTGCAATGAAGGCAATTTTTTTCCATTGAAGATTTAAGATACTAAATCAATTTAATAGAACCTGTCACGAATCGCATGTCCAGTATCTCAGTTGCATGCCAAAAATTTAATTTGCCTGTTTTCACTTCAAATAGCACAAAAGATGACACTTTAAAATGAAAGTAATGTACGTGATAATGAGCAACCTTACAAATTTAACATACATTGTATAATAATTAATAAAAGATATTGTGACCACAAGATTAGGGAATATCCTATCAACAGTATTTTGAATTTAATAAAGCTAGACAAAAAACTGCTATTCACCCTCCTTATGTGAATATAATTATTACCGGAAAACCTACACAGTACTCATTGATGTTCATAAAATTTCAAATTTATTTAATTATTTAACAAATTTACATAAAAGTGTCACTAGCTTGAATTAGGATGGCATGAGTAAGTAAAGCAATCTGGGTCATGAAATGTGCTTTTAATATGCTTAAATTTAATATAATAATAACAAACAGACATCGAGTGTTTTAATTGAATAAAATAAAGTTGAATATTAGCGGATTTCATCTGAGTATTTGAGTCCGTTCCAATAGGCAGCATGGATAGAGGGTTCGTGTAATCACATGTCCAGATGGTGCTCAACTTGAAAATACTAAAAAAACAGGGCCACCTTGAATTCCACTCTCAAGATGATAATTCCAAAAGTTTCCCGAATTTGTTAATCTAATGCAAAGATCATGGCCTATAAACATGTAAAACAATTTTTGTGTGTGACAAGTTATTTATTCTGCCCATAACGTATAAGCCCCCGTGAGGGTGCTTGTTTTCAACGCTGGACATTACAAGCCATTATTAATTAATTCAAAATTGACATCAACAATAATAATAATAATTTAATATTAGATAATACAATACACATTTTACTAAGTTGCGTTGATTTTTTGGCACTGCGCCAACAATTCTACACTGCAGACAGTATGCATGACCTTTTTACTAAAGTAAAACAAGAAAACATTTTAGCCTTTTTGAGGTCAGCTGGACTGTACCACCTCATATAGTTTACTAAATAAATTCTATCAATTATTAATCAAACTTGTCTTTTTCTATGGGAATTTGTTTCCCTTGACCACAAATATATGATTGTGAGCTTTCTAATTTAATGAGTGTCTATTGGCACATAATTGATTGTCTGCTTTTACATGTAAAAGCGATGGTTTGAACAAAAAACTAACATTTCTCGCCTGAATATGGCCTATGCTGCTGACACGGCGTAAAGCAACCACCAATCAATCAATCAATCATATTACCATCATATATGAATGATTTGTTTTAAAAATCTAATCTATTGATGCCATTTATTTAGTGAAATAAGGGGTCCTTCACTATTATCAACATCTTAACAAGCGTTCCATTATAAACCACACATTGGGGGAGAGGGCTAAGACCACCCACATGCCTTCTAAAAATTATTAAAATGTCGGTAAATTATTGTAAAATTATTGTTGAGGTAAGGGGCTGGGATGGGGGGGGGGGGTCATGAAAAAGTTCATGCTTTGTATACCTGTAAAAATATTTTGTTTGTGTGTTGTTGTTTTATGTCCCAGCAACATCTAAGGTCATATCAGGACGGGTACCGACTTGTGACAGTGCGCACTCATGGAAATTTTTATAGTGCTGCACCACTGGGAGACCACGCCACCAGCACCCTGACCTGATATCCCACTCAGTCAAATTATCCTGTCACTGAGCCAACCAGTCCTTGCCCTATCCTATTAATGCCGAGCGCCTGGCTCGGAAGCGACAAGTATAAATTTTTAAGTCATTGGTTTGACTCGACCAGGGTTTGAACCCACAAAGCCATGGGTTCGGATCCCCCAATCTCCCAAAACAGGAGACAGACGCTCAACTCATTTGGCCATCCCGTGTGAACATGTTGATAGTTGTGAAGGACCCCTAACACAGATTCCATAATTTGTGCATCATAACGAGTTGACTCATGCTATGAAAATGCTATTTTGGGATTATGTAATAACGATCCCCCCAAAATTAAATAAAAGAACAAATTGGAAACTGGGAATGATGCGATGTACAAGAAAGCAAAAACAAAAAAAAACAAGAAGGTGTTTTAAAAAGAATCAAATATGAGTGCACACAATTTAGGCGGATGCCAAAGTGACAATTTTATAATATACGCACCCAAGATTTCTGTAGAAAAGAAAAAAAAGGAAGAAGAAAAACAACCACAAATATTATTATCGGACGAGTGTTGATTTCAATTCAATCGTCAGATTTCTAGGGACATTTTCAAGGCGATATAGTCTATATTTCCTTTGACAATTTCTCACTATCTTTTGAATAAACTTTTATGTGTGTGTGTGTATATATATCATATATATATCATATATATATCATATAAACCACTAGGCGATAAGGTTAGACAAAGCAGAGTCGAGTGAAGTGACAGTGGTTTGAATCATTTCCGCACCAAACATTTGGCGCCCCAATCGCGCGCCCGTAAAGGGGTGGGTGCGCGAATCCGAATACACGCAAATAATCGTACAATGAAATATGATATCAATATTGGAATTGCTCCGTTCCTTTATATTATTATAATACATTATAATACACATATATACAATAATGTACGTCATTTTATTGTTGTTTTTCATAATTAAAAAAGGTTTTGAATCTATTAATAGTGATATACAGTAAAACCTCTCTAAATCGACCGACCATTGGACCGACTTTAAGTGGTCCATTTAGGGAGGTGGTCGGCTTAGGGAGTCAGAACATGGTTAAAATGGTATTATATTGGGACCCAAATAAAGCGATCGATATAGGGGAGTGGTTGATCTGTCGAGGTGGTCGGTTAGAGAGGTTTTACTGTATAGATCTAACCCTGTTCAGACTGGACATGTGGAAGAGAAGTAACTATCCACATGAAATACCAATATCAAATCCTTTTCCCCTGGTGTTAATTAATATTCTTGGTGAATTTAATTGGGGATTAGTTTTTAATGAGGGTATGGTATATATATTTAAAAAAGCAGAAACAATTTTTAAAAGGTATGAAAGTGACAACATGTAATAGATGTATATAGAGTCCAGATGCTTTATGTGAGATGCGATTACAAATGTGAACAAATGCGAATAGAATATTCTGTTTGTGTGCAAGTGTGATAAATATACTGTGTGTCTAGATCTATGCAAATATCTCACACCCACATATGTGATGTATAAAACTTATGCGAGTATAAAGGAATGTAAGGGAATATCCCCTACTGGCTACCCTGATGTTGTGTAGTACTTTATGGGTGACCCCTCTGCATGGTGGGACAGTTGGCGCCACCACCCCCACCTCCCCAGTGCCGCGAATACTGTCACTCGCACGCTGGAATTTGTGATATATATATATATATATGCATATATATATATGCATATATATATATATATATTTTACATAAGTCTATACATATCACTTTTTACACTCAGCTATGATAAACTACACATTCTACGACCCTGAGCCGTCCTCTGCCACATACGCTGCAGAACGTTCTGCCGGAGGTCGGCTTGGGACCATAGAATGTGCAGTTCATCATAGCGTTAAGCCCAGAACCCAGCACATTTGCAATGGATCCCATTCAAACAATAACGCATAGGCACAACCAGAACGGCTACTGCCATCATAGCATTAAGCCCAGAAACCTGCACATTTGCAGCAGATCTCGTCAAAGCATTAAGGCTCAGGCCCGGCTGGTGTCACCAGGATGGAACGGCTGCTGGCATCAGTGGATATAACCCATGGATATCATCATGAGATATACTGGGCCTTGCTATACATTCACGAGCCATGTACTTAAAAAAATGTGACCATTTCTAGGAAGAAAAAATGCTAAAGATTCACCTTATGGAGGTTAAAATTGCCTTTATTGGCTCCTTGTAATTAACATATTTACCACTCCTTATTAATGCACTTCTCCAATGCACTAGCTAAGACAAAAGATCTGAAAGACAAAAACTTTCAAATTTTGTAATATTAAAAAAATTCAAAAAGCATATTATTTCTGATTCACTGGAGCTTCCACTGAATTTATAATTTGAATGTTTGGACCATTTTGAAAATAAGGAGGGTACCTAGCTGTTCAGTGTTATGATGTTTTAAATATTGTACTGCGGCCATGCAGTGACTTTACGGCTGCCATACGATGGCCTTGTGGTACATACATTTTATATATGCACTAGTATATATGCCATATATATATACAATATATACAAGGTATATATATATATACACACACACCTTGTATACATGACATTGTATATACAAATAGCCGCAACTATATGTGGCCTCTGTAGTCTAGTGATTAGGGTGTTGAACTTGTAATCTGGACTTGTGGGTTCAAACCCCCTTTGGTTCACTCCCTTTTACATTCAACAAAAAAAAACACGTTTTCCTCCTATAAGTGTTTCTGATTAAATTATGCAATGTAATTGTACTAACATATATTTTACATTATAGCAAATATATTTACTGTATGAACTACTCTAAAGAATTGAAAATACCTAAGTTTTTCTCTCCCTTCTCTCCACTCACCTAGCCATTTTCAAAACAGCAGTCCCAGCCTCAGTCCGCCCCCCTGCCCCCTGACCTCAGCACTCTCACTGACCCAGTTCTGGTGGAGTTAGTCTACTACTAAACTCTCCCCACACATATTTGGTTGCTTAAACATAAAAACTCTATGTTCCCAGTCAGTACGTCACCCGTGCTGCGCACAAGTCCAAACGGTCCCTGGGTCACCCATCGGACCAGCCACTAAGCAAAATATAGGTTCATTGTCTGTGTGCCATGTCACAAGGTCACAAGGTCAAACGGACAAAGGGAACAGTCTATGGACACATGGTCTATTTGTTGTTGAAGATTTATACTGCTTATTATGGATAAGTCTGAATAGACTTGTTTTCACCATTAGACAGTTTGTCGATAGAAAGGCCGAGCCTACACTTTTACCGACCCAAGGGATTTTTAACCTCCCACACCACATAGACATGGTATGAGAGCAACTGGCCTTTGATGACGCTGTAAGTTAACCACAGCGGTGGAAATCCAAATTGGCAGAGGTGGGGGGCATGGGGAATCGAACCACCGACCTTCAGATTAGGAGTCTGACCTAGAAAAAAAGCCAGACACTCTAACCACTCCACCACAGAGTTCCACACTGTAGATCATAGTGAAATTGTCTGAGCAAATATTTCACATGAGATAAAATACCACTTCATGTATCACGGTGAATGCGTATTCGCCACCTCCCCCAACTTTCTGTCGCGTAAACTGTAGCTGTGACCTGGCGTGCGGCGTCTCAGCCTCAGTCCTTATTGACGGACCAGTGGAAGTTGGAATACCCGAATTAGCCCATCACTGTAGACATTATGAGCCGAGAAATTTCACATGTGGGGGGAAGGGAACAGCAGATGCCAACACAGTGCTACACACCAATCAGCGCAAGCCTCGATTTCAAATCGACTCACGAATAAGGAATACATATTAATCACCTAAATAAGTGTAGATCTACACTAAAACTCTCACTGCCTACAACTAATTGTGCATGCTTACAGTTTAGGCAGAATTTCTGGTGGAGTGTTTTTTTTTTTTTTCAAAATGAAAAATTCACAACACATACATAACAACAACTACAGTAAAACCTCTCTAAATCTTGGGACCGATTTTAAGTGGTCCATTTAGGGAGGTGGTCGGTTTAGGGAGTTAGGATATGGTTACAATGGTATGGTTGGGATTCAAATAAAGCGATTGATAGAGGGGAGTGGTCCATCTGTGGAGGTGGTCGGTTAGGGAGGTTTTACTGTATATACATATATGTTTATATATATATGCTTATATACACATGATTATTTACATTTATATATGCGCATATACATATTTATCTTTATATACACATACATAAGTTTAAGTGTACATATATATGTTTATATATGTACATATTTATGCTAATATATATATATATATATATATATATATATATATAATGTTATATATATGTTTATATACGTTCCAAACAAACCTATATATACATATACATATATATATCATTCAGTTGGAAACAATAATTTACTTTTTTAAATGCACTTAATTTTAAGACGCAAACCCTCTGAAAATGCATATTATATATATAAGACTGTCTCAAAAGGTGCTAAGCAATATGGGACAAAATGTTGTCCATAGTAACGATCAACACACTATCTACTTATGCATTTGCTCAGGATAAACTGATTTGTTTTTTACATGGTGTTTCATAATCCCAATAGAATACATATTCATTTGAAGCAAATGTCCTTGTGTTTTCAGTGTAACCGTTTCTGTGCTGTTTTGTGTCAATCGTTACAATGGACAAAAAAACGAAGAGTTAGCACCTTTTGAGATAGGCTCATATATATGTTATATATATGTTTATATATATGTTTATATATATATATATATAAATAAATATAAGCACTGTCATTTCTTTATGTAAAGGAATAAGTGTTCGGCTTAATAGCCCTGTCACACTACGACGCTTCTCTCCAATGCGCATCAACGCGTGGCGACGTGTTGCCCTTTTGGACGAAACGTCGGGACGCGTCACCGGCGGGTTACGAACGCGTTAGGCGCGCGTCGGTACACATCGGTACACTTTGAGTGACAGCGACGTGCTGGGCAGAACGCCAGCACGCGTCGGGCCACGTCGGACGTTTTGTGCTTGCACAAAACTTTTGACGACCCACAACGCGCATCAACGTGTTGGTTCGCGCGTTACGGGCGCGTTAGCAGGACATCGACACACATTATCAGCGCATTGGTGGAACGCTGGTAACACGTTGATTAACGTCGGGACCCGTTAGTGATGCGCTACTGCCACACCGACAGCGCGCCGGCAGCACACTGATAAAATGCTGATAACACGCTGATACCACGCTGCCACAACGTCAAGATATCAAGTAACGGTCGCCGACGCTGATTAACGTGCTGTCGACACTCTGATAACACGCTGATAACCCGCTGGTGGAACGTTGAGACGCGCCGACAGACGCGGGACGGAAGTAGGTCATGCGGACATATTTTTTTTGTTGGGTTCTGCCGCACGTCGAAACCCATTGGCCGCGCACTACTAACACGCTGCGCTGCGTCGAGTTTTCTCCCAAAACGCCGAAAAGTTAGACGTGTATCGACGCGTTGAAATTATTTTGCACGCTGCCGGCGCGTCAGTGAGAAGCGTCGCAATGTGACAGCACCATAAAGACCAGTGCATATTGGCAGGCAAAATTCCGTGATATGTCTTAAGTGTAAAACTCCAGCCGTCACTAGTAGTAGGACAGGGAACACATGTTGCCTCGCCACTGAGTGAGTGAGTGAGCGAGTGACTGAGCGAGTGACTGAGTGAGTGAGTGAGTGATTCAGTGAGTGATTCAATTGCCTCTTAATGATATACAAAGGCCCATACTAGTGTTGCTAAAAAATAGACGCAAGCTCGTCACGCTTCAGTGTACACTACAACTAATAAGGGTTTTGGAGAAACAGGCAGACGACATTGAGGTTACTTTACATAAAAAAGTGGGCGAAAAAAAAGAAAAAAAAGAAAGGCAACTGGATTTGTGCTAAACTAACAGATATGACAAGTAGGACAACAAAAATACTTTAAAAAAATTAAAGCGAGGACTGTGAAGCAATATTTTTTTTCTCATGGATGGATGGACATAGTGATGGTGGTGAGAAACCATGGTAACAGCTACTTGCCCTAAGAACTTCCCCATGAGACTTGCTTGCTCCTTAATTTGTTGGATTTGGCTTTGCCTGCGGGTAAGTAGTGGAAAATGGGGACATTTCAGTGCAGATCAGTGACTACAAGCTACCAGAGAATCATCATGGCGGCTGACCGATCGAATCAGCAAAGACGGCATTTTTCAAATGAAATGAGACAATCCTTCAACAACAACAATACAATTTTGTTTAAAGAATTCTGATATGGGGAAAAGAAAAGAGAGGAATAGATTGCAGTTTCATGGATTGCGCTTGATGTTCCGAAGAAGAAACTTATGCCTCTCCCTCATTCGGAGGACAGGCGCGATTCCAACACAAATAACCCAGGGGTATATAGTTGATTGGTGGACCAGCGCTGGGCTTTTGTTTATTCGTTGCTAGGCAACAGTACATGAGGCACCAGGCCCTTATGGGGTCGCGTTCCCCCATGTCCATCTGTACTGTACATTTTCTTCAAGATTTATACTGCCTATTATGGATAAGTCTGAATAGACTTGTTTTCACCATTAGACAGTTTGTCGATAGAAAGCCTGAGCCTACAATTTTACCGACCCAAGGGATTTTTAACCTCCCACACCACATAGACATGGTATGAGAGCAACTGGCCTTTGATGACGCTGTAAGTTATACACAGCGGTGGAAATTCAAATTGGCAGAGGTGGGGGGGCACAGGGAATCGAACCATGCCTTACTCAGGGCGTCAGCTCGGAACTGATCAAAGAATGGGTCGCCAGGGCCCAGCACGGTAGACATTGTGGGGGCCAGTAGATTTTATTTGTACACAGATGGGGAAGCGGATGCTAATACAAAGTCACACATCAGCATGCGCAATGTTTCGTAGAATTTCACTGCATTACGCAGTTCTCTTTGAAACCTCCGGCAATTGCTATATTGACGCATCAATCAATCAATCAATCAATAAGATACAGCCATAATAGACCTTGAACCTGTTAGTCAAAACAGGTGCAAAAACAGCCGTATATATATATCAACGATATATTGGTAAAATAATGTGTAAATCCAGCAATGGCAGAGCCTAGCTGATACCCTGCTTATTGCGTTACAGACATGGGCCATTTGTGTATATATCGCATGACTCCTATATATTATAATAGAGCTCTTATATATGTATATAAATATAATATATATGCACATATATACATATAAATGAATATGCACATATATATTCACATATATATATATATATAGGTTGTATAAAGCATTTATACTAGTATTATTAGGTATGGCGCCTACTCTGTTATCTGTGTGGTGAGAAGGGATTCGAACCCACCACCTTCCGGCGGGAAAGCGAACCGGAAGTGCAGCGACTTAGCGACCGCGTGGGTCTGCGTTGGTGCTGGGAGGTGCTCTATGCACGTGTGTGTGTTGATAGTCAGATTTCCTTTTGCTTACATAATCTCAAAAAGATCCAAGCATGTTAATTCTCCTCACTCCTCCTGAATTCCAATTCCAATTGAGATTTTGCTCTTATTTTTCCTAAACCCAGTGGATCAGTTAAAGTACTCTTTCCCGTAGATTTCTAGGTTGGAAAGCATGATTGTGGAGATGAGGGTTTGTGGCAGTTGGGAACTAAGTAGCGGGTTAAAATGATAAATAAACAAAAGTTGGGGATTGAGAGATACAGCCATGTTTTAAAGGTCATTTTACATTAAAAACAAATTCACTTTTTTCAGACTACTGAAGTGGTTAAAGAATTGCTCCTACACTATAAATAACTATGCAGTTTCAAAAGCGTGCAGGACACAGCACACCATGGCCGAACAAACTATCTTTGTGTCCGTAAAGTCGCATATGCAGGACACAGCACAGCATGGCTGAACAACCTATCTTTGTGTCTGTAAAGTGACATATGCAGGGCGCAGCACACCATGGCCGAAAAAACTATCTTTGTATCTGTAAAGTGACATATGCAGGATGCAGCACACCATGTCTGAACAACCTATCTTTGTGTCTCTGAAGTGGCATATGCAGGATGCAGCACACCATGGTCGAACAACCTATCTTTGTGTCTGTAAAGTGGCATACGCAGGACACCATGGCCGAACAACCTATATTTGTGTCTGTAAAGTGGCATAGGTAGGATGCAGCACACCATGGCCAAAAACAACCTATCTTTGTGTCTGTAAAGTGGCATACACAGGATGCAGCACACAATGGCCGAACAACTTGTCTTTGTGTCTCTAAAGTGACATATGCAGGATGCAGCACACCATGGCCGAAAATAACCTATCTTTGTGTCTGTAAAGTGGCATACGCAGGACGCAGCACACCATGGCCAAACACCCTATCTTTGTGTCCGTAAAGTGGCATATGCAGGATGCAGCACACCATGTCCGAACAACCTATCTTTGTGTCTGTAAAGTGGCATACACAGGATGCAGCACACCATGGCCGAACAACCTATCTTTGTGTCTGTAAAGTGGCATACACAGGACGCAGCACACCATGGCCGAACAACCTATCTTTGTGTCTGTAAAGTGGCATATGCAGGATGCAGCACACCATGGCCAAGAACCTATCTTTGTGTCTGTAAAGTGGCATTTGCAAGATGCAGCACACCATGGCCAACAACCTATTTTTGTGTCTGTAAAGTGGCATATGCAGGATGCAGCACACCATGGCCGAACAACCTATCTTTGTGTCTGTAAAGTGGCATATGCAGGATACAGCACACCATGGCCGAACAACCTATCTTTGTGTCATTAAAGTGCCACAAATATGGCAAAATGCCAAATCTTTGCGTAATATCTAATGACAATCAAGTTTATCGCTGAGAATACATGCCATTCAGAAAACAGACATGTCAACAACTGTACAAGCTAAGTCTTATTTATAAACTCCCTTGTTTTTAACTAATTCAACAAAATCAAAATAAAAGAAACTTGCTTTAAAAATATCTGAATCAGCTTAAAAAACTCGATATTCCTACACTTGTGATAATCTTCAGGAGCTGGCAAGCAAGCTACTTGTAGGAGACTAGCGAGTGCAAGAGTCCTAAAAAACCAAAATGAACGAGTTGGGCTTGTTGAGTTGGTGGTGACTTAAAGCTGCATAGTCCGATCAAGCATCAAATTGTCAAAAACAAAACAGTTATCTAGAATTGATTCTACATATCTAATTTAGATACTGGTTCACTTATTAAGCATTTGTTGCCACATAGAAGGGAATACCAAGCCAATTCAATAGAACCTGTTACTGCAGAAGCCTATGGAGTCAGAGTTTTGGCATGCTTGCCAAAACTAATCTTACATGTTTGCACTTCAAATATCTCAGAAGTTAGCCATTTAAAATAAAAGTTACTTCGGACTAAAGTATGGTAGATTATAACGAGTTTAGTATATTTATCTCAGAAAAATGACAGAAACTCAAAACCATCGGACTGCGCAACTTTAACTAATGCCATTGAGCAGGAGTGGAACAACCTGAAAAAGGGTGACAGCAGCTGTGGTGTGATTAACACGTGACAGGGCAAGTAATACTCAGTGACAGACACCCCGCTGTCAACATTCTATGTGACACTGAACATCTATCTACTGATGGAAGCCTACAACTACTGTTCAACTATCAACAACACACACAGTCGCTGGGCGCATGCGCATTGGGGGTGGGTTGGGGTGGGTGGGAAGGGGGGAGAGGAGTGGGAGTGGGGGGGGGGGGGAGCTTCTCATGTAGGTGCACAGCAGAGGAGGTCGGAGCTGGCCTGCCATCTACTGTCAACAACTTAAATATGCTTTTTGGGGTTCAGTTGATTGGCTTCAAAAGTCGACTCTTTTAATAAGTTTAATACCCCTCTCTGGTAAATGAACCCAACATACAAATATATATATATATATAAATATATATATATATGTATATATATACATACATATATATATATATATATATAATGTATAAATACACATACATTTGTACACATGAACATAGAAGCTTATATATAACATCTAATATATAAACACATATATACACATGAATTATATAAGCCTATATAAAATCTAATATATATTGGGTCGTTAAACAACAACAACAAAAATTGTTTGATGGGATCTGACAGGTCAAGCATGATTGCGTCCGTTTAAATAGTAGGTTATATATATATATAAATAAATATATATATTACTGTGATGCAGGAAGACGGTGTTAGAATGGTGCATAGAGTGAATAAACTAATGGTCGCACCCCCCCCCCCCCCCTCCCGCACCCCCCATTTAGCTGCACACATTATTTTCAGTTAGTAACGGGTCTAATATCTATCCACCTTGACAAGAACATATATATAAAGTTTGTTTATTTAATGACGCCTCTAGAGCACATTGATTTTTATCATCGGCTACTGGACGTCAAACATATGGTCATTCTGACATATTTATTTTGGAGGAAACCCGCTGCCGCCACATAGGCTACTCTTTCCAATAAGCAGCAAGGGGGGTCGTTTATATGCACTTTCCCACATACAGGACAGCACATACCACAGCCTTTGACGAACCAGTTGTGGACTGCTCAATGTTGAACAAATTCAGTTACATTCTTAACCTATAGAATACATATGTTCCGAGTTCCACTGGTCCTTCAGGCTGGACTGACGCCAGGTGACAGCTACAGCCTACATGGCGTAATGTGGGGACGGTCCCTTTTTCTGCCCTACACTTCAAAGTGGCATAGTCCGATCAAGTTATTATTTTTTAGATAAATATATCAAATTGACCTACTAATCATTAGTCCGGAGTCATTTTGATGAAAAATAGCTAGTTTTGAAGCAATTTGAGCTGAAAGAACCCTAACAACTTTCGACAAGCTTTCCAAAAGTCCTCACGCTATGACACAGATTACCATCTCGCGACGGTCACATTATGTGAGTTGACTTAGTAATGTGTATGTCTTAGAACCTGACTAATGCCATATATGGTATCTGGAATGAGAGCAAGACAAATCAGGTCACAAGATTGACCTAATTCGTTTGTGGCCTCCCTACCTAATGACTTCCTCAAAGGAAGTGTCCAAAGGGATGAGGCAGTAAATTCACTGATTATTCTGTGTACGCTGTCCCAAACTACTAGTCAATGCACCAATATCTAAGTTGGGTATAATGAATCAAATGTACATAAATATTTTTGTTTCGAAAAATATATATTTCATCGGACTATGCAAATTTAAACTTAGTTTACACGTATAACCAGGTGTCTCCTGATGACCAAACTTGGTCCGGTTCTTGCCGTACGTTAGTTTCTAATGTAGATCGCAGTGAAATTGTCCTTGCAAATATTTTACTTCAGATAAATACCACTTCCTGTATCATAGCGTATGTGTATTCACCATCTCTCCTACTTTCTGGCGTATAAGCTGTAGCTGTGGCGCAGCATGCGGGATCACAGCTACAGTCCTTACTGAGGGACCAGCGTTACTCGGAATACCCGTATTGTGACACACATATAGTAATACCCCAATCACACCAAACTAGTTGTCACTACGTTCTTGAAAACGTTGCTGAACGGACTCAAATTGTGTGCGAACGGAATGGACATAGTAGCAACCTTTTACGGTCTTTTTACAAACGGAATGGCACTCCAGAACTTAGAGCATGCCCAACATTTTTTTTGCAGCCACGTTCTACCCCCACCACAGCCCGTTTTAGAATGTGGTCGGACGTTTTGAGAACTAGTTTGGTGTGATGGGAGTGTAACCAACGTGTATGATTTCATCCTGTGTATGTTAGTGTCATGAAATGTGATCACAAGTGTGGGAACATGTATTAGAAACCACAACGAAAGTAACCGCTAAAACAATAGAAAGAGGGAAAGTATTTATTCACAATTCAAATTTCCTTGGCTTAATAATAAGGAGTTATTGCCTGATATGGGGTTTAAGGCCTGAAGGACTCAGGGATAAGCTTCGAAGCTCCCCAGAGGCCTGAGGAACTCATACCTTATATTAGGGCGATAACACATTTATTAAATAACTTTTATCGTTCAAACCTTTGGCTATTTTGATCAGTAGGAGCTGAAATTTTAAATATACTTAGTAAAATATCCAGTCGTAGTTTATTAGATATTTATATTGGATTTGAGAACAGTTTATCAGACAATGCAAGTCACCTAATATTGCAATGGATATCACCATAAAGAACACCAATTCAAAGCCTTCAACAAGTATTAATGCATTAAATTTTATTAATTAAAAAAAACCCCGGAAAATGTTAACCTTAAAATAAAAATATTAAATAAAAAAAAAATGTAAATAAAATATTTAAAGAAGTATTTTTCTTTTCTTTAAAATATCTTTTAATTAATTAAAACATTAACTAAAATATTTGCTGCGTCAGTAAATCCTTAAAAAAATAAGTGTCTCACGATTTTGTTTTGCTTTATTAATAACAATTTAAAAAAAAAAAAAATGCGCAGAAGAAAAAAAACAACAACAAAAACACAAAGAAAGAAAGAGAGGTTCAACTCACGATGGTATGAGAGGTGGAGGTAGGTTGAAGGCGTGCTCAGGAGTCGGGCTCGGAGTCGGGCTCGGCGCCGGGCGGGACGGCACCGGGGGTGCAGACCGGCCGGGCACCGAGGGCGCTGAGCGCGAGGGTCCCGAGGGCGGCGGAGGTGGCGCTGAACGCATCGAGCCGCCCCGGCTACGCGACGGTAGCGGACTGGGTGGCCTGCTGGAAGGAGCCGGTAATGCTGCACTCAGCCACAGGGGGCGCTACCTACTGCCGGGCACGGCGTGTGCTCTGTTGTATGTGTGTGTGTGTGTGTGTTGGTGTGTGTGTGTGCGAGTGTTGGTGTGTGTGTGTGTGTACATATATAATATATATATATACACACACACACACATATAGATGTGTATATATGTTTGTTTGATTACATACAAATATATATGCATATAATATGTATATATATATCTTTGTATGTATATATATATATATTTGCCTATTTATCAGATCTATAATAGATATATATATATATTGATATATATATATAGCTATATATCTGATATATATTTCTCTGTAGGCCTATATCTCTATATAAATTTATATATACTTATATCTATATATCTGTGTGTATATATCTTTGAATAGATATATATTTTTGTATATATATAGATATTTTATACATAAAACTTATATATATATAGATATAGATATACTACATATAGATATATATTTATACAATATATATGCATGTGTATATACATGTGTATATAAAAGTATGTATATATAAAAGTATGTATATATATAGATTAGTTAGACGAATCTTACCTGGGTATAGATGATGGATAACTATTGTTTTACCGAGGTAGGAGCCTCGGTTAGAAGCGGGGGCGGAGGGGAGAAGGAAGCCCAGGTGAAAAATAAAAGAAAATCTTTACCACCTAATTCAGGATAAAAAGTGATTCTAAAAAACAAACCTAAGGTCATCTGACCCAATCCTAGTATGAGTGATTGAATAGACGTGGCAGGGCGTGGTGGGTGGGCCCTCGCCCACGTCTAACCGAGGCTCCTACCTCGGTAAAACAATAGTTATCCATCATCTATACCCAGGTAAGATTCGTCTAACTAATCTATGTTACCTCGGTATGCCGCCTCTGGCTAGCCGTAGGCTAGGGAGACCTTTACGTAATAGCATTTTTATCCTGATATTCCTGTTTGTTATTATTATGTTGTGATCAAGTCTTATTTATGTAAATGGAAAAACGATTGGTATGACCAATAAAGAGAAAAAAGTTTTGGTTTTTCTTACCTCTTTCTTTTTAGTTGGCGAGTAGCCTCTGTGCTATCGGCTGAGGCTTCTCTAGTCGCTTGTGATAATGTCTAGCAAACGATCTAGCGGTCTTCCATCCGGCGTGAGCTAGGATCCGTTTAACGGAGATGCCTACTAATCTTGCCTTGGAAACCATTGCACCTCGTGTAGAGTGCGATGAATATCTGTCTGTATTGACTCCAGATAGTTTTAACACATTCATGGTCCATCTGGCGAGGGTATCCCTGGAAATGGCCTTGTGTGGCTTAATAAAGCTCACCAAAAGCTGTCTTGAGTTTCTTATTAACCTTGTCTTGGATATATAATTCCGTATCGCAGAGACTACACATAATTTGCGATCCTGTGTGAAACTCGTGACACCGATTGTGGAAAGGGGGTCACCTAAACAATTTGATTTTAATAAAGTCGTTAAATCAAATGTTGCTTCCTTGTTATCAATTTCCAGACCATTGAGTGACAGGGCGACTATAGTTTGGCCCCTGTGTCCTGTGACGAGGAGAAGCAACACTGCTACTTTGAAACCTAATAGCTTAACGTCAAGAAATTTATTTTCTGGCCATTTCTTGAAGAGGTTGAACACAAGAGAAACATCCCAAAACCTATTATATTTGGGTTTAGGTGGATTCCTCTGATAAATTGATCGTACGATCCAACAAATAACATGGTGTTTACCCATTGTTTGTCCATTAACCCGAGGTAGGATTATTGACAGAGCACCTCTGGCAGCATTGATCGCGCCATATCCTAGACCTTCGTCCTCTAAGAAACGTAGGAAGCGTCCTACCTGGGATACTGTGGGATTCATTGGCTTCACCTTCTTAAGCAAGCAATAGGTAGTATACATTTTAACCGTTCCTTTCCTCCACGCATCATCAACGAAACGCTGTTGTGTAATTTTGTCCAAACCGAATTGTTCCAAGTACTTATTTAGAAAAGGAATGCCACCAACGGAGTTGTCGACACGTTTCCGTGGCGTTCTAGTGGTCCCTGATGCTTCAGGTTTCCTCGGAATCTTGGGAAGCGTAGGCTGCTTTTGGCTGTGGCTAGTAATCTCGGTAGCCACGGTTGAGTGTGCCATTCGGGACGATGAGGATGGCGTGTGTTCCCTCCATTTGTATCTTTCTGGCGACTTTGCTAATGATAGTAAAGGGGGGGAAAATGTAAAAGAAATGATGTTGCCACTTTAGTGAGAAGGCATCGATGTGCCAAGCATTTGGTTCGGGTTGCCACGAAACATATTTCTCGAGTTTAAAGTTATTACGCGAAGCAAATAAATCGATATGAGGCGAGCCCCAAGTGTGACAGATGTGTTTGAAAATGGATGGATTTAGTGACCACTCTAAGTGATCATGGAACTGGCGACTCATTCTGTCAGCAAGACAATTCTGCGTGCCTGGAATGTGTGTAACAGTTAACCAAACGTCAAAGGTTTGAGCCCAGTTCCAAATGAGTAGTGCGATTTCATTACACTTGATTGATTTTGTACCTCCCATATTCCTGACATAAGCCATTGCTGTGGTGTTATCCGTGAGGATACGTACATTATTTTTGGGGACTTAAACAAGGCTGGTTAAACCTAAATAAATGGCCCTTAATTCTAAAACGTTAATATGATCGGGTAGTTCCGATTCTAGCCATCTGCCGCCCGTTGCTACATCATTTCGATGTGCCCCCCACCCTTGGAGAGAAGCGTCCGTGGTAACAGTAGTATCGGGCTCCCCCATTCTAATGGGGTTTGGAGATTGATCAAAGTGCTTTAGCCACCAATAAATGTCGGCAAGGCCGTTTTCAGAAATAAACATGGTCTTTTCAAAGTTTCCCTTTGCTCGGGCCAGAGCTAGATTCTTATCAATTTCAAGTGATTTAATGTGTGCCGCTCCGTATAGAATAGCCGGGCTATATGAAACCATGATACCGATAAGGACTGTGACCTGTCTAATCTTTGTCCTAGAAATGTCTAACAGCTGAATCGCTGTGCGGTAAAGCTTATCTTTCTTTTGGCGTGTAAGCGAAACGGTCATAGCCGTGGTGTTTAAAATGAAACCTAGACACTTAAGCTCCTTTGTAGGAGAAAAGACGGATTTCTTGTCATGTATGAAGAAACCTAAATTTGCAAAAATTTTACACAAATCTTGAACGGCGAGATCACATTGTGTGAAAGATTTGCCCATAATGAAAGAATCATCAATGTATGGAAACATACAATGACCCAGTTTTGCCATGTGTGAAAAAATTGGTTTCAACAGCTTAGTAAAAAGGCGTGGTGCACAGGCCAAACCATTTGGTAGGCAGGTAAATTCAAAAAGCTGGCCATTCCAGAGAAACCTTAAAAACTTGCGATCTATCTGGTGAATAGGAACCGTATAGTACGCATCTCTTAAATCCACACTCGCTAGCCAACAACCTGGGGTAATTAAATCACAAGCTGTTTCTAAGGAAAACATTTTGAAATGTTTGTATTCAATGATTTCATTTAATTGAGTTAAATCTAAAATCATTCGAATGGTGCCATCTGGTTTAGGAGTGGAGAAGATATTTGAAATAAATTCACCTTCCGTATGTTCAACTCTGTTGACAATGCCTTTAGCTTCAAAAAGTAAAACCTGTTGATCGAGCTGAAACTTTTCTAGTGAATTAAATTGATAAGGAAAAGGAGCTCTTTTCTGGACAGGCAATTGTGTGAAAGGAATGTGAATGCCTTTAACAATACTAAGAACCTCTGGGTTAGTGGTTAACTGTTGCCATTGATGTAAATAATTAACAATATTGCCCGCTTGAGAAAAGCTTACTTCAGTTTGTGTTTCCTCCGTGACCATTTCAGGGTCAGGAGGTTGGAAAGTTTGTGTGGCGTTCTCTACTTGTTCCCTGGTTTGGGGAACTGTGGTTTGGGAACGAAGTCTCTCTTGTAGCCGCGGTTGTCGTTCCAGTTTGAGGCTTGTCTGTCGCCTCGACCTCTTCCCCGCTGGCTGAACGCGAAGGACGGTCCGCCCCTGAACGGCCTTCCTCCTCTGCGGAAGCGAAAATCCGTCCTAGCCCGTCTGAACCCGGCTGGGTTTTGGAATTTACGGCCCTTTGCTTCGGTGTTCTTAGCACTCTTGCAGTCTACCTCCACCTGCTTGTAAAGGTAAGCCAGCTGACCGCCAAACATCTTGGATTTATCCAGAGGTTTGCTTTTGATGGGGGTAGGTCCTGAATACACAGTGTATTCTTTGCCGTCATGATCTGTCACTTTCTTTGAGCGTGTGACTTCTTTGCCCGCATCGGTGGTGCCCGATTTGAAAACATTTTCAAATCTGCGATGAGTCATGTAGTTACTCGCTGCTGCGAGTAGGGCAATGCCCCGGTCCATAACCCGAGCCAAAGACGAGAACTTGTTCTCGGTTTGCATTCTGTTAGCGACAGGGATAATGGACGTCAAGGCCCCCAAAACTGCCTTATGGATAACGCAGAGGGCAGTTTCGTAACGGCGACGCTCGTCAGACAAATGGATGCCCGCATCCATCTCCTTAGACACTGTAGCGGGGATACCCTTGACTCCAGAGATCTGTTCAGTCAATTTGTTGATGACTTCCACTGGCTTAAAGGTGGTGAAATGGCCATTCACCGTTTTGCGCATCATAGTAGTGGTACGCACCTTGTTAGCTTTCTTCTTGACAATTTTCTTGCCTACTTTAGCCCCTATTTTGGCGTAAACGCCTGCGCGTGCCGTATCAGAATCAGACTCCGTGGAAGAAGAGTCGTCTGACGAGTCCGAGGACGAGTCTTTCTTTTTCTTTTTCTTTTTCTTGGACTTTTTGGAGCGCTTAGTGTTAGCCTTCTTGGTGAACTCGTCTCCCGAGCTGCTAACCGGGCGACGTTTCTTGCCGCGCGCTTTCGGTTTCGGAACATCAGGTGCCGAAACCGTGTCTTCCTCGTCTTCCGAGAAGTCTTCCCAATCCTCATCAGGGATTTGGGAAGGGTCTACAAAGGTATGAGCCTGGAATTGGCGCATTTTCTCCTCCACCATAGCCGCCATCTTAGCCTCCCAACCTACAGGTTGAGGGGCTGATCACTGTCCTGATCAGAGGCAAGTGGCCCGGGCTGTGGGGACGGCGGAGCCGTAGCCGGTGGTGACGAATCGTAATCCGTAGGAGGGACGCCGACCGCTGCAGCGGGCGTCTTATTCCGGCGAGTGGCCATCGGTTCCTGTAACGAAGCAAAGCGTTACTAAACCGGAATCATCTCAACTACACAAGTGTAAGCCAGTAAACTGGGTTGAGGAACAAGGTACAGAGAACGTGTATTCCAACGTGTCAGTACAGGCGTGAAGCTAAATTTTGACGTAGGTGTGTGGTAACGAAACCAACCAAACGGGGGGTATCGATCGTGAGATCGCCCACTCTCTCTGTTCCGTACACTTCTCCCACCTGTGGCTACAGCGCCAACAAGTTGGAGAAAATATTACGAAACTCGGAGGTTCGCCTTAAACCGGTCAGGGGTGTTTATAAAAAACACCCAGAAGCATCCCCAACATCATCCTCTATTAGGATCCGGGAGTCTTTTCTTAGGAAATGAGCAACTCGGGTTGCCATTTCTCCCTGTTTGAAAAACAGGTGTCGATAGAACTCAGTATCGGTTTCGTTTGTGCCAGCGGCACGCAATGTTCTATCCGTAAGTTAAAAAACGTACAAAGTCCAAACAGGACTGAAGAAAGTTCTGAACTTTCATAAAAAGATGCTATAGAGCATGATAAACAAAGTTATCGAAGAAAACAGTACTTACTTTTGGATAAAAGCAGTAGTAGTAGATAAATCCTGTTGGAGCAACTCACAAACGTCCTCCCGTTGTGAGTCACTTATGCTAATTGCTGGACCCGGATGTGCTTCCTTCTCCCTAGCCTGCGGCTAGCCAGAGGCGGCATACCGAGGTAAAATCCGTATATATGTCATATATATGTATATATTCAGGGTTGAAAACAATACAAAATACAAAAGCGGAAATCAAACTTCTTCACCAGTGCTGATACGTGACGAGGAAGGAGAGGAGGTAGGAGTTGGACTGGGTGGCCTGGGTGGCCTGCGAGCATTACGACCAAGGCCAAACAAAGAAAACCATACTTGTTTCTCAGGCAGAATGCGTGTCAGATTTCGGGTAGGTCGGTGAGGTTTAAACAAAAACCACACGAAATTTAGGGCAGTGGTATTTTAAATACACATTATATTTTGGTCAGATAAATTGGTCATGTAATTGAAGGCAATAACTGAACTGACATGTTGCGAAGACAGAAACCCCTAACAAACAACAATAATGAATGGTTGTTGAAATTCAGTTTGGCAGAATTTTCTTTTTCTTTTCACCTTTTATTCAAAATTGGTGTAAATAAAAAGGAATGGGCGGGACTAAAAAATTGACGAGGCAATAATGCATGAGAAACAAATATTTTCTTCTCCTTTTTGACCTAAGCATACCGAGGGGAATGACCCATATGACCAAGAAAAATGCTGAAATCTTTAATAAAAAAAAGGAAGAAGAAAAAGAATTGGTTGGGAGGTGGGGCACGGAAGAAGGCATACTTTTACAGACAGCGAACATTTTGGTTTAAAAAAAAGAAGTGATTAGCACAATTACAAATCAATTCAGACATTGATAAACGATTGCTTATTTTGTTTAACAATCGAACTATTATATTGACAAATATAGTCCTCCATTTTAGGGCCGTGGTTTACTAACTATTCAACTTGGATTGGAATGCATAACAAAATGTTCACTGTCAATACATATGTGACCACACTTACAACAATGGGCTTTCAAAATAATTTGTCATGTTGGCGAGGCTAACATGAGTAATTTGCTCAACGAGGCAACCAGGTCGAGTAGTTTTCTTGCTGTATCGCGACACGCGTAGTGGTCACTTCTCACCCGGCCGTCGAAGCAGCAGGTTCGCTCTCCCACCCACCCACCCAAGGGTTGAGCGCTGGTCGTTACGTTAAGTCGTTATCTGTTACTCTATTTACGCTTACTGTTACTTTATACTTGTTATGTCTGTTATTACTACGGAACTGATTTCTGTCATATCGCTTCCTGATTGTTGCTGCCTTTGATTACTGATGACTGTTCATATTTGCACTAGTTAAGATTGGCCCCGTCGCCGAACACGCTCAGTCATACTTGATCGCTCAACTTCCTGGAAGTTACGGACTTATTTTCTTTAAATAAATATAATTCTTTATTTAAATCCATATTCGCCTTGTGTTGTTTGTCTCGTTGAGTGAATTACAACCGACTTCTCCCTTCACCCCCACCCCCACCCCCCCCACCAACAAAAACCACTTTAAAACACCCACATATTCTCAACCATCTTTAAAGGAACTCACGAAATAAATCTCCTCCATACAAAATTTTGTTTAAATCCAGAACCCTTCCAATGCCCAACTACCAGAATGAAACCAAGCTTAAGAATAAGGCAGATAAAATGTTTATTTTTATGGTTTGAATAGAATCCAATGTTCCTAATAATCTAAAAGCAACATCAAATAATAAAATTACAATTTTACACTTGAATTTCACCCCCCCCAAATTAAAATCTAAACTAAAGAATAAGGCAGACAAAAAGTTTATTTTTATGGTTTGAATAGAATCCAATGTTCCTAATAATCTAAAAGCAACATAAAATAATAAAATTACAATTTTACACTTGAATTTCACCCCCCAAAATTAAAATCTAAACTTAAGAATAAGGCAGATAAAATGTTTATTTTTATGGTTTGAATAGAATCCAATGTTCCTAATAATCTAAAAGCAACATAAAATAATAAAATTACCATTTTAAACTTGAATTTCACCCCCAAAATTTAAAATTCGTCCACCTATATTAGAAATCGAACAATAGAAGCTGCTTTAAAAAGATAGAAGACAGGAAATCGATTTTTGCATTCTGTATAAATGCCCATTTTTGGAAGCTTCGTCACATATATAAGACAACAGGTACTTAAAGCTGCATAGTCCGATGCTTTTGAGTTTCTGCCATTTTCTGAGATAAATACATTATGCTGATCGCTATGATCTACGTTACGTTAGTTTGAAGTAACTTTTAATTTAAATGGCTAACTTTGGAGATATTTGACGTCAAAACATGCCAAATTAATTTTGGCAAGCACGCCAAAACTCTGACACCATAGACTTCAGTAGTAACAGGTTCTAATACTTTGACTTATTACGATGTTCTATGCAGCAACAAATGCTTAATAAGTGAACGAATATCTAAGTTGAATATGTAGAATCAAATCTAGATAAGTGTCTTGGTTTTGACGATTTGATATTTACATCGGACTATGCAACTTTAATGCATATGTTAAAGCTGCATAGTCCGTTGAAAGCATCACATTTTCAAAACCAAAGATTTGATCCTACATATCTAACTTAGATACTGATGCACTTATTAAGCATTTGTTGCTGCATAGAAGGGAATACTGAGTCAATTTTGATGAACATGTTACTGCTGACGGCTATGACATCACAATTTCTACATGCACGCCAAAATTAATTTTGCACCTTTTCATTTGAAAGTTAATTCAAGTCATTGTAAGTAAGATGTTAACGGTCAACCTAATATAGTTATATCAAAATATGGCAGAAATACAGAACAATCGGACTGTGCAACTTGAAGAGCTCCTATTCATGCATCAGGAGGGTGCTTGTGCATAGGATCTTAAATATAATCTTTGCATGCCATGACTATTACTTCACTCAAGAAACTTGGGGGAGTAAACATTTTTTTAATATTTTTTTAATATTTTTCAAATATCTTTTAAATATTTTTTAAATATTTGTTTGGGTGATGGTGTATTTATGCTTCCCATAACGGTTAAGTCTAATGACTTGTTTTCGCCGCTAGACAGTAAATAGTCTCGTGATTCCCCTTGTTTTATTACTTTCGGTTGTCGTGTAGCTATCTACTGCACGCATTCTTTCTCTGTTTGTAAGCATTTCCCTGGAGCACTTGGATATGACACCAACGACAAGGATTTGTTAATTTTTGGGGGGTTTTATGTCCTAGCACCATCTAAGGTCGTATCAGGACGGGCACAGACTTGGGACAGTGCACACTCATGGCGACTTTATAGCACTGTCCCACTGGGAGACCAGTCTGACGGTGCCACGATCCGATATCCCACTCAGTCACATAATCGTGATAACCAGTCCTTGCCCTATCCTATTCATGCCGAGCGACAGGCTAGGCAGCGACAAGTATCAATTTTATAAGTCATTGATTTGACTTGGCCAGGATTCGAATAAGCGACCTTCCGCATGGGAAGCTTGCACTCTATCGATTCGGCCATGACGTCCGCTCCAACCAGACGGGATGGCCGAATGAGTTAGAGCGTCCGTCTCCCGTGCTGGTAGATCGTGGGTTCGAATCCTGGTCGAGTCAAACCAATGACTTAAAACTTTATACTTGTCGCTTCCTAGCCAGACGCTCGGCATTACTAGGATAGGGCAAGGAGCAGTGGAATGAGGAAGACCAGTCGTCTGCGACTGAAATTTCCCTTGCTTAAACAACTAATGTACCCCCAAAAAAAACACCAAAAAATGACAAGGTAAATTATACAGATCTAGGTCAGTGATCCGTGGAAGTAAATTCAAACTGAGTTCAATGCAGTGAACAGTTGGTGTATCCGGCCCTTTTACATCCCATAATAGTCGAATTATAGCTAAAGGCTACCCAATGGCAGCCATTTTTACATGAACTATTGTGAGTGACTGGTGCTGTACATTATACAGCAGGAGCCACTCCCTTAATTCTACACGATCGGTGCTGTAACTAATACAGCACTGATCAAACTTAGATTATATAGACTGTCAATTCCAATAGTAAGATGGCCGGAAGACCAGTGCTCCGGTGCTGACAAATGTCATATTCAGATGAATAAATAAATACTTTACCCAAAAAATAATCTGTGAAACAGCTCAAATGCATATTTTGGTGGGATTTGGTTTTTGGTCTTCATGAAAGGCACGCTCTTGGTTTAGAATATTGCTGGAGCTTAGAGAACCTACTCTTAGATCGAATCGAACAAGACAAATAATTGAAAAGGAATCAGTAAATGAAGAGAGTAATGAACATAACACACATACCCGCTGTGCGTGGTTTGGGGCATCAATGTAGGGACAGAGCGGTGAATGGAATCAAATCTGGACACAACCGAATACACGCAAACATAAATTAACTAAAACAACGCTAATTTCTTTCAAACCACTAAATAATAAGGTCACATTTAAAGCTGTATAATCCGATGAAAAATAATAGTTCTTTTTTGTCATAATGAGCTGGAATTAATTTTTTTTATAATTACATTTCTTTTATGATGAATTCATTTACCCGTCTCATAACGGATAAGTGTGTTAACACTTGTTTTCACCGCTGGGCAGCACTAATCCAATTTTATCTTTTGAATTTTGTTTTTAATAATTTAGGTTTTCTTGCTTCTTGTTCATGGCTTGTAACTGTTTGTAGATTGCAAACAGTCCAACATCCACCTTTCACTATACTTTGTGTTAGTTAGTTCATTTAGAAATTAGAGGCCCAATAGGACCTAGATCATCCAGAAGAGGATCTGTAAGTTAATCTGTAAGTTAATGAAAGTATCAAACTAGAAAACCCCACTAAAACACTTATAAATATAGATATCCAACGTAGATACTGATGCATCTATGAAACATTTTATTGCAGTTTGGTGCCCCTGTGCTACGCTGCTGTACTCCAAACCAGATCAAGAAAGTCTATATCCAGCATTTCCTGTCATAATTAATTTCTTCATGTTTTCACTTAAAATATCTCCAAAACTTTATTTAATTATATGATTTAGCTTTTAAAAATTCATAAGTGTCTATTGACACATAACTGATTGTCTGCTTTTACATTATATGTAAAGGCGATGGTTGAAGAAAAAACTAACAATTCTCACCGTTAATATGGCCTATGCTGCCGACACAGCGTAAAGAAACCACCAATCAATCAATCAAACCAAAGTTACCTCTTTAAAAAAAACGTCCTGATATGACCTTACAAGTTGCTAGGATGTAAAACAACAAACTTTAAAATAACATTTACTTCAAACTAATGTAAGGTAGATTATAAAGATCAGCCTAATATATTTATCTTAAAGAATATGGTAGAAACTCAAAAAAATCGAATTATCCAACTTTATCTCAGGGGTAATGGGGCTGTCACACTACGCCGCTTCTTACCAGCGACCCGTCAACGTGTGTTGATTTTGGGTGAAAATTAGGGCAACGTCGAGACATGCTGGGCGTGCGTTATGCGCGCGTCGGTACACGTCGGTACACTACCTTTGACGTTGACGGTCGGCGGGCAACGTCGGCGCGCGTTATTGGTCGCTGAATGTTTTCAACATGTCAACAAAAAAACAACAACCACCAGCGCGCGCAAATTTATCGGTAAGGACGTTAGGAGGATGTTAGGCGCACGTCGAGATCCGTTGGAAGCGCCGGAATAACGTTATGGGAATGCTAGGCAGACGTCACGCGCGGGCGGGTCGTCTCCACACGTTGCGCCAAATGGTTGCTTTCTTGTTTTACATCCTTTTTTTTAAATTCTTTTTTATTGAGGCTGTATTTATACTGTCCATAGCATATAAGCCTGGGTATTCAGGCTTGTTTTCAATGCTGGCCAGCTGTAGTGTTGGTGTTGTCTTATCACACAGTAGCTGCTGATAAGGTATTTGATTGCCTGTATTTCAGTAGCAGATAGATAGTTGGTTGGTCTGGTTAGTACTATAGTAGTCTATGTTAATTTTTTTGGATTTTCTTGGCATATATGTGCTTTATTTTTTCTACTCTTATTTCTAGACTAGCCTACTCCTATTTACATATCATAGGCTTGTACGCAGCTGTGAGGTGTGTTATCTGGGTGCTTTTGGTATGGTTACCTTCCATTGGGCGTCTCGCTGGTGGGCCGTGACATGTATCACCTGCCCCTTTGCGGTGCAGCTTAGTTGGGGGTTCCTAGCCTTATTTTGCACAGATATTTTTTGTATGTTTTTAGGTCAGGAATTTGTCGTTCCTTTACTGTTTGGGCATTCCACACCTTGGCAGCCATTTCTAGCGTGCTTCTCTCGTGAGCTTTTATTTGGCTTCTGGTCTGCTTTAGTAGTGGCGCATTATTTGCTCTAGTTGCCCTTTGTGGTTTTGTTAGGAGTTTATTGTCTTGACTATAGCTGTATGCTAATGTTTTCAGATGAATTATTCTCCTATTTTCTAGCAATTTTACTTTGGTTCTTTTGTGTATGTCATAGGTGGGGTGCAGCTTGTCTACTCTGAGGCAGATTTTCAGGGCTCTGTTCTGTAGTGTTTGCAGTTTTTTTAGAAGTTCTTTCTTTGCACCCATGTAGTTTACATCTCCATAGTCAAAATAGGGTAGCACCATGCCCTTGAAGATTTTTATTGACATTTCTTGTGTCATGTAGTCTCTTAGCTTTGCAAATAGCCACAGTTTGTGGTTTACCTTTTGGACAATTTTGTTTATACATAGGTTGTAGTTTAGTTGGCTGTCCAACTCAAGGCCTAGGTATTTGTAATGGTCTACATTTTCTAGTGTTTGGCTTCCTAGCTTACAGTGTAGTTTTCTTTCTGGCATTTGTTTATGCGAGAAGAGAACTGTTTTTGACTTGCTTGTGTTGATGGTTATTTTGTTGGACTCACACCACTCATCCAGTTTTAGTAGGAGCTTGTTTAGTTTAGTTATTACCTCCTCTTCTGTGGTGCCGTTTGCATATATGACTGTGTCATCTGCATATAGTTGGAGGCATTCGGTTTGTAACCATTTTTCAAGATCGTTTATGTAGATTATAAAGAGCAGTGGCCCTAGCACTGACCCTTGGGGTACACCACATGTGACAGGTTGGTTGTCTGATAGTGTATTGTTTATTTTTGTTCTCTGTTGCCTGTCTTTCAGGTAGCATTTTATCCAGTCCATAGTGTTGGATTTTATGCCCATGGATTCTAGTTTTTCCAATAGTATGTTATGGTCTACTGTATCGAATGCTTTGCTGAAGTCAATGAAGGCTGCTCCAACTAATTGTTTTTGGTTCATTGACGCCAATATGTCATTTGTTAGGTTAGCTATTGTTTTAGATGTGGAGTGCAGTTTCCTGAAACCTCCTTGTCTTTCGTTTAGTATATTGTTTTTTTCCAGGTGTTCATTTATGTGTCTATGTAGCACTTTTTCAATGAGCTTGCCTGGGGTTTGAAGAATCGATATTGGCCTGTAGTTTCCCATGTTTTGTTTGTCTCCACTTTTGTGGATAGGGGTAATGGTTGCCATTTTCCAGGCTGAGATAAAATGCCCCTGTTCAAAGGAGATGTTGAATAGGTCGACTATAGTGGCTGGGATGGCTTGGAGTGCCTCTTTCAGCATTTTGGTTGGTATTTCGTCTATTCCACTTGGTTTATTTGTGTCTATGTCATTTATTAGTTTTTTTACTTCTATTATATCTGTTTTGCAGGTGGGGATTTCATTCTGCACAGTTCCTGATCTATTTTCCCACCTTTTTTTAAATTTTCCTGACAGCGTTTGTCCTATTGTGGCAAAGTGCGTGTTCAGTTTGTTTGCTGCATCTTTGTCTGAGAGTATTGTCCCTTCGTTATCTTGGAAGGTTGTGTGCTCTTCTTTGTTATTTTTGGGGAATAATAGGTCTACATTCTTCCAGAATCTGTTTGTATTGCTTCCCCAGTCTCTGTCCTGCTTTATTATGTATTTCTTTTTTGCTGTTCTCACAGCTTTGAGAGAGTGGTTTCTGGCAATATGGTAGGCCAGTTTGTCTTCTATAGTTTCTGTGAGCTTTGCTTTATTACCCAGTTTACTTTTGGCTATGATGAGCGTTAGCAGGTCATTGTCTACCCAGGGGTCCTGGTTTTTTTGTATTTTTATTTTCTTAATGGGGCACATCTCGTCAGCTGATTTTCTTATTTCTGCGATGATGTTGCCCCAATAGATATTAACATCATCTCTGTTTTGTGTGATGTTGTTTATGTTTTGGTGCAGATGATTTTTTAATGCATCTTCTGAGTAGTTTTTTAGGGACCTGCCCATCTTATACTCATAGTGATTTGTGCTTTTTAGTTTTTTCCTTGTTACATATATTAGCTCATGATCACTTATACCCCAGCTCCTGGTGCCCCATTTAGTGGCGTGGTTTGAGTTGGTTAGTATTAGGTCAATTGTGGTGCTATTTTTACTGAGCCTTGTTTTTTCAGTGATGAGCTGTTGTAGGCCTAAGATTTTGATTGTGGTTTGCAGCATTAGTTTGTTTTTATCATTGCTGTTGTAATTTACATTAAAGTCTCCTAGTATGAAGATTTCTGCCTTTGTCAGTTTTTTTATGGTGTTTATGCTCTTCTCTAGGGCTTCAATGAAGAGTTCAATTTCCCCTGATGGAGGTCTGTAGAGGCTTGCTATGGCTATATTTGCTTGCTTTTCATTTTTTATTAGGCACCATAGTAGTTCTATGTGTTCATTTGATAAGTTAGCTGTTATTAGTGCTTCAGGATCTAGAATTTTGGTGTCTTTGCAGTAAAGGGCAACACCTCCACCCTTTTTTGTTTGGTTTAGTGTGTTATTTTGCTGCCTATCATTGCGTACAAGCCTATATCCATCTATGTTGAGGGTGTTGTTTTTGTGGTTGTCAGTGAACCATGTTTCTGACAGTGCCAGTATGTCGAGATTTTCTCTTTTTAGGTGTATTTTTATTGTGTCGATTTTGTTGGATGCACTCTGGCAACATCTAAGGTGATATGAGCACGTCGCGCGAAACCTTTTGTTTTTTTCCTCACTCGTCGACACACGTTGGCCGCGCGCTAACAACACGCTACTCACACGCTGCGCCAACGTCCAATTTCCCCATATTTCCCCTAAATCTTTAACGTTTCTCGACGCTTAAAATTTTATTTTCAACGCTGACGGGTCGCCGGGAGAAGCGTCGTAGTGTGACAGTCCCATAACGGAATGGGGTGTGGTCATTAAATTGATAGGTTTTTAAAGGTTGTGCATTGTATTGAATTTAGCTAGTTTAACAATGAATGAAGCATTAAGGTGCAGTGAGGGCACTGTAGTGGTAAAAGCAAGTTGCCTTCAAGCATAAAGCCATGGAGAGCATACATGGGGTGAATTATTAGTAATATGTGCACACATGAAAACAGCAGGCGAAATGTTAGTAATGTATGCACATGTGAGGTGAATTGTGTGTAATATGTGCACGCAATATGAATGTCAGGCGAATTGTTAGTAATATGTGCACACATGAAAACAGCAGGCGAAATGTTAGTAATGTATGCACATGTGAGGTGAATTGTTAGTAATATGTGCACACAACTTGAATACGTCAGGCGAATTATTAATAATATCTGCACAGTACATCATGCTAATTATTAGTAATATGTGCATACAACATTAATATATATGGCAAACCGTATTCTCGTGGGTTAACCACCTGGGCGTTTAAATTGGTAAATCACTGAAGTGGCAGGGGGGGGCGTTTACCGACACATGGGCATTTAACAGGTGGGCGTTTACGAAATATTGGCCAAGTGGGGGGTAGGCGTTAACTCACACGTGGGTATTAACCCGCGAGAATACATGTGCACCTAACATGAATCCATCGGGTAATTTATTAGTGATACGTGCACATAAGATCAATACCTCAGAATTATTCAAACTGTTGATTTTTATGAATCACGTAAATCAGATGAGGCAGCTTTGTTAGTACAAGGTTTTCAAGATGAGGTAGATGTGTAACACCGTGACACAGTGGCAAACACCATCATGTATATGTCTATATTTATACAATTGTTTTTTTCTCTCCCTACAGATTCAATTGTTGTCCTTCTGATTTTTCTTTGGCTTCATGTGTACTGAATACAGCGCGGTTGGCGCTAACCAATGGAAAAATTATGGTAATCTTTGATTTAAATGCCATGTTTTTGACACTAGGGGAATAACGCTGTGTAAAAGTGGCGCTGACTGAGATGAAAGCAACATTCCAGATTTGAAGGTCTCAGGTGATTAAAAGTAAATAAGAAACATTTTAAGACAACAAACATTCCTTAAAAGCATTTCGACTTCAAAGGTGATAGATTTGTATGAAGGAGAATTCTGAAATATAAATGGCTATCTTTGTTTGGTGTTGTTTTACTTCCTAGCAACATCTAAGGTCATACAATGGCTATCACTATAACTTTGTATAAGGACACTTGTTAGCAGAACCATTTACTAATCTTAATGCAAAGAATCCTTTATTGACCTACTGTGTCATAGTGCATGATGACACCTGTAATATTGTGCAGGTGCATCTTGAAAACCAAGTATTTTACACAACTTTGATTAATTGATGGCAATTTTACACCATGCAGGCATCAAAGGCAACATTCACGGCAAAAAGTGAATAGAATTTATTTGGTCAATTATTTCTTTTTCTTCTAGAAAATGTATCCATCAGTTAAATATTATTTTATAAACCTACATGTAATTCTAAAAATGGTAAGTTTTGTCAAAAGACAGTACAATTTATGTCAAAGGACACAGGTAATTTTTGTAAAAAGAAATTTATTTCTAGAAGAATTTGAAACCATGAATATTTCAACGCATGTAATCCTGACTTTAGAAAGCGCCCTGGTGAGAGGGCAAGAAGGCTTTGCATTTGGACAAAAAAGCATCATAGCAGCAACTCTTCAACTCTAAAGCCCTGTTCACACACGGGCCTTAAGTCGCCTCAATGAGTTCGCCTCATCTAATCCACCTCGTGAAGCGGTCTACATGAGACAAAATGGTTGAGTTGACTCAGCCCTAATTTGCCTCAGCGGAGCGTTCACACCCGCGATCTGAGTCGACTTAGATGAGGCAAACTAGTTGAGGCGACTTAAGGCCCGTGTGTGAAGAGGGCTTAAGTCAACCAGCAGCGGCAGAAGCAGTTCTATTCAGTTTCATCCTCATAAAATGGATCTGTAGCATTCTTTTTCACATCGCAGTAACTTTAATAATTTGCAATCAGGTCAAGATATAAAAATATTTAATAAGCACTTAATAATAATTCATCTATCCAAATGAAACAAAACTTCCTATTTATTTAAAAAATGGAGTGAAGATTGGAATTTTGCTGGGTCATGATAGGCAAAGAAAGCAATGCCAGACACATCTATGAGGTCAAGGTCATGACCTTGGTCACATAAGCTTGCAGGAGATGGGTGAGGTTGGTCCTGTGCATTGGATTTGAGGCTCCAACCGTTCATATTTAAATGACGTCACTTCATGGAGCGAGGGTCTGTGAAGTGTGGCACCGCCAAGCATATTAAGCACTTAGTTAGTTTTTCTATTTGTTATCAGAATTTCTTTTTGTTTAAAAAAGATAATTTTTTTCCATTTTCTCAAAAGTATGCAATAATGTATTATCTATCAAAGATTATAACTCCATTAATGACCGAATCAATTATTTGGATTCATATAAATCACTGAATTCGTTTATAAGTATGGGACCCTTTCGTCCGGTTTTGCAATAAATATTCATGCTGGATCAATTGCTAGTTTAAAAAAGATAACCGTACAAATATGGTAAAGATTAATTATATCATAATTTGAATACAGTGGAACCCCGTTATAACATGATCGTTGGTTCATAAATTCAACTGTAAAAATATAAAAAGATTTGGGCTAAATCGGGGTTCAAATAACTGAATTAATTACCCTTAAATTAACTAATTCTGGGTCCATTATATCCGAATTCGCATAAAATCGGAGTTTCACTGTACACATAAAATATTCAATTCGATTCTCTGTAAGGTTATCATATTTAAAAGATCAGTTGATCCCTTCTTGAGAAAAGTCTTAAGTTCTTAAGAATAAAAGTGCATACAAAAATAGTTTTAAATACACACAAGAAAGAGTATTATTATGAGTAAAAAAATACAAAACACTTACAATAGTACAATAAGTTAAAAGTGATGTTGCTTTATCCAATTCTTTGGAAGATTGCTCAGTATTCTTTGTTGCTGAATGATCTTTCAAAAATGTACAGATTTCCATTAAAAATTAAAAATTCCATGTTGGTCTTATCCACTTTGCTTTTGGACAAATAGAAACGGGAAGTTGACATTACCCATTAGGGACACCTCCGCTTGACGGTTTCAGCCAGTCATCGTTGACTGGCGGGGGAAGTGGGGTAGTGACGGTATTACACGACACTTCGCTGATAATGCTTAGCGCCTCTTTCGTGGCATGGTACATGCGAAGCATTTCATCTCTTCGTTGGGCTTCCTCAGCAGACTCCTCCATGAGTGAGTTCTATTGGAAGGTCAAGGTCAATAGTCATGTGGTGAGGCGGTAGGTCATATGTCAACATGAGGAATAAGGTAAAAGGTAAATATCGTTATTAATATAGACAATAAGTCATATATATCTTCTGTTATTTTTAATAACAATTTTAAATGACAATTTATTTCCAGTCAACCATATACAATTACAGAGACAGTCCAAATACAAATGTAAAATTTAAGACCAAAATGCACTGGGATTGGGATTGGTCCCACTGCTTCACTGGCCACAGCTGGTCCAGCGTATTACTAACAATCCCACCCCAACAGTATAATTCATAAACTCACATAACTAACCACACTAGAGTAACACTAGAATATTTCTAACAAACTGACATTTATATATCGCTTGCCTAATTCCAACCGAACAGACCCTACATTAAAACTTGCAACTTTACCAAATGAATACAGAAGATAACTTCTGCTTACATTCTAAATACCATGTAAATACTCACATTGATCTGACTAATATTGATTGAGTTATATGACACTTCTGTTTCCATATTGCTATGGAACTTGTGGGTTACAGAATTCCATTGTGTTATACTTATTAGACGCTGCAAATTGTCGTATACCTTTCTCTATAGACCTTTTGTGTAAATAATCCTGAATTGATAAATGGCTGGAAGACCAATACTTCGGCACTGACAAAAGACTTATTCAGCAGAATAAACATATTTATCCCAAAATAACCATTAAAAGTGAAATTCCTGTCTACATTCAGCGCCTTTCAAATACTGCAAGAGATCCACAAAGCATTAGCCGTAAACTATTTCACATTTTAAGAGCACCTACCTGATCGCCAGCTGAGTATAGATGAGCAAGTAATTCGGACCCAATGAATTCTTTTACCTGCAAGGAGGGAAGCAGACTGAGTAAATACTGTGATTAGGAAAGGAGAACACAACAGAGATTGGTTGGTTGTTGGAGTTTTACATCCTGGCAACATCTAAGGTCATATCAGCACGGTTACTGACTTGTGACATTGCGCACTCATGGCGACTTTATAGTGCTGCCCCACTGAGAGACCAGGCCGCCATGCCAGCACCATGACCTGATATCCCACTCAGTCACATTATCCGGACACTGAGCCAACCAGTCCTTCTTACCCTATCCTAATAATGCCGAGCGTTTGGCTAGGAAGCGACAGGTATACATTTTTAAGTCATTGGGTTTGACTCGACCAGGGTTCGAGCCCATGGGTTCGAATCCGACGATCTACCAAAACGGGAGACGGACGCTTAACTCATTTGGCCATCCCGTCTGGTTGGAGAAGAGAGAAGGAAGGGGGTTTGGGAAGTTTAATCACGACATAAGTAAGGGCATAACTTGAATAATGGAGGCACAGCAGGTTACATCAAGACACTGAGCAGACAATTCAGAAAGGGAGATTAGAACTAGTTTCTGAGAACGACCCATATATATAGTGCTGCTTCACTGGGTTACCACGGTTCCAGCATCTTAACAGAATATCTCACTCAGTAAAGCCGGTTTTATTTAATGACACCTCTAGAGCACACCGATTTTTTTTCTCTCGTATCATCGGCTATTGGATGTCAAACATATGGTCATTCTGACATATTTCTTTGGAGGAAACCCACTGCCGTCACATAGGCTACTCTTTCCGATAAGCAGCAAGGGGTCTTTTATATGCACTTTCCCACAGACAGGACAACCTTTGATGAACCAGTTGTGGACCACCGGTTGGATATCCCACTCAGTTACGGTATCCTGACACTGAGCCAACCCGATACTTACCTCGTTGACAATTAAACACATGAGTGTCTTGGGTACCAGGTCCCGCTGCGTCTTATGGACAATCTTCAGGTACGAATCAACCAAATTGCGGATTGTCTCCACTTGTCTCTCCAACTGCGGATCGAGGGGAATGTGGTCCGCGCTACTCGACTGCAAATGCAAATTGGCGGATTTGTTTGTTTGTACATTAGTTGATTAAGCAAGGGAAATTTCAATCACGGACAAATTGGTCTTCCCCATTCCACTGCTCCTCGTCCTATTCTAGTAATGGCAAATGCCAGGCTAGGTAGCGACAAGTATAAATTAAAAAATTTAACTGGACCTCTGGCGCCACTCAGCAGATGCAATTCACACAAGTCTCGGGTAACAAGTCGGGGAAGCATTCCCTACCTATGTGTACTCTTGTAAGATATAGGCCTACAGTCATTACCTAAGTCTAATTTTATTTTCACTAAATATCTATAAATAATTATCTCGTTCGAATTTGATTAAATGTCTCAGAATATCAATTATATTTAATAATATAAATGATTTTGAGCGGCGAGTCAGGGAGTCGACTCGCCTGTGTTAGTGTGGCGTGGAGCCGGATGGGGGCGCCACTAGCAGTGTTAAATGACAAGAGAGTAGGAATAACAGGTTTGTAATAAATTCCGAAGATGTATAATTCTTATACATCACATAATTTTATTACCGCTACAGAACACAAATAAAAACAACCGTAAGAAATAAAATTTTAAAGCGAGTGAGCAAATACAGTTAACTCATAGCGTTGTGGGTTCCTTAGTTACCGCATTTAGGCAAACCACAGTTGCCCAAGTGGCTATACGAACAACACATGGATATATTGATTCAATAAATATACAAAACTAATATTACTACAATGTTCTGCCTACAAAAATAATATCTATATCATCACTTATACCAAATATATATTCGTGCATGTTCCTGGAATGCTATGTCGTCCTGTGTTCTTTTGGGAAGTACTATAGATAATGTGATACATAAGTGATGGTAGCGAGTGATGGCAAAGGACATGTGGTAAACTTACGGATTCACCATCCATTTTATCCTGTGTTCTTTCGGGATAGAACTGTAGATAGTGTGATACATAAGTTACAATAGCAAATGATGGCAAAGGACATGTGATAAACTTGCGGATTCATCCTCCGTCTCGTCCTGTGTTCTTTCGGGATAGAACTATAGATAATGTGATACATAAGTGATGATAGCGAATGATGGCAAAGGACATGTGTTAAACTTATGGATTCACATCTGCCTAATTCTGTGTTCTTTCGAGGTAGAACTATAGATAATGTGATACATAAGTTACGATAGCGAATGATGCAAAGGACATGTGGTAAACTTACGGATTCACCATCCGTCTCGTCCTGTGTTCTTTCTGGGTAGACTCCGGCGCGCAGCAACGAGGCCTTCCAGCTGTCGACATCTTCAGCGCTCTCGGCTGAGAGCTCCAGCTGCTTGTAGTCCTTGTACACATTGCGGGTGTCCGTGTGGAAGATTGCAAATTGGTGCTTACGTGACATGAAGCCTGACTCCAAGTCTCGTACCCTAAGATTGTCCAGAGCCAGCATGTATTTTTTGTCTTTTTCCTGAGAACAACGAATTATCATTATTTTATATTTTATTGTTGTAAAGGTTCATACTGTTATCAGAGATGGAAATCACTTTCTGGCGAAAATGAAGTGAAACTTATGGTCATTCTGATATATTTCTTTGGAGGAAACTCGCTGCCGCCATATAGGCTACTCTTTCCGATAAGCAGCAAGGGGTCTTTTATATGTATTTATCCCACAGACAAGACAGCACATACCACAGCCTTTGATAAACCAGTTGTGGACCACATAATAGCCCAAACTGCAAATGTGTCCACTGAGCAGGATCGATGGATAACGAACACCATCACAGGTGGACACGCTACCTCCTGAGTTACGTCATGCTCCAATTGGTTAAAGCTGCACAGTCCGATGAAAGCATCACATTTTCAAAACTAAAACACATATCTAACTTAGATACTGGTGCACTTATTAAGAAATCTGTTCTTGCATAGAAGGGGGTACTACGTCACTTCAATAGAACTTGTTACTCCTGAAGTATACGGTGTCAGAAATTTGATGTGCATACCCAAATTAATTTGACATCTTTTCACTTCAAATATCAATTCATAATCAGTCATTTTAAACTAAAGTTAAGTAGATGATAACGATCAACCTAATAAATCTTATTTAAAAACAATTGCGTTATAAGTCAAAATCATCAACCTTTGCAAATTTAAGTTAACTCTTTTTTTGCGTGTAGCATCAGAGAGCGTGTATATAAACAGATGAGAGGGACAACTCCCATACTAGAGCATGTAACATCTGCCGACTGTGGCGCTCCAAGTGGTGGTTGTTGAACAGTGTATGACACAGCTGTCAAACTCAAGGCATTGTCAATGGTCGTGTGCAATCTTCATCCAGAAAAAGTGAAATATCTCTAAAACTACACCACCTAGAAACAAACTGATTGGAATACACATAGAAAACATGTTTACCAACAAGATTATATTAAATTGATATGGTTAGGGTTCTGGATTTCTATTAATTTGGAATAAAACTGACGTTTTTCACTACGCGTACGGCAAACTCAAGGCATTGTCAATGGTCGTGTGCAATCTTCCTACAGAAAAAGTGAAATATCTCTAAAACTACACCAAATAGAAACAAGCCGCTTAGTACACATATAGAAAACATGTTTACCAACAAGATTATATTGAATTTATAAGGTTAGGGTTCTGGATTTCTATTAATTTTGAATAAAAACAAATGTTTTGCACTGAGCGTACCGGCAAACTCAAGGCTTGTTCAACACTAACCGCCAGGAACGCCACTGTAGCCTGTGTTACCGTTTTTCGCGGGAGTTGTCCCTCTCATCTGTTTATATACACGCTCTCTGGTAGCATTCAGGTAATTGTGCATGGTTTAACAGCTTTCTGTGGGATTTAGCTAGTCGGGCATGGCTTAACACAATGTTATGTGGGATTCAAGTACTTCTGCTGGTTATCCTTTAACATGTTTTGTATGTGGAATTAGGGTAAGTAATTCCCTGAACCCCTCCGCCTCACCTTCCCCGAGATGCAGGGTCCGTACACATGTGAAGATATGGAATTAAATGAGTGAGTGGCTTTTCAAGGCTGCTCTTGATAGGAATTGAAGACTATTTTCATTTGGATTACAGGAAAAAACAACAACGGCGAATGGCTATTTCGGACTAATTTTAGATCAGTTACGACAGTTTAATGGAATTCAAGGCTTTTCAAGACTAATTACCCAAAATAGGTTATAATTCAAGGCTTTTCAATGCCTTGAAATGGGGCAAATGAAGTTCAAGACTTTTCAAAATTGTCAAGGCCTCGTACGGACCCTGGAGATGACAAATTGAAAGGTCCAGTCTTGGGCCATGAAAGGTCCGGTCCTGGGCCTTTGTAGTTTTAGTAGAGAAGAACAGGAACTGAACACAGTTGTGGTCTCCGCATGCGGGTGTAGGAATACCTTACTATCATCAAGTACAGGCCTTATATACTCCCTCAGCTCCCCCATTCTCAGACACGTAGCCACAGGCTCCTTCCTTCCCACAGCGCAAAGCTAATCCCCCAGCTTTCATTATCGTTCAGCAATTTCCAGGAACATAAAGTTAATACCACAGAATAAATAGCGTTCTCCCCCAGTAGCCCCAACCCTCCTGCAGCCTGGGTATGTTGTACTATAACCAGGGATGAAAGTGGTCTCCAGGAAAAAAAGTGGAAATGCTGATATTCTCCCATAGGCTTAGCATTGCCAGGGAATCGCTGAAAATTTCCGGAAGTCGGGTTTCATACATATTGGTATACGCTGATAGTGCTGCGCCGTTTGAAGCACGTATTAGTAGTGTAGTAGTCTGAACATGAGCTCTACTATCACGCGGTAGCAGCGGAGACTACGACGCCACTGGCGCAGTTCCACTACACTGCGCTAGGTGGCGGCACGGGTCACCACCGGTCAGACCCTAGCCGGGCTAACCTCTACTGCGTGTGGTTTACCCACCCCCCCACACACACCTATAGAGTCGATGTGGGATCTGGCGAGTCAGGGGGCGGGTCAGACAACTACTGACACCGCGGAGAGCAGAGGTTTCAATAAACCAGGTGAAGCGTACACTGTATTGAATCTTGGTGTTCTTTCGTGAGAGAAAGGGTGAGTCGGAGGGCCGTGGGCCATTACATTGGTGCCGTGAGCCAGCTTGCCTTCTGCGTAAGGGGGTAAGTATTGGACCTGGGCCATGGACTCCGCAGGTAGGTTCTCTTTGTAATTCATAGTTATGGAGGGAGCGACGGCAGGTCAACTGCGTAGTGGGCGCCAGTACCAAGACAGTGGTGCGGGGAGCCCCGGCGCAGT